>JBBMJY010000004.1:7563037-7604284 GCA_037833715.1 Toxotes lorentzi
TTCATTCGCTTGGTGTGGGTAAAATGCAGAGAGTAATTTCCCCAGGAGGGATCAATAAAGTAATAGAAAAAAAAAAACAAAAAAAAACTGGCTAACAATGCCACTTAATTAAATTATATATTCACTGATCAGCATCTGCCTCTGCTAATTGGCTGGATGAAAGCAACAATGAGGCAAGATGTAGCGAGCATGTCTGTGGTTAATGAAAGCAAGAGTCGCTGTTTGGTGATAATGTGTAATAACAATAAATAACAAGTGACTGTTGAAAAGTGAGCGATTACACATAAGCAGTTCAGAAAATGTTGAAACTATTGTTTAAATGCTGCTGGGTGTATGAAAAATATGTCAGTGGACGCTGACAATGAAACCACATCTCATTACCAGATCCTCGCTGTGAGCACATTAAGTTGATATGCAATGATTCCAGCATGAGCTTTGACTTGACATTACTCCAAAATGAATGGCCTGACACACTTTGGTGCTGTGTGTGCACAAGAATCCCTGTGTTCCTTAAATGGGTTAATTAAAGAAAGCACAAGCACACAATATGAGTTGTGTTTAGAGGCTTCAATCTTCATTATGATCAAACCTCTCTCATGAACTACTTTCCCTCTGCGTCCTGTTTTCATTATTGTACACTCCTATCATACACAACCTACAGGCACATGTACCTGTTGTGTTTATCCTTCAGGGTTACAACGGGCTGAAAAGTACAAAAAAACAAACAAACCCGTGATACAAATCAAATCCGGCCTATATAGGTATGACAAAATCTGAGGGGGGGTACAGAACATGCTGTAACACCTAATAGCTCCACTACAAGCCAGCACTGAATGCAAACATGTTAGAAACTTGTGTGACAGAGATAAAGTTGCTTTCCGGCAAACTTTAGACAAGAACTTCAGTCAGTGAGGTGCAATATGCTTGAAGTTAGTTAGTTATCTAAGTGTCACTACAGTGACACTATGTGCTAATTAGCTAAGTTAGCCTTGTAATAAGCAAACGAAGGTCAGAATACTTCACCCATGCTACCAGACATTATCCTGCCTGACTTAATAAAATGCCAGCACTGTATAATACCATGCAGTGTGTGTCTGAATTGAGGGCAGCTAATAAAGAGACAACAAGTTACTGTAAACCAGCCACCGACCTGCTCTTCTCACATTCTGCCGGCACACAGTTGATGAGGCTCTAGCTAGAGGTGCAAGCTTTTTCCACGCAGTTCTACATTTCAGCATTGTGGCTCGGCTCCGCTGTAACGGTTCTCGGTGAAGAAGCCGACTTGTCGGATAGGACCACCGGTTAGGTAACGTTAACCAAGTCCTGCAGACAGCACACTCCGACAACTAGCAGCAGCGCGCTACACGCCAAGGCCAGAGACAGGTCATACGTTTGAAGGGAGTCATGGGTAATCGTGAAGAGTATTTCAACGCTTAAGATTGGTCGCCGCCAGAAAACGAAAGTAGGATAACGCCAGTGGAGGAAAGATGGCGTCGCGCCCGGAAACAGCGACAGTGCTGAGTTCTGTAAAGTCTTAATCTACTGGACATTGTTTTTTGTTGTTGTTGTTGTTGTTGCTGTTGTTATTTTTATACTGACGAATCTGAGCATTTTTGCAGTCCTATAGTCAGCAGCTGTATGGTCAACGTTACTGTCATTTCAGATGACAGTAACGTTGACCATACAACATAATGGTGTAACACCGAGTGGCAGCAGTTTCGAGCTCTTTCTTTCAAGGCTCTTTGGTGACTGTCGTTAAACCCGTTTCTTGTTCTCTGGTTGTTCTTGACCTTTCTACAGATTAAATGCAGCCAGGTCATACTGCCGCCCTCCACAGTTTGTTAAATGTATGCACATATGCTGCAACTTGTCTACGAGAAGTTTTCCTGGCAGTTTTAATACCGGAAAAGAAACGGAGACAACCGGGAGGGAGGTAACAGAAAATTATTGTACGTAACAATGACTTTGTGTGAGTAAATTATTAACACAAAATACAAGAAAACATAAAAATATCAGGAAATAACCGGAATCTATTAAAGGAATGTATTAAATATGTCACCAAAAAATAGTAGTAAATAAAAACACTGTCAATGTAATGCGCTACAATGTAAAGTAATTACAGTCTAACTCATGTGGGTGTAAAGTAAGTTATGTACACAAATATTCATTGGGTTTTCACTGAGTCATAATGTGTGACTATACTATCTATGGTCTGAACATGAAATTTACCCGGTGACAAACTAGTCATAGACCACAGAACATTTCTGACCGTGTCGCCCTCTGGTGGTCACTCAAGAAACTTTAAGGGAGGTGACATAAAGTCTGTTTATTTATTGATTGACTGCAATCAACTGCAGAATGCTAATTCTGATAGATCACAGTGTTGTTTTCTGCGGACCTGTTTCTGTGGACCTCGGAGTGGTCTGTGTTTATCTCTGGAAAACCGTTAACATTAATTCAGCTGATTATCCATGATAGGAAGTCATGTTCGTTTTGACAATGAGGATTTGTGTACTTCCCTCCAGAGTGGAAATGATGAGATGTAGATGATTGATAGCAGGATGTCATCCCTTTAACTGTCAGGAGAAGTTAAAAGTGAACTTCTCTTACAGGATGAAAGATAATACCCTACCTCTGGTGCTACTACTAATATTGCTACCAACAATACTAAAACTATTAGTGTTAATATTGCACTACCACTACTATTATTAGTACTTTTACCACTACTAACGATACTCAGTGTTTATTTTTTCAGGCCCAGAATGTGATCACCATGGGCCTGTGCCACATAGAACAGCATTTGTCCATCCCTACATAGACCTTTACTCAAATACTCAAAAATCCACAAGAAAATACTTACATAACATACATAGAATACACAAAAACAGCTCATAATGTAACCAGTGACAGCATAAAATTTATCACTGATCACCCCTGAGCAGAGGAGGAGGGCCAAAAGGCCATCATGGAGTTCTTCATAGATAAACAAACAAACAACATTACAAGAGCAAAGTGAAATCAATAACACGTTTATTGTGTTTAAGATGAATCTCTAGATAAGATCTTTTAACAATATGTGACTCTGCGTCTGTGTTATAGGTCAATACAACTCAGTCCTCAAACCTGTCAAATCTCATTATGTCTTTTTTTCCCCCACAATCCAAAAGCTCCATCCACTTGCCCCGAGCACTTTAGAAAATAAACACATAATTCTCTCTTTCTCCCTCCCCTGCTCTGTCTCTCTCTGTCAGTGTGATCAATCTCTCGACTTCCTCCTTTTTGGAGTGGATTCGCTGAACAGAACACAGGATATGCTTCGCACTGCTCTCAGTTTCACAGCAGCAGCAGCAGCAGCGGCAGCAGCCGTGAGGACGACACGCTCTGCAGTCAAGATGAGTGCTGGGGATGTGGTCTGCACCGGCTGGCTCATTAAATCCCCCCCGGAGAATAAACTAAAGAGATTTGTGAGTAGGAGTACACCCTGGACACTTGTTTATGTCCTCTGTAGGAATGCCAGGTTGTACTGTTGTGTCTTGTGTTTGTGTGTGTGTATGTGTGTGTGTGTGTGTGTGTGTGTGTTACGATGTGGAATGAGGATTTAGAAACATACTGAAGGCTTATATGCTTTTGTTAAACTGAGCTGTAATTCAGTGTCCTTTGTATCGTCTTCCTCATTTCTATAGTAACACCTTACTGTTGTGGTTTGGCTTGTGGAGCCACATCACAGTAACAGGAATGTACAGTAATACAATAAAAACAATATGTCACAAGCTGCCGATGTACTTCAGACAGACATGGACATTACTCTTACAGCAAGTATACTTTATTGCTTACATGGACAGTATACAGCCTTCACTGTTTTGTGGTTGCTCGGGGTCATGTGATAATGTTGGCCACTCGCTCCGCGTCTCTGTGTGTATGTGTTGACTGTGTGATGAGCGTGTGTATTGTGAAACATGGAAAGCAGTGTCAGCAGCAGTCAGACACTTCAGACAAGCAGAAATAGTCCAGCTCTGTGATGGCTGTTTGTACTTCCCCTGTGCGAATAGAGGTGGAGGAGGGCCATTTATCAACACCAGTGCAGCGAGGAGGGTGGGTGGAGGTGTGCGTGTTTGCTGACAAGGTTAAGGGTTTGGGGTGGGAAATAGAAACTTATTTTAGCACATCATGCAAATCCTGTTGATGCCAGAGAACAAAGTAAATACATGTTTTTCAGACTGCTGGAAGGATAGGTACGGTTATCTGTCTGATTATTCAAATGTCAGGTACAGGCACAAGCCTCTATGGAAATTTCAATTATCTTGGTATACGATGTCATCAAACAAAAAAAACCCAAAAAACCCCCAAAAAATCATAAAAATGTCCTAACAATAATTAAACTTTATCTTATTCAATTAAATTTTAGGTGTTTGTTTAGTAGTAGTGTTGCTGACTTTGGCTCTAGCTCCTTAGTTTTCCTTTAGCACGTTTCTTAGAGGTGATAGTATCAACACACTTCAAACCCAATCCGTTCTGATGTGGAACAACTTCTGATGTCTCATTTTGCGCCAACATTGCGTTGTCACTTGCTGCAACAACACAAATGTGAGTTTAACGGTCGTCTGCTGTGTCCAGTCCACTACAGTGGGTGGAGTTTTCCTCTTACTCACAAGAGCTTGTTTTCTTTTATTGAGAGATACTTGTTGATGGTATTAGAAACAGTGCCTGTTGCTTCCACATTACTGTTTTTTATAGCTTTTTTTGCTGTTTATTTGTTACACTCCTACTTTTGAGGAAATAGATTTTTTTTTTAATAAGGACCCAATGCCATTATTTTTCAGAAAAGAGTAACTTCGACTCTGCAGGGCCACTGAAAAAAAAGACCTTAAATGTTACAAATTGACTGACATTTAATATCTCCTTTGTGAGAACAGATACTGACAAAAGTTGAAGCTGCACACGTGAAAATGTTTTTCACTGAAGACATTTTGTTGTATGTCACAGTGGGAAAAGCTCAGGTGTAAATAATAAAATGAATGATGGCTCAGTTCCATCAAGCTGCTTCAGTTTCAGGGTCCTGGTATGTTGTCTCACTGTCTCTCAAGAGAGAGGCACGAGTTTTCATTTTTACCCTAGAAAGCGAAAAGAAAAAAATCATAATCTTGATAATAACTCAAGGTCCACTTTCCAGGATTTTTCCAGAATTTTCAACCACATCTTACGGTCTTCCTCACTGGATGTTTGCTCAGTTTTCACCACCACTTACCTCCAGTTTTTATCTAAAAAAAAAAACAACTGTGAAGCTTCTACATTCACCAAGTATTTGTATTGGATGCAACTGTTGCGTAGGATGCACAAAATTTAAACTTATTCCTCAGAGATCAAACTTTCCATATTCAGAATTATCTATCAAGATCTATTGGATCAAATTATCATCAGTCTAGTTTCGCTTTCCTCTTAAACTTGGCACTGTTTTTGGCTGCAAGTGTGGCGTGTCTAACCATTTCCTGGTTTGAACATAAATTACCAACTGACTTGTGCAGATTACCCACATGCTGAAAAAAAGTGTTATGTTTCACACGTCAAAAATATCAGGAGAGCTCCACCCTGATGTACACAAAGCCACAAAAGCAAGTGTGAAATGAGATTAATATCCATACATCCAGCATAGATATTATGAATTCTTTATGAAATCATTAATATTGCTGATAATGAAGTTTGACATGAAATCACGAGTGGTGACCTCTGTGCAGTGAGGGCCTAGGCGTAGATCTTTGGAGCTAAAAATACCGGTTAGCAGTTTCGGTATTAAGCTTTCAGTAAGTAGTCAGTATAAAGCAGTGACCATGTACTTTATACTGTAAATACCTCTTTCGTTCATGTTAGACATTTTCTTCTAAATACAGTGAACTTCCTCTTCTCTGTACTTCTGGGAAACTAGAGTGGAGGTTCCACTTATGGACCATATCAAAAGCAAAAAAACTGAGTTTAAAGTTGCTAAGTTAGCTGTTGTGAGCTGTGGCTGTGATCTAATTCCCATGACTGGTGATGACTAATTGTAGTCAGAGGGGAGACATTACTGCTTGGATCGTGAAGCACTGTGCTTAAGATGAACAATGCTATAGAGTAGTAAGTTAAGAGTAACTCCATGATAAACTGTTTGATCCTTTCTCCTTCAGGCGTGGAGGAAACGATGGTTTGTGCTCCGCAGAGGTCGCATGAGCGGTAATCCAGATGTGCTGGAGTACTATCAGAGCAAGAACTCCAAAAAGCCAATCCGCACCATTGACCTCAAGGAGTGCGAGGTCGAAATGTTGAACGGGCAACTAAGGATAAAGCGAGACTTCCACGGGAAGCACCTCTTTGTAGTGAAGACATCATCCCGTATTTTTTACCTGGTGGCCAAAACGGAGGAGGAGATGAACAGCTGGATCAGTAGCATCAGTCAGATTTGCCAGTTTGGGAGCATGGAGGATGCAGGTAAATACAAAGAATGAAAAAAATCCTTTCACTTTGAAATGTGGTTGTGTTAAAGATGCACTTGGCGAGAGCTTTAGCATACACCTGCATATACCTCTCCCACAGAAAATCACACAGTAAATGTGTAGATTTGATCTTTTGGTCCTGAAAAAGCCCCCCCCCTGCACAGGAAGTAGCGAAGTGAAAGTCAAACTTTACACTTAGGTCAAAACAAACTGTTCGTTACGTGCTGTGTGGTTTTGGTAAAAACTTTCACAGACTAGACAGGTTTCAAACATGAAGTTTTGTTTGTTTGTTTTTTAACAATTTTTAACAAACAAAAAAACAAAAGTATAATTGAGTTTTGTAAGGAGAAAGGAAGAAACTTATTGCTTTTCTTTAAGAGGCATTCCTCCAACCAATTCCCAGAGCCGTTACACCTTTGCTGTCCATATTCCCAAATCAGGGAGAATCTAGGATTAAATACATCGTAGCACAAATAGACAGCCTCCTTTAACTTTGAGGAGTGCCATCTTTTTATGGTTAATCCTATGTTGTTGTTTTGTGTTGAGGGAAAATGTAATGGGGCAAAAAAGATTTGAAGAAGTAAATCGCAGTCAGTTTGAAGGATCCACACTTGTGCAAGTAGCAGATTTCAAACAAATTGGATCAGTTGAAAAGTCAAAAAATGTACACAGTGTGCCATGTTCTCCTCTCAGGTCGGTCAAACAGGCTGATAAATTTCTCTGTAACTGAGCTCCAAAACCCATGCACAATCTCAAATCTTCACATAGTGATTAAAACCACTGGTGCAAATCATATCTGATCCTCTGCAGCAGCAACAATAACAACAACAACAACCACAAGTAAATACAGCATTATTGTACAATTTTAACATTAGAAATATGTAAATATTTGACATGGTTTAATGCCTGGAAATTAAAACATGACCTCACATATTATCATGAATCAGAGTGTTGTCTGTCTATAGAATGTGCTGTTAGATTTTTCGTAGAGCCTGTCATGCAGGCTTCTTGCTGTAGCTGTCTTTGAGGAGATAACAGCAGATCAGCAGGGAGCTGAGGTCACCCTCAAATTAACAGATAAATAATGAGATTTTTGTATCGCTTCCGTGAACGTGCTCTGGGGCTGAATTAGATGTGATGTTTTTTGGGGTTTTTTTGCATACTATTAAATCTTGCTCTTATTGCCTTTAATTGGCAATAAAGGCCACTATATTCTTATGGCGGGTGTTTACTTCTATCTCTATATTTACCCCCTATATTCCCAGGATGATGATGGTCTGACCTTTGCTCTACTTTTCCCTGAAATGAATAATTACTGATAATTTCGTGTGGAAACTTTCTGTTAAAACATTGTCATCTGTTGAAAGGAGATAGAGCAAAGGCACAAAGTTGCTGATACGCTGTCCTGCGTGTTTTCTTAAGTCACATTACGCACTCAGAAAAACACACGCAAGTAGTTTATTATGATGCTAAATTGAATTCCATACTGTAAACACTGTGATACATGTTCTCACTGTAGTTTTCCTAGAATTCTGTTGCTTTAATTAAGAGTTTTCAGAGAAAGTAGGACAGCAGAAGTAGATCCCACCTGGATCTTGAAAGAGTTCTGTGAGATGTCTCATAACTTCTGCGAAAAGAATATAAAAGATTGTTCTGCAACCACAAGAGAACGGAAACAGCTATTAAAGGTTGCAAATATTTCATGAGAACATGCAAAGACTTTTAGAATTTTTTTTGTCTCCACATGTCTCTAAAGGGGGAGCCTTGACTCAGAGGCCTTGGGTGAAATGGAATGAAACAAATTTCTGAACGAGGGCCAACGTGACTGAAAGATTGGAGACTATATAAACAAAAGAGGGAACAGGGCTCATGTGTCTACTTTCAATGTGCCTGCAGAAAATACCTTTCCTCTTTTTTTTAAGTTCACCTGCTACATTGTGAGTCTGAGTACAGGCTCGGAGAGACGTGTGAAAGTGTTTGTGCATAGTTTGCACGCTAGCCTTTGGTGTCAGTATGATGGCAGTTTTCTTATCACTCCTTAGTGGTTGTAACGTTTCAGGAACTACATGTCCTCTGCCTCCTCCCACCCCCTCTTGTGCTCCACAGAAAGCTCAGAAGAAGGCTCTCCTCACACCCCCACCTCCCTTCAGCTGTCACCTGACATCTCTGACCGAGCATCTGTATCAAGCCAACTAGATTGCGCTCATCCCCTGGACTACCTCTTTCTGTCACAGTGTGAGACAGGGAGTGTAAGCACTAGTAGGTATGTACAATCCGTAAAACCCTTGACACAAGACGAAAAGATGGCAATAGTTCATGTCTAACAAATGCAGTGTTTTCTTTTTTTTCATATCTGTAGACATGACAGCTTTTCAAACTCTGAGATCTCTCTGGAGCAGAAGTCAGCAGACGATGCTGTCAAGGACATTGTCCCCTCCCCTCTTTGTGCCAGTTCCTCTCCATCCATCTCTCATGCCAGCCCCAGCCCATCTCTTTTTCCCCATGGAAGGTTGGCAAACCCCCCTTTCAGCGCTCCATGCTCCTCCATGGCTTTACCGTCGTCTTCATCCTCTCCACTACACCACTGTGCCACTAGTGTCTTCCAGTTTGACAAACCTTATTCTTCTGCATCATTTGAGGCAACGAGTGACAGACAAACACCTCCTCCGCTGCCACCTAAGCCTAATCACCTGTCAGAGCAGCTAAGTGATGAAGGGGCTCACAAGCCGAGGGCGATGAGCATGCGGCATTTTTCAAACCACCCTGCATTGTTCAGCCGGAGGACCTCTCTGTCCGGTCTGGACCATTTCAGAATGGGTAAATCCTCAATAGAAACACATTCCCACAGTCATCAACTCAATTTAAACATAATCCTGTTGCTATGATGGTAGGGCAGTGTTTTCCACTGCTGGTTTTAATGGTTGAGAAAGTAAACGAATGTCATTTTTCAATGTTGTGTCTTCTTTTTAGGAGATGCTGATAGCAGGTTGATGAGGAGCAGAAGGCAGAGTCTGAATTTGGTAAGAACATTATATTATTCTAAATATTATAATTATAGGGGGGAAAAAATTCTACAAAATCTTGTTGAAAAATGGTCTCATGCTTAAGACATAAAAGTGGTATTGAGTTCCTTATCTCTCTTGACAAGAAAGCCAAAAAGTGCATTTCCCAAAATGTCAAACTATTCCTTTAAAGTCACTGTAGGATCTAAAAAAAAAAGAAGTTATAAGCCCTTAAGACGTTCCAGTTGTACCCAAATGACGACATAGTGCTCTTGTCTGATCTCATGACCCTTTTGTCTTTCAGCAGCCTTGTTTAAATACCACACAGGTTCAAAGCTACCAGGATGAGTCATATGTCCCCATGGCCTCCCCTTCTCCCCCTGTTACCGCTGTTGAATGTGATGGTTACATCCCCATGAGCCCCAGGACGTTCAGTTTCCTCAACACGAACTGCAGTGTTGAATCCCCCACATCTCTCAGCCCACTAATGTGCCAATCTGGGGATCTTGCGCCACCTCCAATCCACCGGCACCTCAAGCCTCGCTTGAGGAGAGGTGAGAGTCACAACAGGCATTTTGTGATCAACTAAGCTTTTATTTCATCTTTAGCAGCAGGTCTTGAAGATGTTTTTGAGTGTGTAGTGTTTGATTAACTTTAAACGTGGTCTGCAAATATATAAAATGACTGAAAATGATTATTTTGATTCATGGGAAATTCAAGTGCAATATATCAGGAAGATCAGAAACACAGACTTTTTTTTCACAGGGATCTTTTCACAGTGATCACTTTTAAAATCCCTTATTTTGGTACATCAGAGAATTAGAACCAATCTGATAACTTCTTTGTTCACAGCTCGACCCCCACCTCTTGACTTGAGAGGCCTTTCTACAATCACAGAATGTGCCACTCATCTTCCTTTGAGCAGAGCAATGACAGAGTCATGGTGAGAGGAAAAAAAGTCACTCCTTCGTCTGAAAAGTCTTTCCGTACAGTGCCTGATAATATAAACATGACTGTGTTAAAATAGCATTTAAGGTGCAATCGTTTTTTTGGACCATGTATTGCGATTGCTTACAATTCTCAGATTTTAACTTTGCATAATGACAAGTTAAAAATATCATTAACTTTAGTCATACGTATACTAACCCAGCACAAGGGTGATATCCTGTTTCTCAATTTCTATAAAGCTTCATGGTTGTTTGCTAATCTAACGTTAATTCTTCCTGTTTCTGTGTAATTGCAGCTTTTCAGGTTTGCTTCTTGAAAGAAAACTTGAGAATGGGGACAGTCCAAGAGATATAGACACAAACTGCACTGCGATGGTAAAATTTCTACTCACAATTCTGAAAACACAATACATATGTAGTGTATTAAACTCAACCGATCATGCAATGTAAATAATGCTATCACCTTTCTCTCGTTGTTAGAGACTAAAGGAAGCCTTTGCTGCATTTTTCAGCATGTATAATAATGAAGTCAACGTAGCTAGTGTTTTTTTTCTGTATCTCATTCAAAGCACCAAAGAGATATTGTGCAACATGACCAGATCTGGTTTTCATGGCATTAAGAGACACTAGATTCAGTTTTCTTTCTCCTGCATTAAACACTTAGACATTGTTGATAATAACTGATCATTGGAAGTAGCAGTGATGGAAATGTACTTTAACTGAGTAGCTCATTAAGTCAGCCCACCTTTTCATCTCCCTGTGTCATGTAGCTTGTTTCAACATATGAATCATTCATTTTTCACCTATAACTTCTGAACACTACACTACACTGACATTCTTGTAATTGTGGAACCATTAGTGCTTGGAAAAACTTGCTAAGAGCACAGCAAAGACTGTGGGTGTGGAAAGTGAAATCATGTTTCTAAAGTATTGTGTTTAGCAAACTGCAGTTGTGCTGAGAACCTTCCAGGCTGTGAGTGTTTGTAACAGTGGGAAGTTGTACAAGGCTTGTCTTAATTATAGTGCGTATTTTGTGCATTTTCCTAGTTTAAGGTTTTAAGAAAAGTACATTAGTCATGTGTTGCTGAGCTAGGCGCTCTTGCTAGTAGTTTCCAGTCTAAGGCCACCTTTTTATTCAGTCCATAATGAGATACTGCCTGCTTTGTAACAGCTCAGATGCATATGTTGTATTAATATACTGATCTGCCTTTAGAATTGCAAGTATTTCAGACCCTTCTAATTGGGAACAGTGATAATGTTGTGAGATTTCCATCTGTTTCTTTCTTTCACAGGAGTCAAGGCAGCAGTTCTATCTCATCTCTGATGGTGCGGTTCAACCCTGGGCGAGAAAATCAAACCTTGACTATTTGTCCCTGGATTTCAATTCTGCATCCCCCTCTCCTGTGCAGAAGGTATGTTACGTTGATATGATAAATGATAGAAATGAACTGTGTGTTTTGCACCATTGTGCAACTGGGACCTCTGTAAACACTAAGAGACTTCCTGATTTTTCTTACATGGACAAGTTAACCAAAACCACCTAAATACTATAAGCTTTAGATGTTTCAGACACATAATGGGGAACAGCTCGAACCACTGTTTGAAGTGGAGAACACCTAAAACCACAGATTAATGACCTTTGACATTGTAAAAGGAATTTCCTTGTATCTTACCTCAGCTAAGCCAGACCACACTCTTAGGGATATATCATTACAATCACTACTTACTATCAGCTCCACTGGCCTTAGTGTTACTACCAGAATTACCAAATTAGTGCTTACTCCAGGGGTAAAAAAAATGCTATCAGCTTGTCTTGTAAAAAATGCATACTACATGCAATACGTGTGATATCATGTTGAAGCAGCGGATGCAAGAATGCTACTATTATGGCACTGAAATTTAATATTGTGCACAGCGTCACTTACAATGAGAAATTCACGATCCAAGATTTGTAAATCAAGATCTCTTCTCATCTCTCCCTCTCTATGTCTAGCAGAAGCCCTTTCTGTCTGATGAGCACAGAGTGGATTACGTACAGGTGGATGAGAAGAAGACTCAGGCACTGCAGAACACCAAAATGGAGTGGACAGATGTCCGGCAGTCAAAGACATAAATGGAAGATACATAATGGAAAGAAAATCTGGCACACTTGAGTTTCAAGAAAATCAGCAATAACACCAGCAAACAGGACATCCATGAAGAGGACCAAAAACTATTTAAAAGTACTTTGAAAAACAGTATTGACATAAAAGTACAAGAGTAAATACTAAACAGTTAGGGGCCTGTGTGCGTAGAGGAAACACAAAATTGCACTGTAAAAACTAAGTTAATTCCCAGTAGATCTGTACTGTAAATACTGCCTGATCATGCACTGTTCACAGTAAATATTACTGTAGCTTTTTGAAAAGGGCATCACATTGCTCCACTGTAACCCAATTCTCGTTGTAAATGTATGTATAATAATTATAACTGTAAAGATGAAAAATATTTTAATGATAAATTTAAAAAAAAAAACATTTCTCCATCATTATGCATCATGAACCAAAATGATCCATCTCAAACTTTCTTCTTCTCCTAAAACTCTCCCAGATGTGGTAGTTCGAATTTCATACAGGGCATAAAATTGATTATTATTTCTCAACATGCCACGCTTCATTCTTCAAGCGCTTGCAACAATATCTGTTTGCAATGTCTGTATTTTACTGAAATCGTGGCCCATTAAACATTCAAAAAGCTTTCAAAGAACAGCATACCTTTACTTTGAAACTTTTATGCCTGAGTCCAAATTATTAACAAAATAAGAGAAGAATTTTAGTTCAATTGTGATTATGTACTCACTTGAAGGTTTGCATGCCCACACGCACATACTTGTGATGGATTATTCTTTAGTTATTCACTGCAAATTGATTGTGAGAATACTGAACCAGGTTATTCACAAATAAATTTTGATTTGTGTAGATAAAATATGCAGATTTTTGCTAATGCTGGGCTTTAATTTAAAAAGGATGATTATTATTATCTGTAGATCTGCGGATAATATGGTGATTTCAAAATTGCACTTTTTAAGGACAAAAGGTCCTTAAAGGATTTCTGCAGTTAAGGACTATTTTGAAATGAATTGGCCCATATGCATTTTGGAGAATGTGTGTGAATATGTGTGTGTGTGTGTGTGTGTTTGTTTGTTTTCAGATTAAATATATTCTTAGATTTAGAAATTTATTCTCAAAAAAAAAAAAACTTAGATGGATAAATGTACTTGATTGATAAATCACATTAAATTGCCAGTTCATTCAGTCTTAAACGCAAGTGTTAAACGTTGTAAATGAAAATTACAATCAAGTCTTCTGAAACGAAAAGCTAAATAGAAGGGGCAATTACACAAATAAATAACTTACAATAACATTTGTTTTGATTAAATTTTAGAGAGTTTATAAAATATGTAAACTCGGGTAAGGGGGAATTTTTTTTTTTTTTTAAATTGGCATTTGTGAATGATAAGAAATCAGAATAATAATTATTATTAGAAATTATTGCTGTAAAACACTTAACACACGTGTTGCGTCACTAACATGCGCCGATCAGAGAGTCTCGAAAGGAGATTACCTGGGTGAAGTGTGGAGAGGAAGTCATCATCCTGCATTTGAACGCTGGGCTTTCCCCACCACCTTTTTGTCTTTTTATTTTGGGGGATATCTCCAGTGAAATCGTCATGCGTGGCTAAACTGGACACATTAATCCAGTCCCTGTGCAGCTGGCAACTGTCAGACTCACATCACAGCTACAAGCTGCAGGACACACACTGGTGAGTGAGGTTAACGTTGTTAGCAAGCACCGCAGCTAGCTAACAAACGAAACCGTATCTGGTCTGAGCTGCTCCGGGGCCCGAGTCGACCACAAACCGCCTGCAGTGACCCAAATTTAAAGCCACGAAGTATGCACTAAGAGGTGACTTCGTCTTCATGGGCTGAAACCAACACCAGCGCCGTGCTGCACGATTTTGGCTGTAGTTGGTAAGTTTGTTTACTTTGTGACTCAGTTAGCTAACCAATCATCGTCTGCTTGTGCTAATGTGGTATTTAGTTTGGTTTTATATGAAATCTTTGATCTCAGACTAGATCTAAGAAGGTTTTTTAAGTGGCTAAATTTGATGTTAGCTACCTGCTTTGATAAAGCTCTCATTTCATTGTAGTACAACTGTAGCTTTGTTCCATATTTCCATCAAAATAAAAGTCTGACAGATATACACTGGATAGTCTGTTGTTATGCTTCACTTGCAGGCATGTAAGTTTAGATATACATTATTACAAGATTGCATCTATTGTTTTTACTCTTACAAAAACAAAAACTATGCATAAACAACACAGATATTCAAAACAGAGATATCCAAAACAATGAGGATACACTAAATTGTATGAATATGGAGTATGCATATGCAAAGACAAAACTTAACTAACTTAAATTCCTGATTTTTTTTTTCCTTTAGGCCTGTAAGCTTTTTGATGATGATGTAAATGAGTTTAAGCTAATTTCAGTTGTCTGTACTTGTGGTACAATTTTTTTTATTTTTGTTCCATCACTTTATTTATATGGCTTTTCTTGACAAAAGAATGTCTCCAATGCTAATAAATCTAAACAAATATTAAAGACACAACATATGTAAAATAGGCCATAGCAGACCTTTTGACTTGGAAATATACCAGGACATGTGTACATGCAGTAGGTACCAAGACAAAAGATTAAACTTTACAGTAACATAAATGGTGCGATAAGAAAGCAAATCAAGCAACAAGAAACCACACAGGCATAAAAGCTTGAATTCACTCAGCAAAGTGGGGGCCTATGTTCACTTTTCACTTTCACTTTAGGTGAAATCATTTCAAGTCACAATTACTCACACTAAGCATGACCAACAAAGTGGAACAAGCCATACAGATGTTGAGTTGACCCAGAGGGAGGACTCTGTGAATATTACTTCAGAATATACCAGTGGATAGCAAAAGTAAAATGCGCTGATGGCCACAGTGATACAGATGATACACCCCTCTGTTGGAAACAAGGTTAAAATTGTAAAATGTGTTTTCATCATGTCAGTGTGGCCAATTTTAATTGATCATTGATTTGGTCTCAACTATCTCAATACAGGGCTCATATCGGATGGAGAACAAATTCACTGCAATCGTCCCATCAGCTGGTTTTGAAAATTCAGCTACTATGCCCCCTGCTGGACTGCTTCTGTAAACGTGGTAGCCATGGCTTCTCGCAAGGTTGATGAGCTACCTGGTGACACCAAGGATTTAGCGACAGTTTCCGAACAGCTTCCCCGATGTGGACCTGATGACATCACGGAAGAGCTTCAGTCGGAGGCGCTGAACGCCCCGGTGAAATCTCAAAAATCTGGAAAATTTAGGAGGACTGCCCTGACGTTTTTCGGAGTTCGTAAAAGTATCTGTATTTTACCAAGCTTTTTTGGAGGAAGGAGTAAAAATCCGAACAAGTGGTCTTCAAAGAAAGGAATCACCAAAAGCAGAACACACGATGGGCTAAGTAAGGTTAGTCATGATGACAGTCTGAGGGGTAGGTACACCTCAGCTGGAGACTGTGAATACCACAGCCAGAGGGATTCTTCTGGAGAGCTCCACGGTAGCTGTCACAATGAATGTAGTCACCCCGCTGCTGACCAGAAATCACTGACTCTCGGCCGGCAGAAGAAGGGTTTGAGGAGTCTTTTTCACAGTTTTAAACATCACAGAAACCATAGAAATTTTGGATCGGATAAAACTGAAATGATTGCGATGTCCTCTCCTCACTGCAAGAAAGAGGTGCCTGTTGTCCAGGACAACACCAACCAGTATGTCACAGAGTGCCTGGGATCTGAACCTGATGTGCCTGATTTTGCAGATGTTATATGTGATATTCCCACTGGTCCTGAATGTAGTGATTTTGATGCAGTGGCATTAGAGAAGAGTGTGGAGCAAGAGAGCCCAAAGTCTGAGCTGGACGATCAGGTGGGCGATGATCACATGGAGGAAATGAATTTGATGGCTGTAGTTTCCAGCGATTACAAGGAGACTTCTAGAGGACACAGCGAGCCTTGCCTCAAACTTGAGATGATGTCTGAGCCTGCGTCGAAGTCCGAAACACCTGCCGGCTCATCGGATCAGCTAAACATGATTTTCGGAGACGTTGCGTCATTAAAGAGCTTTGACTCACTCACCGGCTGTGGGGACATTATTGCAGATCAAGAGGATGACAGCATCACAGAGAGCACGGTTTCTGGAGAAAGGAGCAGAAATGGAGGAAAGAGGGCCTCTTGTTATCTCACTTATCAGGGTGGCGGTGAAGAAATGGCCTCACCTGAAGATTTGGATGAAGAGTGTCTTCAAGATTTCTGGGGAAATAATACCTCAGAAGAAATCTGCTGTACTTGCAACCAAGACCACACGGATATGACTGCCGAGCTGACAAGTTCTCACAATATGGACTTAATGAACAGTAACAGTGCCCAGCAAGCCAGTGGCATGGACACTTCTTCAATTGCTGATGTTTTAACTCCTCAAAGTGAGCATCAAGAATCAGTTCCAAACAGCGACGAGGGCTACTATGATTCAACTACACCGGGGCCAGATGAAGGTCAAGACAAAACAGACAGACCAAGGACAGACAGATTACCCAGGGACAGTTACAGCGGTGATGCCCTCTATGAACTTTTTGCACCCGATGAGAGTCTCATCAGTCCACATTATGAAAACAAATCAAAACTGCCCAGTTCGAAACAGTGTGAGTACCTAAGTGAGCCAGTAGATGTGACAGATTCTGCCTTTGCTCCTGAAATGAATCGATTACAATTAAGTGCTGAACTGTATAAGGTTCACAATTTCCTAGACAGCAGTAAATCCTCTGAGTTGGAACAAAACATGGTTGGTCAGCAGGAAATTGGCTTGAATAAAAACTGTAATTTGAATTCAAAACCACAAGCATCAGGCAACAAGAATAATATAGAACCGGATGTATTTGATGAAAAGGGAAATATGCTTGCTTCTGCTGAAAAAGGAACTAAATCCATTAATGTTGACTGTGAGAAAAGGCATAGCAGCATATCATTCGGAAGCACATCTGACCCAGATTTTGAAACATTTTGCGAACCCAAAGAGCAGCATCTTGAGGAAAACAAGCCCGTGGCTTTACCATACAGAAATATCAATTCTCAGTCTCCGGATTGTAACAATGATTTGGATGATGGGCAAACTGTGTGTTTCTCACAAGCACTTGTTGACTATACAAAACACTCTCAGATTCTGAGTAACTTGCACAACAGTGTGGATGATTTGGAGACGAACTCTGCCTTCACTCCAAATATGGAGGCCTTACCTACCATAGTCACGTTTGATGTGGTGGATATGCACAATGAGGGCGAATACGACGAGCAGATTCACATGGAACTGGAGGAGGACATTTCGTCGCCCTATCAGGAATTTGAAGAAAGCTACCTACAAAAAGATGGATTTGCAGAATTTGACTATCAAATGTTAGACCTGTACGAACAGAACCTGATCAGTAATACATGGGCAATTGCTAGTCTCCCACGGCACCTAGGCCTTACAAGAGTCAGCCAGTCCATGCCTAATCCGTTGTCTCTAGACAGGAGGAGTAGATCTCTAGACACAGAGAGCCTTGAGTTAAAGATGCCTGACACATACAGAGAGGAAAGAGCTGCTATAATTTCCTGTCCTCAAAATGAAAAGGACTCTGAAAGAGACTCTTCACCATATTACAAAAAGAATGTACTTGTGTCTGCATCGGATGCTAAAGACAGTAGCAGCATTATGGCCTTGTCGTGGCAAACAAGGTCAGAAGTGGCTTTAAGCCTTCCTGTGACAGATGGGGAAATCACTGAAAAAGTACAGAGTGTTAGTCAGGCCCAAGTCAAACACAAAATATTTTCTGCCTCATCCAGGAGTGATTTTCCTGACAGCAGATCGCAGCGTCTTTGCTCCAGTGTGTCAGACAGAGTATCCTGTGATTTAATGTCACAGGATACAGAGCTTTACAATAGACAGTGTCACCTTCCTTTGCAGTCAGACTCTTGTTTACCTCAAAGCACTTTTGTTTATTCTGGCACGGTGGAGGAGGTATCGGTTGATATTGACGATGACATTTTTTGTCAAGCTGCCGCTAATTTGCAGTCCTACAACCAGTGTGGTAAAAGCAGACCGGTGGCTAATAGGGAGGGAATATCTCACACTGGGAGTCCTATAAACGCAGGTGTCTCTAAAGATGAAATGACCGTCCGCAGTGAAACAAGAACACCCAGGGATGTGGCGTGCTCTGTAGCCTGCAGCAAACTCCCCGAGACTACCTTTTGATCGTACAGTTGGCATTAAATTCCCATGTGTACACACAATATGTGCCAATGAGTGCTTTTATGTTACATCCAAAGGAGTAACTGTTGCTTCATTTACACTTGCACAACTTATTCCTTTGAGAAGTAGTTGTACACTGTGATAAACGGGACTGAAATCAAAAATTGAAATTATTGAGAAATGTGGAGTCTGTGCCATCATGCTGTGTCAGCTACAACGCTGTCTTGGGAAGTCAAAAGGGATTTTCTGCATTTGCACAGATCACATACATGTCAGTCCGCTGAAGGTGTTCAAGGGAGTTTTATTCGCATTGGAAATGCGCACATGATTCATCTCATTAAGCTTATTGAATTTCACTAGAATGTTTTTACTCATATGTAGCCTCATTACCCAGGTCTCAGTAGTAATGCCACACTTAGATTAATGGCTGTTCATTAGCCTGGATTCCATAGCACAGCCAAACAGTGCTTGCTAAGTCTTGCTTACTTTGCCAGTTGCCTCTAAACACGTGTATTCTTATGCTTTAAGTGCCAGCTTATGTTTTGTGTTTACTGTTTTTTCAGAGCCTCTCCTTGCTCCAGTAAGGTGTATGTTGGCCTGTCATTATGCTCACATTTAGTGTTTCTAGCTGTTTTCTTGGTTTTCCCCAATTTCAGACCAGATTGGGTTTAGGAAACAAAAAGAGGAGGAGTGTCTCAGTTCACCAGGAGGAAAACCTCAATCCACTGTAGTGAACATGTGTCTTGATATCTTGATGGGGTATATCTGAAGTGAATCAAGCTGTTACTGTATTTGACTCGAAATATCTAACAGGAAGTGTACAGATGGACTGGCATTTCATTGACATACTGTAGATGGCTTTGCAAGGCAAAGCCACTTTGTTTGAGTAACACATTTCACATGCAGTTACTCTGTGTCTGAAAGTGCTTTACATAAGACAATGAGGAAGCAGCTTAGATACCGGCAGAGTACAATATCTATAAAATGGTAAAGAAAAAAAAGCGAATAGTACCTAATGGTCTCAAAGTTATTGTGTTTGCCTCTGGCTTGACAAGCCAATTTGGCCTTACTGTGGCTGCTGTTTTTCTTTGGTCCCATTTTTCAACAGTTTGACCACCTGTGAAGTGCAAAGTTCTCACTGACATGGTGCACTCCATTATTGTGTTACTGTAAGCTAAATGGAATGATGTTTGATTGTGTTTGGAGTTGAAATGATATGTTAAAAAAAAAAAAAAGATAAACTGGTATTTTCACCTAGTATCATTTCCTTGTGAATTTAATGTCTGATTGGTCAGAGGTTAAACTGTCAGATGATGTAGTTTTTTATGGCGTAATATTGAACAACAACAACAAAAAATGTATTTATATACTCAGCTATTTGTACACTGTAACATTGTATTTAGAATGGTTATTACAAATTGGCAATATTCTGTTTCAGTTTTCTTTTTTCTTTAATTGTTTGAAAGTTACATCCATGTTACACTACAGGATTCCTCTTGTTACAGTTTTGTCTGAGTAGAACACTGCCTTACACTAAAATAAACATGACAAGACATTGTTTCTTTCTGTTTTCATTTTCTTTCAATTGTTCCTGTTCTGGGTAAAGGGGGGGGAGGGGGGGGGTTCTCCCTGCATCAATGGGACCAAAGTCAGGGGAACCATGACAGATTTGTAGTGTTTTGTTGTGCTTACACATACACATTTAAACCGACACTTAAAAGCAGTGTAGAGTTTCAAGTTCACTATAACACCTGCGGAGAACATGAACATGAAAGCCCCCTGTCTGCTTCAGGACTTTCTGGGACTTACTGCTGGGAGTTGACACAAAGCTCCCGAGCCCTGTGACAGCACGCACTTTAGAAATCACCAGCACCTGTTTTGTGTGTGTACAAGAGCAACACAATTTATTTAAACAATACATGACTGCTGTGGTTTATTAGAGCAGACTTCTGTATTCAAACTGACTGGGAAACTCTCTTTGGTGTTTGGAGCAAGTCATTAAAGTAGGTTTAGGTACTGTGGGCTTAAATAAATTATATATTTTAAATCCCAATCTAAGTTCATAATAAAGATATTCCTGTTTTAAGTACCCCAGTAGGAAACTGACTGAAGGCTCCGTGCTCTGGTTAAATGTCCCTTCATTTCAGAGGACAGCATTCACACAGGTATAGGTGAATAACAGTTCTCAAACTATTGTTACAAGCCAGAAAGAGTCCGCATCATAAAAGCCCTGCGTTGTTAAAACGTCTGATGAAGAAGGTGGAGGGGCAGAAATTAAGTTTACAACGGCGTTCTGACCCCGGTTGCTTTTCACAGCATAGGTTTACTTGTTTCCCTCGCGTTATCTGGCAACCCTGACCAAACTGCGACAGCGCCAATGGCAGCAAAACATAAGTGTTACAGGCGAGGAGGATGACAGCAACAAGGTGAGATGAGCAGCGTTTGAAGTGAACGACGGCAGTGATTTACGTGCACATTATGTGGAGAATCATGTTGAGCCGCTGTGGTTTCACCTCCGTCTGAAATATTTAATCATCGTCAACTTTATCTCAAGTTACTGTAGTATTCCGGCAAAAATGTTAGCACACGCTCAGCAGCTAAAGCTAACCCAACGTTAGCAATCTGACGTTTAAGTTTAAGCCTGTGGAGACACTGAGTTGGCTATAATTACTGTATGTTAGCTTACCTAGCGCTGCTAACGGTGTCGTTTACTAAATAGCGACCGGGGTTGCCTGTCAAGCTTGGTGGTTAGTGTTAGCTTGCTGTAACAGTTATCCAACCGCTGTCCAGCCGCTGGCAAACGAGGTAAACCAGAGTAGGCCTGTTAGTTTATGTAGCTAAAATGTTGACTCTTCAGCTGGCTAAGTAACGTTAGATTAGCTTGTTAGCGTGTGCTAACCGTAGCTCGGGGCCTAAGGGTTTCAAACCAGTTAACTCTAATCGAATTGAAGCTCAAAGGTGACGTCGTGTGCAGTAGTAATGCTAAAACGTTATTCGGTGAAGAGGACTGTAAGTATGAGATCTCTTGTACTGTCATACTCTTAAACCTTCCTCCATTTCATCTCTCTCAACTAATGATGCTGTTGCTAATGATATCAAGCACTCCAGTTGTTTTTTTTTTTTTTTTTGTTTTGACGTGTCAACTGGTTAGCTGATGAATACAGTGACATAGAAAGTTAATGCAACAGTTCAAGGTTTCCTGTACGGTCACTGCCATTGCGATAAGTGAAGTGTTTGGATCTGGTTGCACATTCATATAGTTTTCTGTTAAGTAAAGTCAGAACTGACCAAATGTGAAAATGCAGTGCAGCTCTCACTTTGCTTTTCGCCTGCTGTTAACACCATCCTGCCAGAGTTTTAACTTGAAAATGGTTTCCTACTTGTAATTCATCGGATAAGTCTGTAAAAGTTCTGCTCTTCTTAAAACTGGTTAAGTAAAAGCTCACATCAATAGAGCAAAGTTGTAATGATTGTGACTTACAATGTACTTCAGAAATGGGAAAGGTAGGTAGGGAAGGGGTGGGCATGGCATGAAGTCTGAAGCAAGGTGTTGCTTGTCATATTCATATTTGTTCCCTCATCCATGTGTTTATTAGTTCATACAGATATATGCAATAGTCACGTCTTTATTTTCTGTGTTTATTGTGTGAAGCAGTGCTTTTGATTTTTTTTTTTTTTTCTGGAAGGGGATTGTTCTTTTTGTGAACCTACACATGAAGGGATGCGAATAGTAATCATCCATTTGCCTGAACACTTCAATACTCTAAAACGTACATAAAATATGTAATTTTCAAGTGATACCTTCCTTCCAGCTTGACTATGAGCTTGAATTTTACAGTGTGTTTCTATAACAAGTGATGAGTGACAGCTGTCAGTTTAACAGCTACAAAATCCCTGCGCTTCAGGGGTTTCTGTTAAGCACCATAGGGCATATGATTATCTGTGTTTCAATGAGACATCTGTCTTGGTAAAGTGTTAGCTTGATACACTGGAACAGATCATCTACTGGGGTCATACAGACAATTTTGGTGGTGTCAGTGGTCTAGTGACTAGTGAACTAGTGACTAGAAAACAAATCCTCCGAAAACATAGTGTAATGATTATCAGCCAGGATTTAGCTTCTCCACTGTAGCAGGAGAAGTGTCACTGCTTCAGTAAGTATAAAGTGAGATGAGAGCATAGTGCCATCATCTGATCGATATACTTAACAAAATAAGATCATATTGTTTTTCTTAGTTCCATGTCCAGGATGGCCGTTTACTGTCTCCTTCCCTTGGTTATCAAATGAAGTTATTTGGTTATTTATAGGTCCAAATAATCTTCACGGGTCTTCACAGTTGGTGGTTCAGAGCACACTGGCCATGTGTTGCAGGAGTCACTGTTCAAGGGCATCTCAGATTTGTAGTTTTAAAGTGATGGGTCTTCTTAAACGTGGTGGCTTCGCATACTGGATGTGTATGTGAATGGTCAGCCTTTCACCTTAGTAATAATGACTTTATTCTGTATAAAGTAACAGAGTGTTAGTGATGCTGATATCACAGTGAATTACATGCCCTTCTGTTTCACACCGGCAGTCAGCCTTACAGCATCTCTACATTTTTCAGCCTTGATTTCAAGATATGTAACCACCCAAGCAATAAATGTAACAATAACTCACCACTGTGCAGTTTATCCCTTCTCCATACTGAATATAATGTAGGGTCAGCAATGTAAAAGATGGCTTCAGGGACCTGCTTCACTTGTTGCTATGAAACAGAACTACGTGAGCCTGTGCATGTGCAGAGATAGTCTGGAGGCCTTGCTGAGTCTAATCTGTGAATCTGGAGGTGGAAGGGAAAGGACTGGAAGAGCTCTGCTCCCTTAACCATGTATTGATGTGGTCATAAAATGTTTTAGATGGCAGTGGGCTGTGAGAGCTTTTGTCCTGTGTCTGTCGCTAATCCAAGAAGTTCCACAATACTGTCTCAACATTGCTCCTTTTTTAAAGTATTTGTTTCAGTTGTTCAAACCTGAGTTTGAATCAGTATGCACCACCAATACTGTAAGCCTACACAAAATACTGACATCAAAGGGTATACTTTTTTGATTGACTCTCAAAATATCTGTCAACCTTAAGGGTCTCCTATGAATGTCTGACTGTTGAGGGTGTTGTGATTGCCATATTATTTGCTATTTCATTACATGAACTAATGCTGAAAGTAGAAATCTACTGGTCAACATTTGCTTTATACACACATATTGAGTTTTCTTTTTTCAATGGTCAGCACTGGCAGACGTCTAAGTAATGTAATTTTTTTTTTATTGCAAAATATGCTGCTTCAAGAGGTTCAGTGTAGAGTTGTAGTGTAGCTGTAAGTGTTCTGCATTTACTGGCTGCCTGAAGAGAGATGATGAGCTGTGTTTGTGTTAGTCGTGACTGGTAAAAAGGAGTTAGCTGATGACAAGGCTGTGTTGCTAAGCAACGCACATCATGGGCTGCGCCTCTTGAAGCTCGAAGCTGGCTGTATTCTACTCTCTGCAAGACTGGGGGAAAGTAGTGTAGTGTTTCTGTTCAGAAATACAATTTTTATTAACATGATTTTGATTTAACAATATGCATGTGTGAAAAATGTGCACTTGGAGCTGTTGACAGTGTCCTACTGGGAAAATAGGTTTGTTCCCTAAGGACTTCTGTTCAATTCATATTGTGTGTCAGAAGGCTGGAGACACAGGGATACAGTGTTCAGCCCACACTTAGTCTCAGGTTATGTTAAGTCATGCACTTACCCCATGTGTGTCTGGTTGGCTTGAATGTTGCTTGTGAGCCAGTCAATCTTATTTGCTCACAGAGGTGAGCATTTTTCTGCAGTAAAGGACATTAACATGTTTTGTGTTGGAAGCCAGGTTTTCATTTTATAAACAACTAGAGACCATCTTGTGATGGGGTCACACCAGCTGCGACACCAGTAAACATGCTTATGTTTAGACCCATGAGTACTCAATAGTCATTACCACATTATTACATGAGTACTCAGTCGTCATGGGTCGGACCACACCCATCTTCGAATTGTACCTTCATTTTGATCTGAACACCTGTAAAGTTTCGTGACTGCATCTTGTACAGTTGTGATGCTTATCGTGGTGTTAAAATCTGTCCACACACACACCCCGACACCTGAACAAAAACCACCTCTGTGGTAATTCCTGCTACAGTAGGTGTCTCCACAACCACATTTTTGCCATGTTGATGCACATACACACACACAGACTCACACGGTGAAAACTATACCATCCACACACTGTTGTGGCTGGTAATATATCTGAGAGACATAAAAGCCAAGTGGAGATTTTGTTGTCTTTTGCATTGGTATTTTTCTTTGTAGGATATCAGTGCCACCATTTTTGTATTGGTTGTTATTTGTTGTTGTATTTTATATATTCAGTTCTTCAGCGACATGCAAAGATCTGAAAAATAAGACTACCTCTATGAAGGTAGTGAAGTGGAGGAAACTGCCAATCATTTCATATTATTGAGAACTGTTGATGCTATTTCCAGTTAACTTCAGCAAATATTCACATCTCTGTTACCTTGTTTTGTTGGTTGTTTTCTCACAGCATACCAGCAACAACGAGATGTAACAAGTTTACAAAATGCTATAGTTTGAATGTGTAGTTAGTTGCTGCTCACAGCTTAAAGGGCATCATTGGTTGCAAATGCAAATTTTTGAATCAGTGGGTTTGTTGGCATGACATAAAACATTTCACTTAGATAAGGAGTGACAGTCAGACAAAAAGTATAGCCTGAAGTCTTGGCAGACATTGCAAAAATGCAAACTAAACAAAAGAGCAGGCCTGATTAATTTTGGTGTTTGTGAACCACAAACACTAAGACACAGTCAGACAGAGAGAATGTGCGTATGTCCATATTCAGATCAGCCCATTTACTTCACCACTGTGGTTTTCTTTGGTTACTTGTTTATTTCGGCAGGTGACTAATATGTTCCATTTGTCTGAATAATTGTGTGACTTGAGAGAGCAGTGTTTCCCACTGGTGGAGAATTTGTGGGTCAACCACAAGTGGGGTGGAGGCCTGAGAGGTGAGGGAGCTGAAGAGTCTCAGGCACATTAAAAGATTAGAAGAGTTCTCGAGCCACTGAACACTTGTAGCATTGTGATAGGCTCTACTATCTTGCTGCACTTTGAACTGACTTAGCAGCAGACTTTTGAATGTAAGAAATGTTTGGGTGAGCCAACAAAAATATATGTGTGGGGACAGAGACAAATTATTTCTTTCAAAATTATTTCATTCATTTCTTTCAAAATTATTAATTAATTGACGTAAACAAAAGTTTTAACACATATTACTGATACTTTCCATCCTGTTTTTGCTCTCTTTCAGGATTACATAGTTTGATTTAGCCTGTTCACTAAGGGGAGAGTGTCTTACTTTGGCCCTACACAAACAGCCTGTAGTGCTAAAGTCCAGCATTGAGTATGATTCCCTGGTTGCAGTGGAGGTGAGGAAGCATGGGGTGGAAATCTGAGGTGTCAAGACAAACGTGATGACAGCATGGTCCATGGTGGAGAAACTCAAAATGGAAAAACGCCCATGCAGGGAGGAGAACATTGACTCAAGCGAGGCCCAGCATGCTACTGACGAGTCTGAGGATGGAAGCAGCTCCGAGAGCGAGTCGGAAGAGCAGCAGCGCCAGAGGGTCCAGGTGAACAACAGCGGCTGTAAGAAGCGGGAGCCTTTGGCTGTCACAAAACCCCATCGACAGCTCTGTCGCTCTCCATGTCTTGACCGGCCCAGTTTTTCCCAGAGTAGCACTGTGCAAGACTTTCGCGAGGATGAGACCAGCGCGGTACCAGGGGTCAAGCTAGCCAGTGACAGGGAATACCAGACTAAGATGGAATTTGCTTTGAAGTTGGGCTATTCAGGAGAGCAGGTGGAGACTGTGCTCAACAAGTTGGGGGCCGCTGCTTTAATTAACGATGTTCTTGCTGAGTTAGTCAGGCTTGGAAACAAAGTTGAGCCTGAAATTCAACCTTGCAGCAGTACGGCCACATTAATATCACGGTCCCCCTGTGTTAAAGAGACCGTTAGTCCAGAAGTGTCAGTGGAAGATGAATCTGTGGATACCTTTGATAACCTCAGGCCCATCGTTATTGATGGCTCAAATGTGGCAATGAGGTAAGACACCACCAAAAGACACCACCAAACATATTTCATTGGTCTGTGCTTCACACAAAGTGCATTTATGTTCTGAAACATTTTCCACTAATGAATGCCCATTTCATCAAGTTTAAGTTATAAACTTATACCTCATTGGTTTGTTTTCCAGCCATGGAAACAAAGAGGTATTCTCTTGTCGTGGTATCCAACTTGCTGTTGAGTGGTTTCGGGAGAAAGGACATAAAGACATCACTGTGTTTGTCCCAGCCTGGAGGAAGGAACAGTCAAGGCCTGATGCCCTTATCACAGGTAATAAAGCTGTTATGTAGCAGTGACTAAACACGTGATTGAGCACGTGGCCTAAAGTAGAAGGAGTTAGTTTTAGAAAACCTAGAACATTTATTTTTCAACATAATCTCCTCCTACATTTACACACGTAGTCCGGTGGCTGTTGAGCATACGGGTCCCTTCTTTGTAGAAGTCCGCGTCTTGAACCTCAAGAAAGTGATGACATTATCATCATCACTGTCAAAATGGTGACCACTGAGCTCCTCCTTCACCTTGGGAAAGAGGCAGTAGTCTGAGGCCACCAAATCAATCCAAGGACCTCCTTGGGTAACAGAAATACCACAGACGGTATTAACTTCAAACCCTCTGCATATTCAGTCAAAGAGCTGAACTGGAGGTGAATGCAGCAAGAGCTGTACAAGTCATCTCCTTCTACTTTAGGCCACAAACTCATCAGAAGCTTAGTTGTTGGTAAGGTGTACTCAGTGAAATTTTTATAAGAATCGAGGACAGGTTTTTAGGCAGTCAGCCCACATGTTAGACGTGCATTATGTTTTTTTTGTATGTGACTGAAGTATTACCGTGATCTTGTGACGTGGTCGTGGTTAAGAAGAAGCGGGTGCTGGGAAACTTCCTACCACGTACTAACCAATGCATATCATTGCCCTCCAAAGTCAATTGCAATATACAGTAGGTTTTCACTGTTTTTTTTATAAACAACATTGTTTCATTTGAAACATCTTTTTTAGATCAAGAAATATTACGCAAGCTGGAAAAAGAGAAGATCCTGGTTTTCACCCCATCTCGAAGAGTTCAGGGCAGGAGGGTGGTGTGCTATGATGATCGCTTCATAGTGAAGCTGGCTTATGATTCTGATGGAATTATTGTGTCAAACGACAACTACAGGGACTTGCAAAATGAGAAGCCAGAGTGGAAGAAGTTCATAGAAGAGCGTCTCCTAATGTACTCATTTGTCAATGACAAGTAAGAAACCATGATGTTTTCTTATACTAAAGATTTTTAGGATATTTTATTTGATACAATACTATAGTACAGTTGTGTAGTACTGTTACTATAACTATTTTATTTGTAACTCAACCCTTTTAGTTATTGTGTATGACTTTTGCTAATTAGAATTGTGTAGAGTAGTTATTAGTTCTGTTTTGTGGTGGGCACGTTTCATGATGGAATAATAAAGCTGACATTTCATAATGACATATTTTGAATAGGTTTATGCCACCTGATGATCCACTGGGAAGACATGGTCCAAGCCTGGAAAATTTCCTCCGCAAGCGTCCTGTTGTTCCAGAGCACAAAAAACAACCCTGCCCTTATGGTAAGTTCCCCAAAAATCTTCTCAAAGCAATGCCTGAATAATGTTGCATTTTTGTCAGTATAATGTTACTGTTCGTGTTTCGTTTTCTTGACTCGATCCCCTCTTTCTTTAAACAAGGGAAAAAGTGCACATATGGACATAAGTGCAAGTACTATCATCCAGAGCGTGTCAACCAGCCACAGCGATCAGTGGCTGATGAACTACGAGCTTTTGCCAAATTGTCTGCAGTGAAGACAATGAGTGAGGGAGCTTTAGCTAAATGTGGCACTGGTCCAGCAGCTGCAAAGGGGGACAGCAACTCTGAGGTCAAACGAGTGGCACCTAAACGTCAGTCTGACCCCAGTATTCGTTCAGTGGCCTGTGAACCTCCAGAGGCACTGTCCATCATTAGGAAGTCTGAGACAAATTCAGTGCCTTCCCTCGTGTCTGCTCTCAGTGTGCCCACCATGCAGCCTGCGAAGAGCCACGCAGCTGGGGCCTTGAACACACGATCAGCCAGCAGCCCAGTGCCAGGTTCTTTGCAGTTCGCACACAGCTCTCTGGAGCACATGTCTAGTGTACAGTACCCTCCTATTTTAGTTACTAATAGTCATGGCGCCTCTGTTACGTACAGTGAACAGTTCCCAAAGTATGACTCAGTTAGTGACCATGGATATTATTCACTGCACAGTGATTTTTCAAACATGAGCATGAGCAGCATGCATAATGTCGATAGTTTCTGTAGCATGGAGCACGAGCATGGTGTGTATCAGAGAAATCCCAGCCACTGCCCTGAATCCTGCCTCAGCCATTCGAACAGCGACTCGTTCTCCTCTTATGGGGACCTGTACCCAAGCTCTGTGGACAGTAGCTTAGAGGAGAGCATGAAGGGGCAGCAGCAGTCTCCTGCACAGGGTAGAATGCAGACTTTCTCCCATGGGTTTCGCCATGAAGCACTGACTAGGGTACAGAGCTACGGACCAGAGGAGCCCAAGCAGGGCCCCCATAAGCAGTCTGGATCTCATCTAG
Source organism: Toxotes lorentzi (assembly GCA_037833715.1). Classification (NCBI taxonomy): domain Eukaryota; kingdom Metazoa; phylum Chordata; class Actinopteri; family Toxotidae; genus Toxotes; species Toxotes lorentzi. Next base: position 7,592,598 of record JBBMJY010000004.1, read on the forward strand.
CACCACATATCCAGCATGCTGCAGTGGGAGCCAGGTCCAGCTGCCCTGGAGACTATCCCCTAACTCAGAATGTCCTACCACCTTTGTCCTCACAGCCCACACGGTCTCTCGGTATGACTCGAATGGACAGCATATCAGATTCAAGGCTATATGATAGTAACCCAATGAGACAGAGGCGACCTCCACTGTGCCGTGAGCAGCATGCAAGCTGGGACCCTCTACCTTGTGGTAATGAGTCCTATGGATATCATTCATATCCACTGAGTAACAGCCTGATGCCGTGTTGCGAGCGGGTGATGGTCCGCAGTATGCCAGACAAAATGGAACAAATCTGGAACTCACCATGGGAGACCCCATCTGCAGCCGAACACCAAGAGCGGTATATCATCCCAGACCACCAGTATCAAACATATCGGAACCTTTGTAACATCTTTCCCGCTTACGTAGTTCACTCAGTAATGGAGAAGAACCCTCATTTGACAGATCCGCAACAACTTGCTGCGGTTATTGTTACAAAACTGAGGTCATGTCACTGAGCAGTTAAATGTTATGAAACATTCAAAAGTGATGTGACAGGGAAAATAAGGATTTTGATTGCAAAGATAGGCACGTGTTCAGTGTTGCTGCATGTGCAACATCTGCCCTCAGGAGTTAATACTTTTTTTAAATGTCCCTGATGGGAAATCTGAAGATCACTGAGACGACAGACATATTCAGCATAGAGGAAGTTTGTCTAATACGTTTAAGTTGAATTGTAAGATGTTTCACATATGAAACCTACTTTTTTATATGAAGTGTGGTGAAGTTGATATAAGGTAATACCTTATTAGAAGTCTGGTTCCTAACACATTCATACAACCTGAGCAGGAGCTGCTCATCAGCTTTGCACAGTATCCATGATCAGCTCCGCCTTTATTCATTGTCATTGTTACTTCTAGAAAACGCATTGAACAGTCTGCTGACATTTGGCAGGGCTATTAAATCAATGATAACATGTTATATAAAATTATATATGAAGCCCCAAATTGTTCAATGTTCAATAAATAAATAATTGTATAATAAATAACCCCATGAATAAATAGTGTAAAACATGCGATTGTAGCTAGTTAGTCTAATTCAGTGCTTTTTCATTTCGTGAGTCAGGGTGAACCAAGTGGATCGGTAAACAGCACAGTCAAGATAGGAAGTAATAACTCAGCAACATCTCCCACATTTGCCTTATTAAATCTGACATAAAAGTACATCAACATTTGTACACCACATACTTTTTTTTTGAAGATCTTGTTCAGGCCCTGTGAATGTGTTATGAAAGGAATCTAAAGTGTTTCTGGTGCAGTGGAACTATAAATAACCTAGCTTAGGTCTGCCTCTGCTGTAAATAATTCTTGTGTCTTTTTTTGTGCATTTATTTTGAAGATAAGTAAGAGGGAGGTAGGTACATACCTCACAGCATGAACTATGACATTTAATGGCCTTATATCTGAATGACCTCACGCTTTAGTCATTGTCTGATGGGTTTCTATGAGAGTCTTAGTCATTGAAGCCTCCAATACTTTCAAATGTAAAGCACTATCTCAGTATCTAAAGAGATATATTTTCTCAGCCTCACTTAACAAAGCTACTATTTTGGTAGATTTTGACAGTGCACAAAGCAAGCCAAAAAAGAGATTTGACTTGTATACATGTGCACATATTTATGTACATATGATCACACAAAAGCCATTATTTCAAAGTCATTTATAAGCTGCTAAATAATGCCAAAAGATAGAATTTATATAGTGTCAGTATTCTCCATGACTCTACATTTTGGTTCACAGGATTGATTGGATTATAGTATAAACTAACATCTGTGTTTGGATCATTTCTTATGGTGTACTGTATAGTTACCTTTCTGATTTTATGGGATGCTACGTCCAGGATTTTCCTATTTATATATTTGTCAAATTTGTTGTGCTGATTCTTTTCAATGTGAGAATATTCAAAGTATCTTTGTTTCAAACAGTAGCTCTAATTGACTCCTTCAAGTTGTCAGTGGAGCAGTTAGTTTTCAGAAATAGGTTGAGTTTGGTTCAGAGATCACTTTTACATGCACTTAAGTAGTCTGATGACTTCCAGCTTTTGTCACTGACCTGATTTCTGACACACAAGTGAGAAATGAGAAACCTTGTTTCATTAAGAGAAACTTGGTTATAGATTTCTGTACGGATTAGGTTGTTGGTTTTTTTTTATTGTGCATGACAGAGAACCAGGACAGGGAAGGCATCATCACTGTGGCAGTAATGAAGGGACATATTGTCACTTGTACCCATGCATCATTGCATCTTGAATAATTAAATCCAAAGTCCAGTTTATGTTTAACAACCTTCAACAGGCAAACAGTAAAACATGCTGTCCTATGGTAGAGCCCAGCCTCTAACCCTCTAACTAAACTTCATATTCAATATTTTATATGCACATAAAATATTGCAAACTTGGTTCAGTGCCCAGTTTCATGCCTTAACCGTATTTCTGACAGTTACCTGGTTTCTTATGTGCATGTAAACGTCCTGACACTTTGAGAATTCATTTCACCGGGGTGTGATGTGACTTAGATAGGGACAAGTTGTAGAAATTTTCTATTAGAGATGGAAACAGTGTTTACCGTCACAGTTTCAATGTTTGCACAAGGAATTCTGCAACAGACTGAATATTTACAAGACGTTACATTTGTCAGATGAAAATGATTAAAAAAAAATCTGTCTGTAACAGTTAGGCCTGGGAGTGAGTTAAATATTTGACTCATTTGTGATATCTTGTAGAGTATGAAGTTTCAATAATTGTATAAAAAAAATGAATGCTAGAAATGCTAGAAAGTGTGTTGGAGATGAAAATTACTATATGTTTTTTCATGGGTTGGGGGGTTCACATCTGTCTGTTCACATACAGATGTATAATACACGTACATGCAACCAGTCTCCAGGGATCATGGAAGGGTTTGGCTGTGCCTTGCAGCACATTGCTCTCAGGATGCTTTCAGTTTTCTAGTTTTCAGTCTTTTCCTGCCAAAAACCAGTGGTTACAGGCAAGAGTCTACTCTGATCTAGTAGTATATATTTTGTGAAAATCCTACATGTAACATGTAGTACCTTAAAGTTGAAGTTAGTTATGTACAGTTAAAATGTGCAGATGGCATTGCAAAACTTTGTACTTTTCTGTGTATATCCTCATTATGCACCTTGAGATATAGAAAACTGGGCTAATAGGGTGGCTTTACATGATGCAGCTTTAGTCAGTGGGAGTAATGTTGGTATCCATAATGGTGCAGAGTTCCCATGCAGCCAAACATGAACATGTTGGGTGCACATGGGTGCTTTAACACATGGGTGTTGCTTAAAGATCATTTGATTTGTTCTCACTTTATAACAAGCTGATTACCTAGCGGTTGTTGAGCCAGTGATCATGATTGGACCTTTAAATTTTAACCATGAATAGGGGCCCAAGGATGCTAATATAGGATGCTAATCATGAAGTGTGGCGTGGCTCCTAGGTCATCAGGACAAATCACTTATTCACTAGTCTTAACTAAGGGGGCATACTAAACCAGTGATTTTAATGGTCCATCCATGCTCAGGACAGAGTGGTCTATGAAACATTCAGCCAACAGCTGCTGAAGCTGTAACATGTAAAGGTGAGATTGTGTTTCGAGTGCATTTAAAGGGAAATGCCACTTAATTTCAGGATTCGGGTATGGTCCCACCCCCCCAGGCCTGCTATTGGGTTGCATGACTGAGCATTACCATGTATAATATCACATGAGTTTGTGTTGAAGACTCCATTGTGAGTCAAACAACAAAAATAATAAGGGGACAGATTATTGTTTTGGTGTTTTATTATCTCAATAAATAATTAAAAAACACAGGGAAGTGATGTCCAGCTCAAACACGAAGTCCAGAAAGTTTGACTCCCATTTTTTTCTAAATTGAGCAGCATCAGACTATGTTTTGTTGGCATCACAGACCTGTAAATGTATTCTCTGATTTAGGAAAGTGCTCGTGATTGCAAAGAAAAAAAAATTGTATAAGAATTTTTAAACTGAGTGGTATTACTCTTTAACAGGCTAATTATGTGAGCCTGACTTTGTCTCATTGGTGGTGCTTCAAAAATATATATATTTCTTTATAATGTTTAGGTACAACCGTGGTATATGAACAGACATAAAGAAAAAAAAAACATTTGAATGTGTTTTGCCCAAATGAATTTTGGGCTTTGTTGACTTTGTTTTTTCATGAAAAAAGACAAGGCCACTTGAGGCCGGCTGTCTGTTCATGAGAAGGTGAAACAAACTGCCTAAATGTTTCTTCATGTGAAACAATCAGATTGCAAGGCTGCTGTCAAGGTTGTTTCTGGCATTTGGCTAAAAGTTTGCGCGCCATCCTTTCTCCTTGAGATAGTTGAATTGTCATAAATTCCAAAAAAAGAAGAAGAAGAAGAAGAAAAAAGTTCTCATTGCAAAAAGAATAAAGTATGCCGTCACTGATATAACTAAAAACATCAGCTTTGTTGCTGATTGACAGACCAAATTAAGTAATATGGTTCTCTAGTGATAGTGAGATCCTTCTTTAACCGGAACGCTGGGATCGTCAATTGCCCTGATGAACCCAGAGTACATTTACTGAGGTGTTTTAAGGAAAGAATAACTGTGATATTGGTCACGACACAAATCCAACATAATGAAAATCGTTGAGGTTTATTGCAGTGTTTTTTGATCATTGTGGGAATTATTATTTTTGCTATCAAATGGTAAATTAGTGGTTATCCATCTGTTCCAGATAGATAGTGACTCATTATACATGAGATTCCTGGGCTGTGAGTTAGAGTACATCTAAATAATGTTGAATCAATTTAAACTTAGATAGATCTTGTTATATTGCCTTGATCTTGTTATATTGTCCTTATAACCCAGTTCGATTTTGGTTTCATAGATGGTCCATAGATGTGCACACGTTTAGTTTTAACTGCTCATTTTGCTCCCAAACTATTTCTGGCCCAGTGCCACACAGCTTGCACTTCTCTGTCATTAGATAAAATGCACTCGTGGACAATGTGGGCTTAACGAGTATTAACAGCAAATTCACAGTCCAAGCCCTGTGCCTGTGAAAATGTGTGCCATAATGCTGAAATAGCACTGATGGTATCTGATATAATCCACAAAGACTCTGTTTTCAGAAATTTTTTAATGGACATTTTGACATTTTCCCCACATGAATAGAAGAGAAGGGAGATTTGGGACATGTTCATTTCAGATATTAAAATTTTGTCTTGGTTCCTAAGACTGCCTCCAGAAAGACACTCTGTTTTCACTGGGCCATAGACTTTTTCCAAGCTAAAAGTAAAACCATCGCTATCACAGCAAACGACTCTCAATGTACCAATTCAGAATTTTACTGCTTTGCCAAAAGGTGACACTGAAGGCCAGAACGGTGGTTCATAGTTCCCCACCCTCCCTTTGCATCAAGTGCCGCAAACAACTAAGCCATAAATGTCTAGAATTGACTTTTGCTTGTTGATACAAATTGTATCTATACCTTGAATGTAACAAAATATGAAATGTATAATATGAAAATAGTTTTATTTAAATAAAGGGGAAAACAATCAATGCCATAATGTTTGTGACACTGTGTGTCACTGGGAGTAGCCCATTGGTATGTACTAACTCTTACCGGGTACAGTAGTAAATTTACAGGGACATTTACGTGCTACCTACAAGTGCACAGATACCCTGTGTACAGCAGTGAGCATCATGTCCTCTCTGTACATAGTCACACGTGTGTGTGTATATATAGAAAGCGATCTGTAAATGTAACAGTTACTTCAGTTGTTCATGTACTTAGATAATTTCTGTGTTGTAACCTGTGCACCTTGGTTACGTGCATCTATTTCCTCTGAGCTGACATGTCTGCTTTATGCTATTTTAATGGGAATTTCAATATTTTTGAATATATTTTGCCTAATAAAACATGCCAAAGTTATTCCTGGGTGGCTTTGTCAAATGTAATTTCTTATGTTTCAACACATGGGTTTGTCATGCAATGAATTCTGAGGACAAAGGATTTCTTTCCCATGCACTGTAAACAAAGAGTAACTTAACACCAAACGCAAATCTGTGTCCCGTCTTGATGGTGAAAAACGGTTAAAAGAATAATATAGAAATTGCAGTCTGTCATTGGCTGATCTTTGGGTGCCAGATGATGTCACCACACGCCCTCCACCTGACCAACATGAAGCAGATGACTGTATCAGTAGCACCCTGATGCTGAATGGCAAATTCAGTGTCAGTTTTTATCCAGATTTGTGTGTGATGTTTAAGGCTCTTTCAGAAATACAGATCCTTTTAAAACTGGAATTTATTGAAGTGTTTGGCAGTTGATTTAATGACTAACCCTGTATGATGACAAAGTAGAGATGTGTTGAATTGTGATTTCTTTTGCTATCAAATTATTCGCCAATTGTAATGTAAGAATTTTTGGTATCTGAGGCCAGTTTGCGTTAGACTAGCGCTATTTTGAAGACGTGAAGACTGATATTATCAACATGATACTAAGGTCAGAATCGGTTGTTAATGGCTAAGATCAAGACCAAAGTGATTTTTGATGTGCACCCATTACGTACCTGCTATGATAATTGGTTCAAACACACATCCACGAACAGTTATGGTCAGATAATTGTGAGTGAGCCATTTGACCTCTCGCAGTTTGTACTACCATATAATTTAACAACTGATTTCTTGGTGTACAAAGTGCTACGAAAAGAGGCACACACATTTTAACAGTGACTGTACATATATACAGTGTAATACTCAGGTTAAACTACACAAACATTTGAAATCACATACTTGGTTGTTTTCTAATATTGAGAAATGCAGTGGTTCACCTTTTTGAAGTGGTGTAGGTCTCCTGTATGAGTAGACCATTGTGTCTGCAATGTAAAAAAAAAAATTTAAAAATGGAATTATAAAGCAAGTTTTTTTTGTGTTGTGATGATCTGCAGTATTGTAATCCACATTGACTGGAAAGCATTGCTTTTATAGAATAAAATATACAAAAATAGACTATTTGGGTCTGTGGGCTCAAACAAAATGTAAGTCTTAATGACAAAATGTGTTTCTCTCCATAAATAAAGTAAAATACTGTTCAAACTGTCTTTTCTTTTCTTTTTTTTATATGACGACAGAGATTGTGCACGATTACAGGAACCCAACTATGTTGAAAGTTTTGTGTGCCAACCTTAGTCATTTATGTAAACGAAGTGGCATGTTATGCTTTGGAAACTATCTGAGGTGCAGAAAGATAAGAAATTGCAGTGCAATATGTATAGTTACTATAGTATAGTTCTTTTCTAGCAGTGTGTAACAGTTCTTGGGATCCAGTTTGGATTTCAGTCATACTGAAATAATCCCATCATGCCTTCTCCATGATGGCTGAATAGATAGCTGAGATGGTTGTTCATTGCTAAGATAAATAAATTAGGAGCAATGTAGCCAAAGAATGTAAAATGTCACTCTTTTCTCTTTGTTCTCTTTGGGGATTTATAGGCTAAACATTTTCATATTATATCTTTGAAATTATTATATAAAACAAAACTGAATCCATCTTACAGTTGTATAGTTCTTCTCAAGTTGCTTCTTGTGTATCTAATGTCCTCAGCCCTACTTTGTATTTACAGCAGCTGTAGCTGAGCAAAATTTTACACAGCACATTCACACCATCTGCTGGTTAAATGGTGGAACAGCTCAGAGCATGTGTCATTAAGACACAAGACAGCAGACTTTCATGGTTTTCAGCCTGTTTAGCCATTGCTAACAAATAAAACCTTCTTCCCTTAAATAATAATAAAAGATGTGGACACCTGTAGAACTCTGAAGCTATACAGTTTTACATTTGCTGTCAAAACTGCAAAGGGATTTGTAAGGCTTAATTTTACAGTATCCTAAGGAGAGAACTGTGCGTCATCTTAAATGTTAACACATTAAAGTCCTCAGGGTTTAAACAGCCTTCAAAAAGAGACAAAACTCAGTATTCAAGGCAGCTTCCTTAAACCCAGATTCCTCGGTATTGTTATCATCTATTGAAGTAGAGTGTCCTGAGATAACACTGCATTCCAGCTGACCTCTTACGCTGCAAGGCTCTAAGTTTCAGTCTCACATCAGTGTACTGCAACAAATATTATTAAATATAAGCCCTCTACACAACAGAGAACTCATGTAATCCTCCACAAAAACTGTGGTGTGTGGATAACTGCATTTTGACGTAAGTTAACTCAGCTGCTGTGAGAAGCTTAGTCAGTGAGTTGAGACTGTGGGAGGTCATCCTGCCCTGGGAGTACTAAAGCACCAGCCAGTCTCTGGGGACTCCTTCGTGTAGTCATTGTTATTTTTTGTTTGTTTATTTTTTCTTTGGCAGTCAGTTTTAGAGCAATAACAATTTCATTTCTGCTTGCTCATTTTTTGCATTTACTTTGATTGGAAATTGTCATTTAAATATGCAAATAAAACGAATACACTTTTTGGAGGCCTTATGCAGAGTTTAGGCTAAAAACTAAACCTAAATCAAATGCACTGAAAACTGAAACTGAAAATTACATGTATAAAAAGGTTAACAGACAAGTGACTTAGATCGCACGTAGCAGGAGTTTAAAATTTAGCTAAGGCTGGAGCTTAAGAGAAGCTGAAAGAAAACAGAGAATAAGTTATCATCAGCTGGAGGCTGTTGCTGAAGGAAATGCGTGTTCCTTAACTTTGATGGCCTGCAATGATCTTAGCTGCAGAGCAAATAAGTCAGGCAACTCTTGACAGTGTTGACCACAAATTCTCGATCTAGTGTGAGCAGGCACAAATCCAGAGCAGCCAGAGAAAGATGTGGTGACTGAGTTATAGAGCATTGAGCATTTGTTGCACACACACACAACAAAATGCACTTTTATGAGTGAAGTGGAATGAAGAAGACATATTTTGGTTAACTGAGCTTTGGGAAAAAAATATGGTTCGATGAGTCATTGTGCTCCATCTGGTGCACACCAAAAAAAAAAAAAGTTAAAAGGGCCTGAAGCCTGGTCTCTCATGATGAAACAGTCTGGGCTCTCTGTTATGGTGAGGCAAATGTTATGTGACACAGTTTAGGCCAGCTGGACCTCTGACAGAACAAGGTAAAGTTTAGTAAACACAAAGTTATTGTGAGTGATTGCGGTTGGCCTTTTTTTCTGTCCTGATGGAAGTGGATGATCCAGGATGATATTTATTCCTCTACAGGGCACGAACGGTCACACAACGGTTGGATAAACATGAAAACAACTTTCAGCCTCACACCATACTCCACCGCATCCACCCAGCTGGAATTTTCTGGTGCAGGGCCTGAATTCTTTTCTCGCCACTGAAGTTATTACAACACCATTGGTAATGTGTGTGGTAACAGTAATTATCTACACCACACTACATTTTGTTGTTCCTTACTTTGTGGTATACAGGGAGTTCAACAAAATAAAGCAACACTTCATGAAAACCACAGTTATTACCTCTGCCAAACACGTTATGTTTTCACCTGTGTCTGTTTGTTGGCTTGCTTTGATTGTTCATTTGTCAGCAGGATTACACAAAAGTACTGAACTGATTTGCACCAAACTTGGTGGAGGAACGGGGCAAGGACCAGGGAAGAACCAAAATAAATTTTGGTGCAGATCTGTTTAAAGGATCCAAGAATTTTTTTTAATCACATTTATCTTATCAGGCTACTTCTTCCTTTTATTTTTCTGTTACACATCTGTCTAAGAGCTAGACAGATGTGTAGGATTGCTTGGTCTTGGCAGAGGTATAAGCTCTACTGAGTGGCATTATAGTTATTTCTGCTTTAACTGTGGCTATAAAAACTCAATACTAGTTAGCACTACCACGTTCCTATTGTAAATGTGTGTCATAAGTTATTGGTTAGTTTCAATGTTATTGCTGTTGTAGTTTGTCTGTTCTTTACATTTGTTTCTCAAGGATCAGTCCCTGGACACTCCACTTTTGTCTGCAGTTTTAGCAGAGATGATTTGGCCACTGTTAGTTGTCTCTTTTTGTTTTGGAAATTCACAAGTGAAAGCATGGGTAAGTAGGGGCCATGCCCCCCTCAGTTTTTACATGATAATATAATGATTTCATTCATTAAAAGATCACTAAACTATGTCCTCTTACTGTTCAGAAGGGAAAAGCTCTGAGTTGAATGTAAAAATGTTGACATGCTTCAGTTATTACTGTGCGTTCACAGCATTTAAGCTTTTCAAGAAGTAGAGGGTGTTTTGCTGATTTTTTAGACTCTCAGGCAACATGCAAGCTGCCCTCCTGTCAAGGTGGAGGTTGTTGGAGCTGTATGCAATTATGTGAGGAAGACTGCAGACTGAAGCTCCTCAACTCCCCTGCATTTCCTGGTAGAAAAACAAAGTAATTTAGCTGTTAGTATTTCTTTAGATAATTCTCCTAAAATACACAAGAATTGATCAGGAAGGAATAAAACATTATTTACTGAGTTGAAAGGTTAACTGAAATTGGTATTTTGAATTTTTTGTCAAATATGTTTATGTAAGAAAACAATAAAATTTAAAAAAGTATCAGGTCTCTCTTTATAGCAACATTCTTGTGAAAAGAATGGTAACTCATTTCCTCATAATTTATTGTTTACTAGGTCCCATTACTGAGACCAAACTTGTGACTTTGTGTGGAAGTAGAGATAACAGCTGTCTTAATGCTGACAGATTCAGCCTAATGTAACCTTACAGAAGTGAAACTGTGCCTAGGTTAATTCAGAGTAAAAGTTCTTTTTCGTTCATTACCGTGTCCACCCCATGTAATTACCTAAAAGTCATAGGTTAACACACTGAAGTGAATTTCACATTTGATTCAAACCCTCTTTATCCCTCTTTATTACTGACTCACTGTAAAGCAAGAATGGATGACAGACACACAGTGACAACTAAGATTTTCATGATACATACAGTACATCATGTACTGGAGTATAATGGGCCTCCAATACGATGTCAGAGGCATCTGCACATATGGCAGTCTGAGTAATAAGACACCATTATTTTATATGAAAGGAAACATGATTGGGAATATATACTTAAACTGAAGTACAGGGGAAAACTAGACAATTCCCCTGCGGGAAATCGAGAGAGTGGTGCATTGCGCTTTGTTCGCCCATGTGTGAGTCTGTGTGAGTATTGTGCGTGTCTGTGTCTGTGTGTATCAGAGTGTCTGTGTGAGTCTGTGCTGTCGCACCGCACACTATTGACTGTGTGTGTCTGTGGCTGGCTGTGTGTGTCTGTGTGCGTCTATGTTAGTATTATGTGTGTCTGTGTGAGTGTGTGTGTGTTTGTATGTATCTGAGTGCGTCTGTGTGTATCAGAGTGTCTGTGTGTGTCTGTGTTTGTCAGTGTGTATCTCAGTGTGTCTATGTGTGTCTGTGTGAGTCTGTCTCAGTAGTGTATTATTATTGACTATCAATACAATAACACAATAGTTACATTAACACAATAGTCAATAGTAGTACCATTGACTATTGACTGTGTGTGTCTGTGGCTGGCTGTGTGTGTCTGTATGTGCTATTGACTGTGTGTGTCTGTGGCTGGCTGTGTGTGTCTGTATGTGCTATTGACTGTGTGTGTCTGTATTGACTATCTGT
>JBBMJY010000004.1:7604384-7642644 GCA_037833715.1 Toxotes lorentzi
CGATCGAGCCGCACGATTTGATGTATCATTTGTTGATGTGCGACAAACGGTGTGGGAGGAGTAGCGAACCGAAAATCTACACGGAAGAAGAAGAAGAAGTTGAAGAACCGGTATAACAATAGTGTGCAGTGCGAAGCAATGCGAAGCATTGCACACTATTGTACCTCTATAGCTTTGCTGTAGAGGTACAATAGTGTGCATGCGAAGCAATGCACCACTAAAAACCAGACCTGGATCTCTAGTGTTGTGTTGTAAATGTAGCCTATAGATGTAGCTGTATTGATGCGGTGGACTCATCTTTCTAAAATGTTTGAACCGTCCTAGTTATTTTGAAGAAGAATTGCTGGGGGGCTGTGTGTTGAACGTGTCTCCTGAGAGTGAGAGTGCAGCTGAACTTTTTGGCTGCTGGCAGCCATGATGATGCGGCGCACTGCTGCAGGCAGGCGGAGTCTGCTGAAGCCTCTTTTTCAGTCTGGCTGGCTGCTGTCCTGTCATCGGCCTGGGTGTGGCTTCTTTATTTTCAGTCGGAGGTACCGTTAGCAGGAAATCAATCTGTAGTCCATTTCAATTTAAGGCGAAACAAAGAGAAAAAAAAACTCGGGCGTTAGGTTGGCGTTAGCATCTTCACACTCGAGCGAAAAGCAAGCATTTTGTTTCCTCGAGACAGGAAGGCGTTTGTTTGGCGCCGTTGTTCTGATGGGAAAAAGTTTTCACTTGCTCTCGCTAACTGCTCGTCTGATTTAATAACGTAATAAAACAGTAAACTGAACCGGACGTAAACGAAGAAAGGAAAGATGCCGAAAACGGTAAGACTGAAGACTGCATTGACGTTATCATGTATAAAGTACGTCTATCTTTGTCTCTCTTTCTCTTTATTATCTCTATACGGTTTTCATTAGGACTGAATGTTGGGCACTGGTTTTTGATATTAACTTTAAAGTAGCCTAAATTGCATCCCTGGTACATATTACGGTGTTTTAAAAAATCTCTTACATCCTTTTACAGTTACGGGGTACTTTCCGTTAGTTGTGTGCGCGTGCGCGCTCCCGCCCGTGTGTTCATTAAAATTAGCGCCTTTAATCAGATCTTTCATTCAGGCCTTCAGGCGCGCTACGTTACATTATTACAGGACTGTGAGCCTCTGTACTCAACGGAGAGACCCCGTACTCGCATTTTTAGAGGAGGTTTTCAGCTGAAGCCGCCGTGTGGCCTGCAGTAGCTAGCGAGCTAATCCTCCCAAGGCCTCTTTTTCTCCCTGGTCTAACAAGGAGGTATTTGAACTGTCACTCAGGCCAGCTGTGCTGCCCAAATCTGGAGCAAATGGAGGCAAATTTAAATCAGGGAGGTGGCATGCCATGAGGCACTTAGAGCTATAATGGCATAGTGCCGCTGATAAGAAAGGAGGGCAGGATTTTGCTCAGAGCTGGGTTTTATCAAATGAAGAAGCATCGAGGATCCCTGTAGGTTTGTACTGGCACTGGTCAGGATCTGGACAAAGAAGAGAAGGGGCGACCGCACACAGACTGTAGTCTTTCTTTTATTCATACAAAATTACGATTCGTCAAAGCCCAACATTTTCAGTTCATACCATCATCCAGTGGCAAATAGAGGTGAAAGTGGTTTTTCACTTATCTTGTCTGTTTGCCCCTGATAAGGACATGAGTTGGGCTTTGACTCAGCATGATGCTTTCTGAAAAAATAAGATAATCCATATATCCACAGTTTGTTCGGAGCTGTGATACCCACATGCACCCTCTGACAATAAAATAAACATTATGCTATGAAAAGAGTCACTTGTGACCCATGATATGAAGCGGATCTATTCACAAAACCATTTACATGTCACAATATAGACACTGTAGTTCATTAAGCAGTTTACTATATTTGTTAAAGGAGCAACATTTGATTACTTTGTCTGATTTCCTCCCAGGGTACATGATTCAGGTTCATAAGTTGCCTCACATTAAAAAAATTAAATTATTTGGCATATACCAGGTAGTTTTTAAAGCTTTCTCTAATTACACATCTGAGTGTAATAGTAAACACTTAAAATACACTCACATTTAGCACTGTTGGCTTTACATATCATGACTTGAACTCTTGGACTTCCAAATTCCAAACGGAAAAAGAAATGGTACTGAGGGTTGTACCTCCTCTCTTCCTGCAGTATTGTTTCTGCTAGTACTTCCTCTATATTTTTTCCAGCTGTCAACCAGAAAAAAATGTTATAGCATCCTGGCATTTAAAGCCTTCAGTACCCTCATCATCCCAAAAGGAATTCCCCTAATCATATCAGCATTTTAAAATAAAGTTTTCAGTGACTTTTTATTGAAGGGGTCTGCTAAGTTGTATAAATTGGGGCAATTAGTTACCATGGATCATTTAATAATTATTAACAATAAATTGGCACATTTATTCATAAAATGTTTCTTTAATTTTTATATTATGTTCAAAATACATTTCAGCAGTGATACATCATGATGATCAGACTCACCAATATCCGCAGCTGACAGGACGTTCGGATGTTCTGTGCTGCACTGGTGCCTTAACTTTATTTATATTTGTTTCCACTGCAGGTGTTCACTATGATCTTGATATGCATTTTTAGTCCTTCACTTATTATCAGTCTGTGCCAAATCTTTGAAGAGTGCAGCTGGGACACTTTTAGCCTCAATAAGCACCAGAGTAGCAGCCCACAGTACTAATATGTGCAGCAGCTAGGGACATCAGAGACTTCAGAAAAGTTGTTTGCTTGTCACAATCAGTTCACAAGCACAGGTTAACTACAGTCGTGAGTGCAGCTCTGTTGTAGCGACTTTAGCTTGTACACAATAAAGAGAAAAGAAGAAACTAGTAGTGAGCGATAAAATTGGATTTTTTTTGTTCACTTTGTTCAGATGCAGTAAGGTTAGCTGTGAGGCTGCAAAGTTATCTCTTCCCAAAATCACTGCTCCTGGCAGATGGTGATATAAGCAATGAAATGGTTAAAACCCAGACCTGTTACTGCAACGCTCAGTGGTCTGTTTCACTTAGTAAAGCTTGCTGCGCCATGTGAATATGCAATAGACAAGGCGCATGAAAGAAGGAAGCTGGACACACTGATTCAGCAAATACTCCAAAACTCATTCCACACCCAGCGAAAGTTGTGTTCCCACTTTGTAGTCAAAGCCACAACAAGCTGGCTCAGGGAGGAAAAGATTCATGGCTTAAAAAATTATTATCCATTAAACATTTTGGTGCTCTGGTTTTGCAAACATAGTTTATGTTTTCAGTGTCTTAGTTAGATATAAAAACCTTAGTGCTTCACAAAAGCAGTAATTATTGAGAAACTCTGCCTTTGCTGGACTCCTCTTGGCAGTGCTTCAGTTTCCCAAGGAAGTCATGTTGTGACTCAAGGTTTCTGCACTTACATCAGTTCCTTTCTGGTAATTTCCTTGCCTGCAGCCTTATATGGACTTTCACATCACGGTCTAGCTGTTCTCCTCCCTGATTCCCCTAGCGTGGTCCTCAGATGCCATGCTCCACTTTAGATTGCATTTCAGCAATGCAACAAGTTAAGCATTTGTGAAGGATTTGAAGGTCTGTGTTTATCAGCCTTAAAGTGTTATTTTACATCCAAATGGACAGTAGTTTTGCATTTAGATTGTTGCTGTGATCCATTTTTGCGGATTAGTATCTGTTTGTGTTAAGGAAGCAATTTACATAAAATTACATTCTAAATAGGCAATTTTTCTCAAGCAACAAACAAACTCAAAATAACATTCTATTTTTGTTTCATTGCTAAAGTCTGACCCCATTTTGTAACAAAAATAAGTATTTTCCCGTTCACTGAACTTTATTGCTGAATGGGTCTAAACAGTAATAGTTTGCTCCCTTATTTTCAGTGTCAGTACAGCAGACAGTCAGCCTGTTTTTGAACCAGTTTTTCATTATTCACAAGTGCTGAATAGTGTTAATCGTATTAACACTTAACAATTTTTGATCCACAAATACAAACTCAGCGCATTACTATTACAAAACTGGAGCATAACTTACCATTTTAGCCAGTTATGTAGAAATCATGACAGATGCAAGTACAAGTGTTTCTATGGAGAAATGGTAAATGGAAAGAGCCAGAGGTATGCCATCAGGGGATTAAATGGGTCTGTAGAGTACATAGCAGAGCAGATTAACAGTGTGTAGAGGTAGAGGTGGTGGACAAACTACAATCAAAACGTCAGGGGTTTTTACACACATATCTAGTTTAATGTTTTCTGTTTGGACATTGTACACAAATCAAACTTCTGAATGTAAGTATATTGTTCTTTTTGAGTTATTAATCTCGCGTTTTATGCTTATTCTGATTTCTTGCTTATTTATATTGCTGCTGTTGGAATCAAAGCATTGGTCTTAACAATTTTAGGGTTAAATCATCTAATAATTTGTATGTGACAAAACCTTCTGTTGTAGAAGCTAAAATATCATAACCATTAGATGTTAAAATGACATGACAGATGAATAAATTCTGATTAATTGGACCTCATTATAACATAGTGTCTAGTGCAACCCTCAATCCAGCAAAGTTCTAACTGTGTATATAATAAAATAATTATATAAGCAAAGCACTAAAGTGAACATTAGTCAACAAAATACTGCAGTGCCACATCCTGCAAAAGGGAGGGTGGTTTGTGTCAGTGGATGTTTTGTGTTTGTGTGGTAAACATTGTGTCCTGCTTTGGATCTTCTGATGATCTACAGTCTCTCCTCACAGGCCACCTAGCTCTGCTGCTGTATATTAAAGCCACCTCGCCCCACTTAATAAGTTTGTCGAAGTAAATACCGTACTGACCTGCTAAAATGTGGGCTTGACTCGACTAGAAGGAAAGCAATGATATCAGGTAGCAGGATTGGACAGTGCTGGAAACATGAAATTTGGTGGAGAAAAGTTCATAAACAAAAGGTATATTGGGGAATTAGGCTCGGGCAAAGTTAGCATTAGTACCTCCCTGTTTTGATGTGTAGTTTTTTTTTTTTATTGGGTCTTCAGATTTTTGCGCATATCACTGTGAGGATTTCAACTCAAAAGAAAGGCAATATGTCAGTAGAATAAAGGTGTTTGAAAAGTTCAGAAAAAATAGTCAATTTGACAAGGATTAGTATAGGAATTGAAAGGAATAGCATCTAACGTACGAAATACAAGTAGTAATGGGGAAATATAGGACAGGCGTGCAAGCTGGTGACAAGTCAAGTGAACATACGCAGTAAACTGGAGATAATAAGAGTCACCAGAATGCAGACAATCTGAGAGGCTGAAGCCACTGTCTCTTATGACTCTCATGGTTGTTTGTTTTCCTTTTTTGTACTAAAAACAAGAAGTACCTTTTATTATGCTTATAGGGACATTTAATAAGTTTAAGAAACAGTGGTCATGGGAAACAGTTCTAAGAGACTCCTTTCCTTAGGAAGAAAGCCAAGAACTTCTGGCATCAGACATGAAATAGTGCATACGGCTCCTTTAAATTAGCTTTCTTTCACATCATATGTGTACTTTCACCTAGGAAGTGAATTGGTTTTTGCGACATACATGTTTTCCTGCAGCCTTACTCCAAAGTCAGTACTCTAGCAGAGGGTATTATATGTATATTGGCTTTAGAGGATATAAACATGCTTGTTGTCTTGCTCACAAGTCTTTTCACATGATTTCCCTTGTATTGTTGGCTTTAAGCGATATCATAACAAGGCTGTTATGCTGTGCTTCACACAGGATAAGTCATCACATCACATTTTCCCACATTTGCAAACCTGATGTTCAGCTTAGCATCACCTAAACTGTGAACTGCTGGCAGTGACGGTTAGAGGCTAGATTCTAAATACTGACTGCACATTTTTTTAACACATTGTAACTGTTCAGTATGAATCTGATCCTTAATTTCCATGTTTAAATTAGATTATATGTTTGTGCTGCTACTGTCCACAGTTTGTCTTTCAAATAAGATGTGAATCGGGTAGTGGTAGGTTGCTGTGGCTACCAGGGTGGCTCCATTGTTAAGGACTTAGTTGACGACCTTGTATGACTGTTATGGATGGCATGACTCAGCACTATGAGTCAGATTTATCAACTGTCATATGCATAGTTGGTTATGTTTCTAGTTGTACTCTGGTTCCATTTTTCATACTTAAAACGGTCTTTAAATGTACAGCCTATTATGAGGTATTACTATTATGTTCTGCTGTGCTCAGCTGACCCCTCATATGAAGAGGTGTTTACCTTGTATTTTTACACTGGACCTGTTGGGGGTAATTCAAAAAATTAACCAGTGTTGGGGACCATCCTAAAATAACTGTGCTATCTTATATGTTGTCTTGGCTTTGGTTGGAGAGATTGTGACTGTGGAGCGGAGATAACACTGGTGGGGCAGCATAACGGTAGTGACTGAAAGCCAGGACATCAAGTGTTCCCTGTGAATATTCTTACTATTAATCTCCTGGTCAAATGGTTTCTGTAACATACAGTACATAGTGAAGTTTTTAAATAGAAAGGGGGCGGTCCCTCATATATGATGTTGGCTCTTAATGCATCTCATTGGAGAATCATAGTATGCTGATCAGTACTTCCGTCTCTGGGTTGATCTGCATTTTTGAATAACACTGTTGCAACTTTCAGTGGTTTCATTTCCTCGCCTTTGCAAGGTAACCTAAAGTGTTTCCTAGGGTTCACTTTTAGGTTAACTTCTCCCCTATAGAATATGCATCTTAAGATGATTATAAAGCAACTTGTCCCCACTTGTACAAATGGTAGTTAATGCCGTTTTAGCTTCTTTCATTGGCCTATTAAATTATACAGTTAGATTGCATATTCAGCATTACAACTGTTATGAAAACTGATTAAATAAACTGATTAATAAAACTGATCTTAAGATCTTCACCTACTGAGCATATTTGTGAATTAAATTGATTTTTAGCCACGCTAACAGCAAGACTCTACGGAAGACAGTGTATGTAGGTTTGTCGGTCAAAGTTTCAGGCCATCAGGATTCTCAAAGATAGCCTCACATTCCGTAAGTCATTCAACAAGCTGACGGCTTATCATAAAGCAAATTGTTACAACTTTTTGAAAATTGGTCTTTAGATGTGCTGCTAAATGTATAAATGTTAAAAGTTGAGGAAAAAATTTGTGGAGTTTAGTTTTGGTGTGGTAAAACAAGCCATTCAGAGTATGTGGAATGGAAACATGACACGTGTACCTGAGAGTGGTGTTACTGAGCATGTGCTAATAATAGTATGTTAAGTGTTTTTGAATTCTGGCCATGAGAGACACACCCTAACCAGGCAGAAAATTTATGAGCGTAGTTCCTTTTTCATACAAGATTAGCCATTCTGACTCAGGAAATGAAACCGCTTAAACTCAGGCAGGGTGGTCGTGAACTGCACTCTTATCTGCATAAATGGAAAAATGTTCATTGACGTCCGAAGTTGTATGTCTAGACATCTGTGCTGGAGTTCAGTGTAGACTCAGGCTGTAGGTTTCATTCCAACTCAAACTGCTGGTGATGACAGGAAGTGACAGAGGGGCAAGTGTCCTGGGCAGTAAATGGGGTCCTGCTGACATGAATGGGAAAGAACGCAACTCTAATCAGACCCACAACTGGGAAATAATGCATACCATTGTTGTTCAGGGCAGGCGTGGGCCTCTGCCACGGTTATTTTCCAATAGACATGCGTGCTGCTGTTCTCATCATCTCTAAGAGGACAGAGAAAATGAGAAATGTCTACATAGTGAGTACAGAATTCATTTATTCTCTTTATTTAGGGGAATTTTGTGGTTCAATAGATGTCTTCAACTTTTGGCATTTTGCAATCCACAAACATTTCAAGTCATCTAAATAAGAAGTGCCTCATTGACTAAATAACCAGTTGTAACAAATTGTGTTACCTGAATAGGAAACGGACCTCGCAAGTGGGAGGTTCACAGTCTGTTTTTGTAAAATGTCAGCTACGGCAGATAGCTTAGCAGAAAGCTGACAGGTTTGCTTGATACATGGCAGGATGTAGACGCCTCTCATGAGAGTTCAGTGTTTAGCAGCAGTGCCTCTCAAGGCCTAGCCACCAGAGGATGTGGTTACTTCCTGCTGATAAGTTCTGTACTAAGACAGGGCCAGATTGGCGTATTTGTCGTACACAGCGTGGAACCAAGAGACATGATGTGTGTGTCTGTGTCTGTGTGTGTGTGTGTGTGCGTGTATGTATATATAGAGTAGAAATTTATGTAATTATCTTTTAATTTTTCTAAAAGTATATGTCTTTAAATTATTAATTAATTATTAAAATATTTACTACCATTTGAACATTTTACATATTGTAAATTTTACAAATTTTACATATAGTGAGTTTAGGCAAAACAAAGATGGTGTTTTTTCAGTTTAAGCATTAAATGTTTTCACAAGAATTACATTTTAGTGCTGAGTGTTGACTGCAGCTTGGGATGACTTTCTTATACCAGAGGTGTGTGTATGCTGTATGAAGATCAGTCATTTTGAAAAAGGGGTGATTTCTAAAACAAAATTTATGATCAAAGAAATAAACATGAATTTTCTATTTGCTCTCTCCCTCAGATTAGTGTAAGAGTGACCACAATGGATGCTGAACTGGAGTTCGCCATTCAGCCCAATACAACAGGAAAGCAGCTCTTTGACCAGGTATGAGAAGCTTCCAGCTTGTAACCAATGTTATGTGCTTTCCAATGACAGTAACAAACTTTTGAGTCCACCTTAATTTTCAAGCAGAAGTTATCATTATTATTATTATTTTTAAAGATTTTGTTTTTGTATGTGATACTGTGAATTTCTAGCCTATAAGTTACTGAAATAAAGCTGTAAGCAGCATTTAATTCATGTTTTGGTCTACAAAACATGTGAAAATAGTGAAAAATGTCCCTGAGCTCAAGCTGATATCACCAAGTGTCTTGTTTTCGAGCAACAGTCCAAAACCTGAAGATATTCAATTTACTATAATGTAAGACAAGGAAAAGCAGCAAATTTTCACCTTTTAGAAACTGGAACTGTAAAATGTTTGGTTATGGATATGCATTCACATTTAGATTTTGTTGTTTGTTGCTTGTATTTGATGTTTTTTGTGTGATGAAGGCACATTAATAATACTTCTGCTTTTATGTTTTCAGGTCGTTAAGACCATTGGGCTGCGGGAGGTTTGGTACTTTGGACTCCAATACCAGGATACAAAGGGTTTCTCTACCTGGCTGAAGCTCAATAAGAAGGTGAGCACTTCAGTGTTTTGGTTTACACACTTTCCCCTTTCTTTATCAAGAACGAACTCAAGTCTATTTATGGAAGTTTAACCTGCACCCCTCACCCGTGTCACGTTTTATTTTAGGTGACAGCCCAGGATGTGAGGAAGGAAAGCCCGCTGCTGTTTAAGTTCCGTGCCAAATTCTTCCCAGAGGACGTGTCAGAGGAGTTAATCCAGGATGCCACACAGCGACTGTTCTTCCTGCAGGTGAAGGAGGGTATCTTAAACGACGACATTTACTGCCCTCCAGAGACAGCAGTCCTCCTGGCATCCTATGCAGTCCAGGCCAAGTATGCTGACTACAACAAGGAAGTCCACACACCAGGCTATCTGTCCAGCGAACAGCTGCTCCCTCAGAGGTAACACAGGTTTCATTACTAATTCAGTCTGGCTCTTAATGTCAGATAGATGTCACCAGTGTGTATTTCTATGAGACATGTTTCTCTGCCTGTCTTCTGACGCTCAGATGTCTCATGTTCTCAGAGTTCTGGACCAGCACAAACTCAACAAGGACCAGTGGGAGGAGAGGATTCAGGTGTGGCATGAAGAGCACAAGGGCATGATGAGGTAACTGGCACACATGTTTGCATGTTTATACCTGCACACACAAGCAAGTGAAAGAAAGAAAAATCTTTGTCCCCTTGCTCTTTGAATAAACGCTATGTCCAGGCGATCTTTCACACTCCTACCCCAGAATAATGACTGAAATGTGAATGTTTGAGAGACTATTCTGGAGCTTCTGCCAAACAATTTCTCTTCAGTGTCGCAGTTGGTCTTTGGGGGTTTCAAACACTGGGTCACAATCAAACTCTACTACCTTGAACATGCGTAGCTTGAACTTTCCTCCTTGTTGTCGTGTTCTTGTCAAGGCTTATTGTTGCTTTCACACATCCCTGTCACCATGAGCTCAGTGTCATCAGATTAGTTCTGTGCAGTGATCGGGGTCAGCTAGTGCTAGTTGAAGACATGTCTTATTTGTCTACAGGGAGGAATCCATGATGGAGTATCTGAAGATTGCTCAAGACCTTGAAATGTATGGAGTCAACTACTTCAACATCAAGAATAAGAAAGGAACAGAACTGTGGTTGGGAGTGGACGCACTGGGACTCAACATTTATGAACAGAATGACAAGTGAGTGATTCCAACAGTGTAATTATTAAAATTAGCACTCTGTATATGTTTTGCATAATTGGTATACAGTGTTATTACTGATCCCTGACCGACTTAATGTTTTTTTTTTTGCACTTGCTTCAACAGAATGACACCCAAAATTGGATTTCCTTGGAGTGAAATAAGGAACATTTCCTTCAATGACAAGAAGTTTGTCATCAAACCAATTGACAAGAAAGCACCTGTATGTTAACCCTTAGTAACAGACAACTTCTTAACATTAAATGATCTGTATTCACAAGTCTGTGTATGAGTTCTGATAAAAAACCTCTAATGTCTGTGTTTTAGGACTTTGTTTTCTATGCTCCGAGACTGCGTATCAACAAGCGCATTCTGGCTCTGTGCATGGGCAACCATGAACTGTATATGCGCCGCCGTAAACCTGACACCATTGAAGTGCAGCAGATGAAAGCTCAGGCTCGGGAGGAGAAGAATCACAAGAAGATGGAAAGGTAAGAGTCGAGCTGGTTTCAAAAAACAGTTGACATTTTACTCATGGATTTGATCACGCTGTGTGACCTTTTATGTTTGAAATCATGTAGTAACTTCAGGAAATAGCCCACCACTGTAAATGTGCCAAACATGTAGTAACCACAGTTTTTTGTTGTATATTGCAGCAAAATGACCTACTTTACAAACATATCGTGCAACAAGAGGGTCAGTTTTGTACTTTGCAGCAACAGCTATAACAAGTGTGTGATGGTTAAGTGTGACTCTTGCACACTTGGTTATCTCTACTTTCGAAAGACCCTCCTGATTAGTGTATAGCCTAATACATCTTGTATTTTGTGTACTGTCTCTATTTCCATTAGAGCTCTGCTGGAGAATGAAAAGAGGAAACGAGAACTTGCAGAAAAGGAAAAGGAAAAGATTGAGAAGGAAAAGGAAGAGTTAATGGAGAGATTAAAGCAGATTGAGGAGCAGACGAAAAAAGCCCAACAAGGTGGGTGACTTAAGTCAGTACTCAAGAAAAGCTTGTCGTCATACTGTAATGAAAGATGACAAGGTTTTTCTCATATGACGCTTACCTGTAGTGCTTCTTTGTGTGTGAATGTGTATCTGCACAGAGTTGGAGGAGCAAACACAGAGGGCTCTGGAGCTGGAGCAGGAGAGGAAGCGAGCGCAGGAAGAGGCTGAACGCCTGGAGATGGAGCTAAGCAGTGCTGAGGATGCCAAGTTGACACTGCTGCAGCAGTCAGAGAACCAGATGAAGAACCAAGAACACCTGGTCAGTTACCAAAAACCATTTGTCTTGGCTAAAAACATTTAAGCTAAAAAAAAATAAATAAATAAATGTACGGGTTATGATATCAAGAGAGTTAAAAGATAATGTTGTGCTTTTAGGCCACTGAATTGGCTGAACTGACTTCAAAGATTTCCCTCCTGGAGGATGCCAAAAAGAAGAAGGAAGAAGAGGCAGTGCAGTGGCAACAGAAGGTCTGGTCTGAATTTACTGTCTTTATAGTAACTCAATATTTCATCTTGCTTTCAGTGCCGTGACATTTCCAGTTTTTGAAAATGAAAGAGTATACTGTATTATCACTCAACATTAGAACTGATGACTGCATGAAAAGAGAGTTTGTCTCCTCATTGAAAAAAGATTCTTAACCGGATCCCTCTGAAAAGGCTTTGTACATATGAAAATGATGTGTGTATTTTACTCCAAAATGTTCAATATTAAATACATAAAAAGGGCATTATGAAATTAATAATCATAAGAATGAATTGTGTAATATATAAAAATGAATGAATAATTTGAGAAAAATCTTCTCAATATGAAATTATCTCAAAAAATATTTTTTCATTTATATATTTACAACATAAATAGAAACTAAATGGCATCAGTCTGATGTTCTGCTGATCACGTAGTCCCTCCCCTGTGACACAGTGAGGACAGACATTCCTGGGGTCCTGTTGTTGTGTGTTTCTGGGGGGAGGGGTGAAAGCTCCCATCTCGCCTCATGTCTTTTTTGGTAAAAAAGCATGTGTGCCAGCCCAGCCCCTCCATGTTTTTGGGCAGTGTGACTCATTGTTTGTGGAGGTGACGGCTCTTTTTGTGTGAAGGAAATCCTGTTTAGCTCTTTTGCCCCTTTATGATATTCTGGCTTATAAAACTCTGCTGTGCTAAGTGGTGGTTTCTATGCTGGCAAACATTCAGTTGACATTCCAGTCTCATTCACAGTTGGCTCTAATTTTCCAGCATCTTCCAGCACACGCGCTCAGATTTATATTGTATTTCCTGTATATATTTCAGTCAGTCAAAGTATAAAATAAATGACGGAATATTAAAAAACAAAACAGGCAAACTAGGCAGAAAAACACTGATATAATGTTTAGTCTGCTTCTCTAAGTGGGTCCCAGTGGAACCATGAAATACATTTCTATTCATTGAATCTCTGCTTACCTATCTTAACAGTGTGGTCCAAATTGTAGTGGGACTTGTAAACATAATGCATACATACATGCATAACGTCACCTCATTACTCTGTATTCCCTCAGGCTACCATGGTGCAGGATGACCTGGAGAAGACCAAAGAAGAGCTCAAAAACAAAGTGATGTCGGCTCACGTTCAGGAGCCCCTCAACGCAGAAAACGAGCACGACGAGAATGACGAGAGCAGCGCTGAGGCTAGCGCCGAGTTCACAGCTGCCGCCACGTACAAGGACCGCAGTGAAGAGGAGCGCATGACCGAGGCTGAGAAGAACGAACGTTTGCAGAAACATCTACTCGTAAGTTGCTCATATCTTGTATAGGAAATTCAGTAGATCTATCAATAAATTATTCGACTCATAGGTCAAAAGGCTAATTGTAGAATTTCTACCTAACAAGACATACACATACTTTTATGTTTCTTTCAATAAACTAAAATGAAAGATTGTGCTGAAGTAAGAAGAAATGGGAGAAATGTATTAAAACTGGGATGACTGTATTTCTAGGCTTTAAGCTCAGAGTTGGCCAACGCTCGAGACGAGAGCAAGAAAACGGTGAATGACGTCATCCATGCAGAGAACATGCGAGCTGGACGAGACAAGTACAAGACCCTCAGACAGATCCGGTCAGGAAACACCAAACAGCGCATCGATGAGTTTGAATGTATGTGATGCATGCACTCACCAATGCAAAAGCCCATACAGCTGGGCCTTTCTGCCTGGACTGCAGTCCTGCCTCACTCAAGCTGTTTTCTCTGTACGCAAATAAATCAGATCCACAACATGACATGGCTGCACAAGCACAGCACAATGTACAAATACGGATCTGGAAAATTTCATTTGTTATCGTTCCTAACTTTGAATTTAGGCAAGTCACTGGTTGAAAAGGGACATACTGTATTTTATTAGTACATTCCTCACAAGGGGTTTATGTAGCATTTTAGCAATGGGCTCACGCCTCATTTCTTGACACGTTGAGTTTGCATTTTCAACTCCTTTATATATTTCTGTCACATTTTTGTATCATGATTTCAAATTAAAAGGCTCAGAGACCATTCCAAATTTCAGTTTGAAAACTGTGCCCATAGACATATTTCTGCTGTACACATGCAACGGTTCGTCACAGCAAGCTGGATTTTTCAGATGGTGATATTCCTCCCAAGATGCGTTGCGTTTTAGAACTTAGAAAATGCACTGTAATCTACATAAGCAAATACATATGTTATGTATGATATATGACTCCAAAATGTCTGGGTGGAGCATTCATAGAGCAGTATTATTTTTTGGAAATTTACAATTCATTTACTTTTCATTTGATTGTATTCAGCATCTGTCAGCTGTTAAAAATACTACAGTATTTACACCCCACTCACAATGTGATATTAAAGATAAATTTTGTTTTAATTTTCTTTGTCTGTTTTTACATTTCTGAACACCTTCATGTCAGTTTTCAACTACAAAGCTTCAGTGTAAATTTTACTATTAAAGCTCAAGCAAATTAATTTCTTATTTCCTTTACAATCTGCATGGAATGTATTATCCGCAACTGAACTCTCTCTCATGCAACATAAAAAAAAGGAAAGTTGCATTTCTGTTACAAAGCATCTGATGCAAAACTGGTGTCTGTACATTCACTGAAGAACTGAGGCTGAAATTTTACCTGCAAAATCAAATTAATATAATTCATTTTCTGTATCGACACAGCCGACTTCTCAAGAAACTTTCAGCTTTCACTTTATTTGACAGGGAGTTTAAATCGGTGTCATCTTCAATTCAATTCAGCAACCAGTTTTAAAAACTTATAGGACATCTGAAGTTGATTTTACTGTAGCTTAAAGTGCATTTTTTTTGCACTGATATAACCAGCACAGCATAAGGCATTAAACTGTAAATGTCACGTGTCAAAATGGGTTTTGTGGGTGAACAAATTAATTAATTAATCCCTAACGTTGAAAGTCACATGTTTTCTCCACTGAAGCAAACTTTATTCCCACAAAATCTTGGTTGAATTTGATGCGTAAAGAAAAATGATTTCATTGAATGTGCACTGGAAAACCACATTTAACTAGTCACAACAACACCTTTACTGTCCTAGAAGGGCACTATTTCCAATGCATGCATTAGTGACTATTGATATACAGTATGTATTTAACTACATTTGTGTATTTTGTAATTGGGATTTTTTCAGATAGGATAAGCTCATGTAAGGTGCAAAAAAAGGACGCCTCTGAGGATATTTTTGTATTTTAAAAGTCTAGAAATACTTTTCAAAGATAACAGTTTTTATTCTAAATGAAATGCATTTTGAAAATAGTTTTTTGTCATTAGCTAAATGAATGGCTGACTGCTGTGGTTGTAAGCTGATGAGACAAGCAATGCTCAAGTGCCCGTGATAGGTCTAATGAAAAGCCAGAAGCTAAAGGGAATTCCTATTCATGATATATTGCTAAAGGCAATATATCATGCCAAAAACATTTAGCATAAAAATGAGCATAACATTCTTCCTTGTACAATCACATTCAGACATGTAAAGGGTTTTGAAGATTTTTAGAAATTAGTGTTTGAAAGATTTATTTACACTATTTGCAAGTTCATAGTAAATGTATTTTAGTGACTTTTTTTTTTTATTTTATTGATGTCTGCTATTGAAGGAACATTTGTCAGTTGTTGCTATTTTGGATAGCTTTCCATGCCTTTGACAATAATGTTTATGATGCTGCACTGAATGTTCTACCTGAAGCACCATTTACTGTGTGACAGCCTTCAATTAAGAATCAAGTGTAATTTGAACTCAAGTCATCATGTGAAAAAGAAGTGTATTAAAAGATGCAACTCAACAGCTTGTCTTGAATAAAAAAAAAAGAACTTAATCTGAATTAATAATGTAAATTGACAGACAGTGCCTTGCCCGGGTTTTTCAGATCTTGCTGCTTAAAGTCTTCCCTTCACAAACCAATAAAAGTCACATTAAATTGTCTCCTCTTTTCCTGCATTTTACTACCATTACCATGTCTGTGTTATCTGAAGTATGAAAACAGTATAATTAATGTCACGCCTCATAAGCATCAAATCCACTTATGGCCATGTAGTTAACGAGCTTGAATCCAAGTAACTACGACACCTGCTGTTGTACTTGTAGCTGCAGTCTTCCAACGGGCCACATGGTGGCAGTTTACCCTCAGTGAATTCGAAAGTCATTAGTCCATGATCTGTGGACTGTCATTTTGATCAGTAGGGAACATATCTGTGCATAGTATGTTTACAGACTTAAAGAAATGTAGCTTTGACATAAATTTTTCTCTAGTTAACCAAAACAAACTCAGAACAGTTTCAAACGTTTTACAATCTCAATCACCAGATGAAAAACGTGTCTCTGTAGGACGTCCAAAACTTCCTCAAATAAAAAAATTCTGTGGCTTGTTTTTATGCAAACATCTTAAAATAGTAAACAATCTGCACAGAGTTCATTTTCCCTCTTGGATACAGACTCAAATGTCACATCTTGTCACATACATTTCTGAAATCCCACTTGGAGCACTCAGGTTTAGACTCAAAAATAGTGGTATATAATAACCCCAGTGACTGACAGCCAAGCACATAAAAAAACTCTCTGATTTGCAGTTTAAACCCATAAATCTGGGTGCAGAGTGCAGACAGCATCTACCACTTTCTACTTTAAATAATGCAATATTTCCACAACCATACACTCTTTCCATCTGAGTTCAGCAACATTCAACTTTTCATAACGTCTTATCATTAGTATGTTACATGAAAAACCACAGAATATAATTTCTTGCAGCGCGTTGACAGCGCTTCCTTCTTCTACTTGTTGTAGGTGAAATGTTTCACCAAATAAGTTAAGGCAGTTCTACAAATTTTCAGCTATTTTTGCAATAGGAAATTCAGTTATTTCTTGTTTAACTACTTGATGAGAATCAGCAATCTATTTCTCAACACCAAAGAGAGGGTGGTGTTTTTTCATCTCTAACTTCCCCTGCGTATGTGGTATTACTGGTCTGTAAAGGGTGTTGAAATGATTCACACTCTGAACTGCAACTTTGAGATAAGCTGACATGAATCTTACTATATGAGCAAAACTCACAGTATATACTTCAGTGTTTCCCATAGAATGACTCAGTAAATAGCTCTCCTTGTGTCCTCGCTTCAGTCTTCTTCACGCTGTCAGACAGGAGCTTACATACTATTCATGTCCAATACCTCCAATACTTTATTCAAATTTATTTCAAATTTTATCTCAAATTGTCAGACACCTTGTACTAAACATTATCACAAAAGGATTTTGTCTAATGGCTGGAATTCTTAATTCACAGCTCTGTACACTGATACAGAGCTGAGCACAGCTGAAACAGCTGCAGCCATTTTGTTTGCAGATTTCAAACTTCAAGAAAAATTTTCTGGTCAGTGCCTTTCCCAACAAAGGCAAAGAATAATTCAGCATTTTGGGAAATGCACTCACATTTTTGTGCACTAAACATGAAGCTACAGCCAGCAGCTGGTTGTCTTAGCTTTGCATAGGGACTGGAAACAGGGAAACAGCTTCCCCGGCTCTGTCCAGTAACATTACCACCTACCAGCAGCTCTGATACTCACTACACATCATTAGTGATTTTTTTTTTTTTTTTTTTTTTTTTTGACAGAGCCAGACTAACTGTTTCCTCCTGTTTCCCAGCTTTTAATCTGAGGTATATTTATGGTATATATACAAGAGTGAACGAGAGTCAGTCTTCTCTCTGCAAGAAAGCAAATAAGCGTATTTTTCAAAAATGTTGAACTGCTCCTTTAAATGACTGATCTGTTACCTCTCTCTTAGGCATGGATGGTTAAGTTTGGGGTGCACTAGTTGACACTATTTTGCTTTAGAATCAATGAAAGTTATTTAATAAGATATCAGACACTAACCATTTGAAAGACTGATATACTCTCTTATAACTGCACTTTTAAAACTGCAGCACCATAGTCTTTACAGCTGTGCACTGTACACCTTCCAGGAACATTCACTTCGCTGTACAGATACAGATGGCATGTTCTGTATCACACATTCTATATTTGCATGTCTGCTTCATGAGTGACAGGATGTTGCAAATAGCAGTTACTTCACACACAGAGCTGTGTGCATTGTGCTTGGTGTCATACATTGATTGAAAGGTGTAGAGAATGAAGATGTGTTATACTTGCTTCCCATATTGCTGTCATAGCTGTGGTGGGAGTTGTTACCTAAGATCAAGCCCCCCCCCCCTCCCAAAAAAAAAAACCCTTTGGCTTCTCCCAGCTGTCTGGGCTCATCACAGCCAACCTTTTTCTCTCCTGTATCCCTGTGGCCTTGATGTTTCCTGCTGCAAAGAACACTGATTGGCAGAACATTTTGATTAGGCTGGTACATGCAGCTACACTGAAACAGCTGAGCCTCTGTAAGAACAACCGCCCACTCGTTAATCCACTTTGAACAGCTGGTGTACAGTACATCCAATGTTCACTCACTTTGTAAATTAAAGGAGCTTAACATACAGTACAGTTGTAGCCGTAGAGGGAAGTCAAGTGGCTGATTCATGGTGGATTGGTCCAGAATGACATGAGGAAGTTACACATCTCGGTGCAGAGTACATTCTGGTTGTTGCAAAGCAAAAAAAAAAAGGGGGGGTTAAATGATATGCCAATAAATACATGATAATAATAACTTTTACACTGTCTGCCTTAAGGAGTCCAGACATTATGAAATCAGGGGCTGAGAACCGGGTGGGCTGCTTACGTAGGCTGACAGGAAGTTGTTGGGTCTGGCTCAAAGTAAAGCAATGCCCCACACCACATGAAGGCTTTTGGGAAAACAGGTGGTAGCCCTTTACTTTGCCTGGCTCCTTGTGGCTTTCCTGCGTGGAGGGGGAGTATGTGTAAATTGACAGATGGGCCACCAATCAGCAGTGCAGACTAAACACTGACGCTTGTCCCTGGAGCAGGAAAGGTGACGGTTAAAAGAGCAGGAGGAGACATGTTTTAAAACGAGAGAAAACTACTACTGCCATTATAATTGATGCACATACTGTATCAAGTTCATTATCATATGGAAAAATAAAGCAGCTCAAAGTCTTAATTTCATCTCACAGTATGAACCCACATAAATACAGTTCCATAAGCACATTTTGAGCTCAACAGTGAGAAGACAAGCATGCCACATAAGGCGAACAAAACTGTCAAATGTGTCTCAGCAAACCATTATCTCAAAAACTATGAGCCACGAAAGCCTTCAACAGCATTTCTCAACCATGACATGTTGACACTTTATTTCCACATATTTCCTGAGAGCTAGCTTTGCAGTTATCTTCCTTGTTTTGACTTCCTCTTTGCAGCGTTAACGCTCAATGGTCAAACGAATTGTCTTGTGCACAGTGTCATCATTGTGAACTCGCGTGAGAGGTAAGAAGAGCACTGCACTCGGACTCATCTTCTTCAACATCAGCAGGTAACAGACGGCAACTTCTAAAATGTTGGGCACAAAAAAAGCAACATCTGTGTACTTCTGCATTAGGTCTTGTGTATGGTTTGAGTGGTACCAGTGTCTTGCTTGTTTGTTTTGCAGAGCCATCTTTGATAGTGCGAGAGATCAGGCCCCCCACTTAGTGTATTTGACAAGCTGAGTTGGACACTCTGTATCAGTGAGTGTCAGTTTGTCAAATACCCCAAGTGAGGTGTCACTAGTCTACAGCTCAAGGTCACTCTGGGTTACTTCACGGACTGACCTGCCAACTCCACAGCATGAGCTACACACCAAGGAAGCTGAAAACACCGAGGCAAGAGGCTCAAATTTTTTTCTTGTGAAACTTTTGAGTATCTAGACAAGGAACAAGGTTTTACAGTGGTTAAAATGGTAATGGTGAAGACAGACAAAAGGTGAAGTCACTGTGTGATCTGCACAACTGTGCAACATTTAGTAAATCCTGTGCAAATTACTCTTACACATTCAGTTTATCCAACAAGTCTTCACAGAGATGTTTGTAGATTAATGTGGTTATTAAAAAAAAAAAACAACATGTCAGCCAAACATGCCATATACCGTTATTTTCAGATTTCCATCATGCAATATGGCTGTAGAGGTTAAAATAACTTTACGAAAAATGTTGTTGTCTGTGATGCAGATGAGCAAAAATTTTAAAAAAGCATGTCTTGACCATCTTTTTTGTGCAAGAGCAAGTCCATGTTCCGGCAAAACAAAAAAAAAAGCCAATGTTTGATCAGTTTCTGCTTCAGCAAAGACTACAGTGATAATTACGCGTTACGAAGACAGCACATCTCTAAACTGTTTAGGTATTTGCTTCAGTCAGTGTTTTTCTAAATTCTTTTGTTCAGCCTTGATGAAAGTGTCCTCTCTCTGCCAACATGTGGAACCACATGTCCTCTCAGTTTCACAGCAAAGCTCAGACTCTGACTTGGTCAACATGCAGGGAAAGAAGAAAACAGCCCAATAAAATATACGGCGTCCATGTGTCCTCAGGTGCCCTCTGAATATGAATGTGTGGGGAATCAATGTGTGAATATATGATCTTACAATAATAATAAAGGTGAAAGAGAGTTTGTTTTTTTATTATTACTGGTTGATCTGTGATCTCTGAAGTGTTTCATTCATATTCTGAAGCCTGTGGAGGTACTGCATCCAGAAGCTTATTATCGAGCTGACTTCTCAAAGATGACACATATCAGTGTGTCTTGCACTTCCTGTTCCTGTGCGGACATGCGCCATTCCCTATGTGTGTAAATCTGACTGACATTTGAAAACCAGTTCTCACTAACTCACTGACACCAAATACGGCTTCACTGTCTTAAGGGGTTTTAAAAATTGCATGATGTCAGTGGGCAACATGTTAATGTTAACGTCTACTACTTTGCATCATTGAACAAGAAGGTTGGTATAAGTCATGTGCACTGTCACGTTGTGAAACGACTGTTTTTTAGATTACACTGCTGCTGTGGTTCAAAATGCATCAAATATTTACACACCTACTGTGTGTGTCTGGCCTGTTTGGTATAAACAAAGTGATGCAGATGTTGTTCAGTCTTATTTTATCTGCACAGTATTATGTGCACAGATGCTCCCCTTGTTTTTATGGCGCTCCCGTATACCGTTACATGAGTCAGCTGCATTCTTCAGATCTGATTTTGTTAAATTCCAGTCAAAGCATCAAATATATTTATATATCTATATTTACATTGTCAAGCAGTGCAGCCAAAAACTGTATCGTGTTGCTCTGATTGATTTCCAGATAACTTTTTGTGAAGTTTGTCCAAATGTCAAGTTGAACTGTACACTCTAACCGAGACTTGTCTGGCCTCCAAGGTTGTTGGAAATGTTCTTAAATTAACATTGGTCTGGAGCAGGACTTCGACACATGTTTTAAAGCTGTATGAATAACTCTGAGTCTGTAACAGGAACCTTTATATTTTTTTTCTTTTTAGGATCAGTTGAAACACAGCACAGACATTAACAATAGGTGTACCCTCTCCAAATTACTGAGCCAGCCAGACTGGACATCTGTCAAAGCAATTTGTTGTTCTCAGATACTTTAATTGCAAAAGAGCAATGGGCTACAAAACTGTGCATGACAGGATTTTTTTTTTTTTTTGTTACTGCACAAAACGTGTTTCCACAAAGAGGTCAGAACCACACCTGCAATGTGGGATTACAGAAAATGTGTCAGACATACAGTCTCTGTTTGTCACACATTTTACATTACAAGTTTTAACAGACTCCAAAGTTGTCTGTGTGTTTGGTAGATTCACTCCACACTTTACGTCATTCCCCATCTTAACTTATACTGCGTGACTGAGAAGGAAGAGAGAAGTAATTCTTCTCTCTCTCTCAGTGACCATTTTGTGTGCAAAATTAGAGGAATTTTCACCAAAATATATAAAAAACACACAACCTTCTGCTTCAAACTGTTTTGCTAAATGTCTCATTTATTTCCTGTGCTCTCAGGCCTTCAGTGCTGTGATTCATTTTGTCCAGTAAGTGGTGGTAGAGCTCCATTCTTCGAATTGTTTTGTTCACGAGGTCAGTTTCAGTATCAGTATCATAATGAACACATTGCCTACACAAATATATTACTTTCATACTAATTTATTCAGTTTGTCGAGGCATTTAACACAGCCACGGCCCTGACTTAAAGATCTTCTTCCTTGTTTACAGAGATACGCTAACAGTCTCTTTTAAATAGGTCATCTCTGATGCTGACAACGTTGCTGCAAAGAAACGTAGATATATTTGTTCATTAATTTGATATCTTTACAGCTTTGAATTATTGGTTTTCTCTTCCATAACGTGCAGCATTTTGTGCTGAAATTAAAATATCTGCTGGTGCATACTAAACATTTTCTAAACTATGATGTATTCCCTTTTTTTTCTGTCATCTAAGCAAGTGAGCTCACCAATCAAGAATCCAGTAATTGTTCGTGCTTGTTCGAGATGCATGTGACGAAGCCAGTGTGAGACACTGACAAATATATCTTGAAACAGTCAGATCTCTTGGTATGAGTATGTAATAGTTCACGAGAAAATATACAGTGCAACAATTTAAGTTCTACAGCTTGGAGCTAAAAAAAAAAAAAAAAAATCACCACCTTTACACATCATTTTACGACTTTATCTACGGCCTTAGGAGTTGAAGTTCTGAGTCTGTGCTCGGGATTTTGTCACAGTTGAAAAAACACAACTCATTTGTCAATAAGAAAAACAGTCAAATAAATAATTGCTTATGTCTGCTTTTATTTCTGACACTTGGAAGTGTAATTTAAACAGTGAAAAGGATCACAACAACAGCAACACCTCAGGTTATAATTGTTCCCTGATATTTGTTCAAACTTTAATACAGAGAGGGAATATCATTGCTAAGATGCTCCCTAGCCACCACTGCGCTCACCACGAGTAACTTGAGAATCATGGGATGTTGTTTGGCTCCAACAATAACAAATACTGTACACGGGCCTACATATGGGATCAATTTTACATACTAGGGAAAAGAAAAGCATGGAAAGGTGGTGGGCTAGGTAGACAACAAGCAAACAAACCCTGAGCAAAAACATGATTTAGTATCATGCGAATGTACAACAAGGCTCTTTAGCCTGACAATGAGATGGAGGTGAGGGGTGTGTACTGCAGCAGAAGTCACCATGAATTGTCCTTTTTATTCAGATTCAGATTCAGAAAACTTTATTTGTCCCCGGGGGGCAATTTAAGGCACATTGAGCAGCATGAGGTAGAAGAGAGGCATTTCACAAAGTAAGGAACACAATATATATATACAGATATTTACAATCTCAGGGACAGAGGTAGTATGGTTAATAAATAGTAATAAATAGTCAGAGAGTGGGACAATGGTTGGTGTGCTAGGGGTTGGAGTTTAGGAGCAGGATAGCTTTGGGGACAAAGGTGGCCCTCCTCCTCTGGGTTTTGCAGGCGGGGCAGCGGAGTCGCCGTCCGGAGGGGAGCCACTCAAATGCTGAGTGGAGGACGTGTGAGGGGTCTTTGATTATTTTATTTTATCTCAAAACACACCATACAAAGCTCCTCTAACAGAATTAACACACTTCGGTTTGTTGTGTTCCTTGATTGTTGGCTTGTGAAATGTGTTTTGTCCTTTAAAATGTCAGAATCCGTCACCAATGGTTTCTGCTGTGAAACAAAACAGTCGAGATGGTGTTGTAGTGTCTATGTCACGATCACCTTTATCACTCATTTCGAGTATTTGAGGGCCGTCTCAACATTTTCACACCACAGTAACACTCGGCTCAGTGAGTCCCTGTCGTCCTCCTTGTAATTACAACCATAAAATCTTGTGTTTACTCTCTGTAGAATAGATGCCAGAGAAAGATTTGTAAATTCAGTGCAGGTTGAAAGAACCAGAATTTGACTCATCTGTGTTTCAGAAAATAAGGTCCTAATTTTTGCACCTATAGATACCTATGTACACCTGACACAAAAGAAAATCTAATGCTCTGAAAAGAGGTTTTGTTGTTGAAAGAATACATTGCAAACATTTCTTGGATATAGTCGAGTAATTGATTAGTTGATCGAGAGATATCAGCACCTGTTAGGATAATGAAATAATCGTTTTGTGTCACAGTTTGCTTCCCAGTTCCCCTCGGCTGACCACCAGATGTCCCCGGGCTTTTTTCCTGTCTTCATTTCCACTTGCTCACCTGTTTCTCACCAGAGCTGGGGAACATTGTCAGCGCAGAAGGAAGCAAGTTTTCTTCTGGGACAACCTTGTATGTGGCTTGATTCATGCGTCCTTTACAAAGATGAATCTGCCTGATTCCAGCCTTGCCCCAGATCATCACCGATCCTCCACCAAATTTCACAGTGGGTGCGAGACACTGTGGCTTGTAGGCCTCTCCAGGTCTCCGTCTAACCATTACACGACCAGGTGTTGGGCAAAGCTGAAAATTGGACTCATCAGAGAAGATGACCTTACTCCAGTTCTCTATGGCCAATCCTTATAGTCTTTTGCAAACCTCAGCCTGGCTCTTCTTTGCTTCTCGTTGATAAAGGGCTTTTTCACTTGATGTCATCCTACGGTTGCTGAGTGACATTCGAATGAGTTGCCGGTCATCCCGGTCAGTGCAGAGCCGTTTTTGCCCTTTTTGCCCTCTGCCAGTCTGTAGCTTTGTTGTCCCCAGTGTCTGCTGCTTGACCTTGTACATCTTAGAAATTTTAAGGATGGAAGCAACCTGACGCTCACTGTATCCCTCTGCCAGTAAAGCCAGAATTGAACCCTTCTTTTCCTCAAACAAAACTTTTCTTTTCAAGTCGTTTGGCATGGTCAATAGTTGCCATATACATACTGCCATTGACATCCAGCTCCATCTATTTTCCCAGTATACCTTCTACCTATTTATGTTCCTCTATATGTCCGTGTGAACCTGATACCTGGATATGTTACCTGTTGCCTGAATCTGACCTGCCTGTCAACTCACCAGCCTGCTTGTACACCCATCCACATGTAAGCCTGATATCTATGATTAAAGATATGTCACTACGTCATCTAGTCTCTGAGTCCTCTTTGCCTGTGCTGTTATCAGCAAGTTGTAATATTGTAGTCATTTATTGAGCAAAAATGCCAAAGGTTTGCTGGTTCCAGCCTCTCAAATGTGAAGAGTTGTTGATTTTCTCTGTTGTGTTTGACAATAAACTGAATATCTTTGGGTATTGATCTGTCAAATTTGGAAATGGGAAATTTTAACAGCCATTTTATAGACATAACGATTAATTGAAAATGATTGTTAATTGCAGCCCTAAAACATATTTTGCCCAATGAATGATGTGGTCAGTGTCAGTCTGCAGTTAAGGTTCAAAGTTCAATTATGGTCATCCATCAATACATGGAAATTACAGTGTTCCCATCCCAGTCTACCAACTCTTATTATCAAAACATGAGAAATAAAGACTCATAAAACAAAGCTGTTGATTAAAAACAACATGAAAGTACATCCCACAATAAAGTTGTTAAAAACAAAAGCACCATTCAAATAACAGCAACTAAACTAAAATCACATTCTCCTTACAAATATCTGATTGCACGATTGTGTCCCTTGTGGGATAAAAGAGATGAATGTGTGTGACAGGTGGTCTTTAACTGCTGCTGCATTCAGTGAGACAATCCATACTGACCACACTGTGTTAATCATGTGGATGATTGTGTTCTGACCTCTAATTGAAGCACCCTGTTGGCACAAATTTAAAAATCTCACCAGACTGCACTGGTGAGAGATCATCGCTCAGTAGAATCTTGCATGAGGGAATTTAACATTTTAAGCAGGAGCACAATGCAGAGATGCACCATTTCCCAGAATTTTCTCAAAATCCAGTCGGTGAAAACAGAGCTTTCCCCTGAAATGTGCATTAATGAACAGATGATCTAGGTCGACTGCAAAATGATAGTTATTTCAAATAAAGGTGTATTTGCGGGATCAAGAAGTTGATTAAACTTCATAATGATGTGAGAGATATTTAGGCAAAGAAAGTTTATGAGATTTCCTAAGATTCTTTGCTTTCGAACAAATTTCTGTAATTGCCACTCTCCTTATTTCCAAATGCACCAAAGTCTGAAATCTATTTGTCATAAAATCAAATATGCAACGAGGGAAATGAAAATTTGTATCGGCAGGAGTGTCTGTGAAACTTGTGAGTTTTGTCTCTACATATATTCCCTCACGCAGATTTTCGATGGTGTTCGACTCAGGGGGACTGTGAAGGCCATTGCAAAAGCTTCAGCTTGTGTTTCTGGGAGTCGTTCATGCTGGACGTTGAGGTTTGCTTCGGATCATTGTCCGGCTCTAAGAGCCAGAATCTTTTCAGTTTCTCTTTTTTGCCTGACTGCATGATTCACATGTCCAGAATTTGCATGTTTAGTGGAATCCATTCTTCCCTCTGTCCGTGCAGTGTTTCCTGTGCCACTGGCTGCCACACAACCCCAAAGTATAATATTTCCATCCCCATGCTTAAACAGCTGGCAAGGAGTTCTTCTCATCAAATGCTGCTCCTTTTTTTCCTCCAAACTCAATTGTGATTGTGGCCAAAGGGCTCAATATAAACTTCATCTGTCCACAGCACTTACTCCCAAACCTACTCTGGATAATCCAGATATTACTTTGCAACTCTCAGATGGTGAATTTGGAAGATAGGGTGTCCTTCTGATGTCTCTTCCACGTAGACCGTTTGTTCATCAATGCTGCACAGTGAAACGATGCTCCACCACTCCCGCGTCGCCATCCCTGCCCAGCAGACATGCAATTCTGACTGAAAGTTTTTGTGGTCTTCCACATCTTGTCTGTACTTCCACAGTTCCCCTCCTCCTCCTCCTCCTCCTGTTTATAAAGTCTCCCAGGCTTCGTAGGCATCAGTTATTTTCTGTTATTTTCATCAATTATGTTCGTTTTCAGATCCCCAGTCACTAGCTCAGAGGAGTCCATGGTTGTTGAGGTTTACGAGGTTTGAAGAGTCAGAGAATTCACCAGCTTTGTGATTTGCCCATATTTTTGCATACAGCTGTATGTACTGCAGTGGTGCAACCAGGACGGACAATCTCAAACACAGAGTTGGAACACAAAGCCTTAATGAGAAACACATAATAAAACATAGACTTCGCGCCTTAATCAGATTCCACTTGCACATGACTTTGTTTTTTGTTTTAAATGTTCTCTTTCATTCTAGTCAAAGAAATTACAATCTGGGTGGGCCACATGCAACTGATTCCAGACCATTTCAGATCTCAGATCTGATGGGATCTAGGATAAATTTTAAAAAAGCAGCTGTGCAGAGTGAAGTTTCAGTGGTGTGAATTACCCATCATTGTGGAGCAGCAGACTTGAAACCACTGAGGAACAGCAGTGCCTGTGTCATCAAAAATGTTACTCAAATATAATTAACAAAATAATAATGAAATCAATTAAGATGAAAAAGAAACGATTTGCATTTCCAACACGAGGTAGACGCAGCAAAGTGTTATCTTCATCAACTGTGTGGAGCATCAACTCTGTCAGGACTTGTGTGTGACAGAAGTGAGTCACGGTTTATGGTGTTGTTGACAAATTCATGAAGGCACGACTCCTTCACTAATATTAATACTTTTTATATTGATAATAAACATTTCTTGTATATTTTAATTGTTTGTTTTAGTGTATTGACTAAACATCTACTGTAACTCCTTTACTGTCAGGTTTAAATACGACTCAAAATATACTTTATATAAGGTCATGTTTTTATAAATAAAAAGTTTGATCTCTAAACCCACTGTAGCTTAAGCTCATTTGTCCTTAATGTGTCATTAACATATTCTGGACCCTCAAAATATCATGTTCATGATATACATAACAGACAAACCTGGAAGTGGGGAAATGTTTTTGTGCCTTGCGCGCTTGGCAAGAAATTTCGATTCAAGTCACTGCATGTCATCTCTGAGTCCATTATCCAGTTCTTATATTACACCCATGGTAGACTCGGCTAATGGGCCAAGGGTAGTGAATGTCTACTGAGGATTTACACTCAAAGTGAGTCAGAGCGGTGCAGTCTTAGTACTGATGCATAGTGCGTGTGTAGGTATTAGACCATAACCTCAAGCTTGAAGAAAAAGAAGAGAAAAAGACTAAACTGGAAAATTAGACAACTGACATTCAGCTCTATCCAGGGGCCACAAATGTTTATCTTAACAACAAAACAACAAGAAGAAAACCAAAATATTCAACAACACACGTTTACTCTACACATCAAGCAAACATGCTCAACTGCAGTATCTTCATATCTGATCAACTAAAATATGTTAGTGTAAATAAACACGATCAATTCATAGACTAAACCGTTAATTGAATAAATAATCTGCTGATGAATTGATAATAAATAGAATTGTTAGTTGCATCTCTAACTGACAATAAGTTCCGTATTTAAAAAAAAAACTTTTTACAATGCAAATTCTCAAAGTAAATTTTTGTAATTGTAAGTCATCACTTGATGATGATGCCATAATCAGTTTCACTGCAATCTCAGCACTGATACCAACCAAATATTTTTTTTCCCCCTTTTTCTCTTGTTACCCAGTAACAATATTACTGTACCATGTGATCATTAAATAGATCATTAGTAATTAACAATGTAATTTACATGGCACAGCAGTTGGATTGCCCTGCATTAGATTATAGAAGAGTACCTAAACTGGCAACTGAGCATATATTAGTTCCAACAAGCTCTGCCAGCACATTTCTGTTATCTATTTGCTGGGGCATTTCAGATTAGGGTCGTGTATTCTGTGCCACATAAGATACAGGTGAGCTGAAAAGAATCTGTGAACAAGCAGAACTTCTCTGTAATAGCAAGGGTCATGTTCATCGACTTTGCTGGAGGGAATGTACATCCCTCTTGTCATCACACCAATATGAGAACCAGGACTAAGTCCTGCCTCGGCCAGGCACATTCCCATGTAAACATCATCAATGGGATGAATGGTTATTGACTTGGACATTCTATATATGACCAAAGCTGTGTAGCCAGACATGAGGAAGCCCCCGCCACCGCAGTAGGGGGGATATGAGTGTACTTACTCCCTGCCCATCGATTGGGTCCAGCGTTTAGGAACAGGTGGCCAGAAAAGAGGTGCTTGCTTCCATCATTGTCACTAAGACTTTGGAGATACTCAACCATGTTGTCCGTGTTGGCAAAGACGTCGTCGTCACCATTTAGCAGGAAGCGAACATGGGAACACTTTCTTTCCATCCATTCTAGGAAGAGTATCTGCTTCAAGGTGAGGTTGTAGAATGAGTCATTGAAGTCCCACTGCCGAATGTCATTATACTCACGTTGCTCCAGGTTTTGCGCAGCACCTCTCGGCGGTCATGGTTCACAGGCGAGCTTTTAATAACCAGTAAAAGGAAGACTTCTGTGGGTCCATCAGTTTCTTCACATTTGTCAGGAACGTCCAGCAGCATAGGAAAATGTCGACAGTGCTGATAGTAGAGAAAGTCTTGCACATTAGGAGGAAGTGAGCTGAAGTCTGCAATCCTGGTGGCAGACGTGTTTTGTTGACATCTCAGCCAGGAGGATAGATGAGAGGCATTTTTGGTGGGTGCCTCTTTTTGACTGCCAGCCTCTGTCACGTCGGCTTGGAGCCAGGTGGCTTCATGGTCAGTAGAATCTTTGCAGAGATAAACGACCATGAGAAGAACCGCCATCAGCAAGGAAGCTCTGATGTCCGTCCTCCTTAAAACGCTGCAGTGACACACAAAAGGTTTTCATCATCAATTTATCTCAGTCTAACATAGTATTTTAGACAGTTAAAGCAAGTAGGGATTGTTTCATTTCATTTTTGCATCTACCATTGCTGTGGTTACATTTTTGTTACTAGGCAACTAAAAGTATTTGCTTGAAATTAGGGTAAAATAAGATCATGGTTAAAAATAAAATAAAATGAAAGTTGTTATCATCATCATATCATATCAATGAGTGTCCTCACAAAGATAGTAAGACATGAATGTGTATGTCGTAGGAAGACAGATGAGTCTGAGAATAAATGAAAAAGAAAAAGTTATCACTAAAACAAAATTTAAAAAAGTGTCTTTAAACTGTGCTTTAATTTTACTGACATGTTCACAGTTTGCCTTCCTACTTATTCACAAGTCCACACAAGCAATGTCTCCATTAAACACAATGCATTCCAGGATTTTAATTCCCTGGAGACGTACTGGATTATCAGCAGTAAAAGAAGTTGGCTGACAGTGTGAAACAGAGTGAAAAGAAGGAATCTATTTTGTCTGTCCCTGTTTAAAAATTGCAATTGCACTCATGACCCACCAACTCCATTCAGTCATAATTACCTGAACATATTGGCAGATCAGTGCTGTTGGTGAGTGTCCCTCTGTTAGTCTGTTGTCAGTCTCTGCAGGTTGCGATGGTATGGCAAAGGTCGTGCACAGGCAGCCTTTAGTGTATCGCTTGCCCTGGGTTTAACCTGTCAGGCAGTCCAAAGCGAAGCACTCTCCCAAAATGCCACTGAGACTGAGTAGAAGCTCCAGGAATAAACAGCCTCGATGTCAAACAATACAATGAGTCCTGTAGCTGACAGCTGCTTCTCAGCTGCTACTCTGTGTGTGCTCCGCACCCGTTTTGTAAATGCTAAAATGTGTTTATTCAAAATTAAACATAATCTGAGATCTAAACTTGGCTGGAGTGCGTGTGATCTACAGTCTCCTTTGATCTGAAATGGAGGAGGTGGTGGAGACTGAGATGGACCAGTCCTGAGTGGAGTCAAATCCATAGGTGACATGTTAATCAATAGCAGTAAATAACAACAACAACAACAGCAGTATATAATACTACTACTAGCACTACTAGTACTACTACTACTACTACTAATAATAATAATAACAAGAGAAAGAAATCTGCTCTCTAGCAAAGCAGGTCTTGTAGAGTCACAGCAACCCACAAATCTCCTTATTTGTTTATGAAATATCAATATTAAGTATTCATTTTAAGTATGTTGTCGAGTATGTTGATAATCCTCATTTTATAACCCCCCCCCCCCCTCCCGCCACTTGCCAACCTCTCACTATGCCACACAACATGCCACAGGAGCTGTTGATCTAATTTTACACAATGGGCATGGAGTCCAATGCACGTCAGTTACAGTTGGATCTGTATCAGCCCCCAAACAGGGCAGACAGGACAGACAGGACCCTCCAGGACTTGTGCACCTCCCAGGTGAGGAAACAGGCAGGGAGAATGTGACCCACTGCACTACAGTCACTGTAACACAACTTCATTCTATGATGATTAAAGGACTACACTTTTTCAGTAAAATGTCCTTTTTGAGCTGTGTTTTAGGAAGGTGACCTTTTGTTGTGGTAATTTTTAACTTGTGAAGCCCGGAGCAGAA
This sequence comes from Toxotes lorentzi, assembly GCA_037833715.1. Taxonomy (NCBI): domain Eukaryota; kingdom Metazoa; phylum Chordata; class Actinopteri; family Toxotidae; genus Toxotes; species Toxotes lorentzi. Next base: position 7,635,693 of record JBBMJY010000004.1, read on the forward strand.
GACAATGATAGAAGCTGTGTTCATGACTCTCATTCAACAAGACTGAGTAACTGGTAACTTTACAGAAACGTGCACAGATAGAGACTCAAAATTTAGACAAAAAATTCTCCCTCCAGCAAAAAGGGAGGCGCACTCGCTCTTTGTACACGGTGCAGTGCTATGGAAACAAACTGTTTATAGTTACTCTTAATGTTCGAATATTTATAAAATTGATATCACTCAGCTAAACACAAACTCACCATAATCAATTCATTCAAATACTCTTTTGCATAATTACCTGATTTAGCTAGTGTGTCTTGACTACCGATGTCAAATGCCTTTTTTTACATACTTTCTAATAGTTTCCTGACCAATAATTTGGTCCCGTTGTGGTGACTCTCTTTTAGAGACAGCCATGCCCTATTCATTGTACTCCTGCAATAACCCATAATGACAACATGAAAACATGTTTTTATATTTTTCATTTTTCAATTTAAATCTATCATTTACAAAACCTCAAAGTTCTGCCCAAAGTGTTCAGTTTGTGCTTCCTAAGACCGAAAATTTGAAATTTTATACATTTACAATTAAATCTACTACATGATTAAGTGTGCAAAGACTGAGGGGATCTGAATAAATGTGCCAGTGAATTAGAAGCCACTGTTTGTGAATAGAGTGGTGCCATCATTTTTATATGTTTCACTAAGCATAACTTTAGAGAGGCCGTCTACACTGAAGGCTTATTGCAAAAACAAATGATCTCATTGTTGGGGAAAACCCTGACCTTTTTCACAGCAAACAGTGACAGGCTTTAAACAGGCTAGAGATGTTATTTAGATCTCCATAGTAATTCTTTTATCACAGTTTCTTTATTTCTGTCACAGTCATGCAGGCCCATGTTAAAACAAAGCAAGAATTTTGGCATCAGAATTGAGATTTACCAAACCAAGAAAAAGAGTTTAAGATCTTGTGATCCAGCTGAAGTAACTAATAGTATTTATAAGACAGGTAGACCTAACACCTTCTCACTCGCTTCTCATTTACATTTTGAGGCACTTGTATCTTTATTTTATTTCTCTATTGTCTTATTTCAGCAATAAATTAATGGAACACAAATAATTTACCATATAAGTTGATGTTGCAGGAAAGCAAACTACCTAAGCATTGCCTTTTCTACTTAGTGGTACAGTGTGACCCCATTCATTGTGGATGTTGCCCTCTCAGTGTCACTCTGACTTGTGCTTGGAGGAGCCAAGCATCCTTTTGGAAGAGATTGTTAATTGAGGTAGAAACATGGCTGAAGGAGGATTACTTGTTCCCTGCCTGCTACTAAAAAAGTCATTCAAATCAAAACATCACTGAGCTCACATAATTACTTTTTCAGTGTTCAGTCAAATCTCATGCAATGATATTTAATTGAGGAAGAGATTTTTGTTTGAGTAGCTGAGTTTGGCGGGTAAGGTATGTCTGAAGGGTATAAATAAGACAGAGGGGTTGCTATGGTAAGTGCTGCAGTATTGGCAGCCTCAAGTTTCTGGACTACACATTTTCCACAGCTCCTCCTCCTTATGCAGAACACGACTGGAATTCTGCACTGAATATTTGTTACATGGTCCATTTGTCCTGGGGCTGTCAGCTGATTACATCAGGAATTAATCAACTGCATTTTAAAAAGACAAAATTTGTATTCCTATAAATAAAGTTCTCAACTTTTGAAAGTGTGTTGCAGCAGTAAAAAGAAAAATAAACAGTTAAAAGACATGCTGATGGGTTTCAATGACATTGCTTTCTCAAGACAGTTGACTCTATGAAGGAGGGGAAAACACATGGTAGCCTATTATTTTATAAAGCTTTAACTTGTGGACCACACAATTAGTGTCTAATCGATTAGTTCCTTTCCCATTTTGACTGAGTACCAAGCTTATATTTAAGGTCATGACACAATCTGAGCAAAGTTTGGCAAGGGTGACGGTGTTTATATGTCTGTCAAATGGTGAAAACTTGGAGTGAAGTTGCCTGTTAGAAAGACTTTTTTTTTTTTTTTTTTGAGTTAGGCTGCCACTGTCAAAACAAACCTTTTAGGCTTGATCATAGTTTTAAACTCCTATTTTGTAACATACTGTGCATTCACTGCAGCAGAATGAGAACTCTTTACCTTTAAATGTCCAAATAGTGAACAGTAAAGTATATTTTTCACCACACATATTTTCCATCTTTCTTCACTTTGAGATGCTATAACTTTTTATTGTGAAATGACCGTGCACGCACCTTTTAGCTCATTTACTATTGTACCAATCACTCAATCCTCACAGCTCACCATTTTGCAAACTATGCTATGTATTGCCTTGGTAGCAATATGGCTTTGTTTAATACTTTGGTTTGTGACAAAATACCTAAAAAACTAATGACATTCCCATCAGGTTCAGCTTTACTTTGTGTTAAGTGCTAAGTAGCAAATTTTAGCATGTTAACACACCAAACTAAGATGATACAAATAATCATCAAAAATGTATGTGATTTTGTTGTTAAGGGGCAAAAACTTTTATCAACCTTGAAACAAATCCATAAGAGAATATTGGGCATACAACAATCAGTAATTACTGTTAGGAATTCTGCCCCCCTCCCCACCCCCCCTTTCAAGAGTCTGTTTGAGACCCTGAAACAATATTCGGGTGCTGAGGGTTGTTGGGAAAATGTCAAAAAGATTCTATTGTGTCGTTCTAGTGTAACCCTCAATCTTGTGTTTTAAATGACTCTAATAAGAAATAGCTGCTCTTGAAATAAGATCAAAAACCACAATCTTAATTTTTCACTTTAGTGAAGCTGAGGCCTTAGTTAGATCCCTGTGTTGAGCTGTGTAAGAGGATTAAAACACCAAATACAGGTTCTGTATTAAATAAGACTTTCTGACCAGTAAGACCTCACATAATTGAAACTTTCAGGCAAGATGTGAAAGCAAGAGAGCTGAATCTGTCAAATAACCAGGAGTGTGATTTCCTGTGTGCAACAAAAGTGATCTGTAGATCGGCTCAAAGTGACTGACCTAAAGTCCAAGTTTATTCTTTGAACTATAAATATGGCAGAGCAAAACCCTCCTCTTACTCAATTTCCACTTAAAATGAGTCATATTTTTACTTGTGCCAAGTCTGAAAAAAAAGTGAAATTGGCAAAAATAATAATAATAATAATCACAGAGGTCTAAGTTTGCTTTAGAGAATACTTTAGACGTATGATTTCCAAATGACTACAAGAAAGAAAAAATGTTTTTGACAAAACCAGTTTGTAAGAACCACTTCAGTGCAAGGCTCACTATAGTTATACCATCAAAATAATTTGAACGGTACTGTATAAACACACTACACTCAGGGGTTATAATTGAATTCAGAGGATGCTGTTGCACACGAGAGCTTTCACTGACTGTGAAGCAGATTTGAACGTGCAGCTGCTTTGTTACAGCAGCTCAGATCAGCACCTGTGAGAGTAAACCAGCATTAAGCATGAAAGTTTATTATTCATTCACTTTGTATGTGTTTCTGCTATTTTGCATGGCTCTGTAACTGTTTTGCTTTAAATAATACCACAGGCTAGCTGTTCAGACATCCTTGGTGCATTCCTCAGAAGGAGTCCCATGGACTGATGTGTGGTCCTAGTGACCTGTTGCTTTATGTTACCAAAAAAAGACCAACAGAGGACCAATTATGTGTGGATTATTTTTTGCTGGAATACAATACAAAAGTGAATAAATAGTTTTGTCTCCATCATTTCACAGTATGTTTTAATGTTCAACACATCATTGTCGTGTGTGTACTGAGCGCTTTACAAGCAGTTTCCACCACACGCCTCAATCCCATCATCTGATAGGACCACAAAGTGCTCACCTCTGTATCTGGGGAAGCAGGAAATTAAAACTACTGTTGCATTTCCTGCTGACTTAAAGGATTATCTGGATGGGCTGCAAAGTAAACAACAAAACATCACCACGAAGGACATGCTTATTGTTGCCGTAGTCTATAATGAATGGAGTTCCTCATTTTAAAATCTCTCGACATGTCATTTCTAATATGTGTACATATGTGAATCCTCTACTGTGTACCGTTTTACCTTTCTACTGTGTAGACCATAGAAGTTGAATGGTCGCGGAGTGCCGTTAGATTCAGTACGAGCACATGTCTGTCCTGGTATTAGACACAGGAAATACTGCAGATGTCAGACTTGGAACGGCAAAGATGCAGAGGCATTTTAAGTGCACCAAAGCTTAAATAAGTGCAGTTCCGTGTCAAAAGCAAATACTGTGTAATCACGCAGGAACTGCCCGGTCTTGTCCACCAGCTCATTGACACATTTAAAAAGGCCAAAATGTACCAGTGCCATTGCATTTTACACAAACTTAGAACATGCAGCATCTTGTAGCCAGACACGTATGGTAGACATAAATCTCTGGTGTAAGAGTCACAGGCTTTGTGTCTGTGTCTTGTATTCTGTCAAGAAAAATGCCCCATTTCTCAATATCTCAATACTAATTTTCTGTGTGTGTGCGTGCGTGTGTAATTTCTCAGCATTTTGAACACCACAAACTAAATTCCATTCACTGTAATTATACTGGGCTGGAGGAGAAGTATCATCTGCAGATATCTCAAAACTTTGGCAAGTGTAACCAAACCTATTTGCATATCTTGTCACGGCTGGTGGTAGGAGCACAGGTAGGGAGGACCCAAGTGCAGACACACAGGCAGGCTGGTGCAATGAAGGATCCTTGATGAGGACCAGGCTTACAGAGAGTCAGATGGACAGGTACCACAGACAACAGGTAACCACATACAGGTAGCAGGAACAGCAGAGAATGAGTATGACAGGAGGCCAAGAGACAGGGTGAAGACATGAGAGGCTGAGGCTGAGAAATCATGACATATCAATACAACTACAGGTACACAGTCATTCCCAGAGAAGATTTAACAGCACACATTTTGCTGTATTTGAGCCTGTAATAGATCTGTTAAGACAATTCTGAAGCCTTTAGAAATTCAGAACACATGTGATATAGACTGTTTATATAAGCAATAAACAACAAATTCCTCTTTATTTTTCAATGCTTTCACAATTTTTCCATGAAATGTACAAGAAAAGCTTTGCGTCATCCACTGAACACAGAATACACAGTCAAGACATAACAGCCCATTATCTGTGCCTGTGGAGAACTGTGACTGAATCAGTATAATTGTGATTGTGGACACTGTCTATCATGAAGGATTTATTTTTATTTAGTGAAGAGCATCTGGATTAAAGAAAACGCATTTCTAAAGTAGTAACAATACAAATATGGATTTGATAATATTTAGAAAATGGCAGATAGGGATGAGAATAAAGACACTTTAAAAAAAAAAAAAAAAAAAAAATTCTGTTTTGACTTCCACACAGCTGCTGCCGGGCTGGACTTGGGAACATAAAGTACAATCAGTGACTGCACAGTTGACACCTGTGATGTAATATAAACTTCACTGTTAATGTGCCTCCGATATCATATAAAAATACTTTACAACAAATAATTCTGACGAAAAAAATTAAACTTTTTGTGTTTTATAACAGAACAGAACAGAACTTAAAAATTGCCAGCTATTAACCATAGCCCTGTTGTTTACTACTCTCACATTCCATGCAGTGTCAGCCTGTACTGATTAGATTTCCACTATAAACAAGTTATCTTTCAAATAGTTCAGTTTATATCCTCTAAAAGGATTCCTTTATTCACGAGGAACTCATTTATTACATCAATAACTTTAATCTATTATAACTATATTACATCAATTTAATATTTAAGTTTGATATAAAAATTGAGAATAAATTATTTGGCTTTATACAATATAGTATTTTTTAGAGCACTTCAGAATTTGCAGTTTTGGCAAGATATAATTAGCTCCACTAGTTTGCCTGGGTAATGTACATCTGAAATAAAATTTCCAATCTGTGTTTTTATTATTAGTTCTTATTATTTCTGTCTGTTCAATCCACCTATAATTAGTGGATTGGGATTTTGCTCAGTATCTTGCTGAATCATTAGCATACATACAACTTTTTGCCTTCTCTTAGATTAATAAAAATAACAAATAACATTGGTCTTAGACAGGTACCTTGAGGTGTCCCACAAATAGACTAGAAGATACCGTTGAATTCATTTTGCTGATTTTTTTCATAAAAAATGTTGTCATCTTAAAAATAATTACATATTTACTGCCAAAGCAGCACAATTATTTAATCTAGCAGGGAAAACCATCCAGGAAATTATGACACTATTTTCGTAAGATGGAACCTGTCTGAAGCTACGAGGATTACTTTGGCATAAAACCACATGCTACACCCTCAGAAGTTAATCGAACAAAGTCATCTGTTATCTGAACGCTGCCGTTGTACTCTCATCATTTAAAAACTAGAAATTGCATTTACTGAAGGAAACACAGTGTGAATGCTGAAAGCTGGAGCAAATTGTTAAAGCAATACTGATAAATGACTGGAAAAAAAAATAGCTGAAATGTAAAAACAAAAGTTGAAATAAATTTCTGAAGCAATGCTGAGAGATAAATCAACTGATATCAAGTGAAATGCATTGCTTTGAAACCTTGGAAGCTGAAATGTAAAAGCAAAACTTGGAACCTGAAAGATGAGAAAGATGAAAGACCTGAACTGAAGGTTCGACTTTATTAGCAGTTAAAATGGAAAGAAATATGTCTCAGTTGTGTGTGTGTGTGTGTGTGTGTGTGTGTGTGTGTGTGTGTGTTTGTGGGCTGGTAGAAACTGCCTGAGGTGTCTACCACAGAGCCTCCCACTAAATTCAACTTAACTGGTCTTGTTTTTAAGGTGTATCCACAGGGTGGAGATGTTTGTGTGTGTTCTTGTGTGTTTGTCATTATGTGTGTGTGTGTGTGTGTGTGTGTGTGTGTGTGTGTGTGTGTGTGTGTGTGTGTGTGTGTGTGTGTGTGTG
>JBBMJY010000004.1:7655817-7681262 GCA_037833715.1 Toxotes lorentzi
GTTGCTGCACTGTTCTGTCACCAAAATGTGGGTCACAAAATAGCTTTTGATAGTGTGTTTGTTTTTGTTGTGTGTGTGTGTGTGTGTGTGTGTGTGTGTGTGTGTGTGTGTGTGTGTGTGTGTGTGTGTGTGAGTGAGTGAAATAAACAGTGAACATTGCTGTGAGAAATGTACTGTAGTGGAATTCAGTGGTTATGTTTGTGTTTGCAGTATATGGGATCTGCCTACTATCACATAAATGGGCCAAAAAAAAAAAAACGGAATTCCTCTGGCCAAGGAGGAACTGGATGCCATTACCTCACAAATGAGTGAAAACAGATGTTTGTTAAACTACCTAGGTCCAGCAAACACTGTAAACACAGTTTCCAGGCTCACACTTTGACTCTTTTTTGGACAAACGTGTATTAGATTAGCAAATAATGTGGAGTGAAATGAGGCAAATAAATAACAAGCTGAAGCAACTCTGTGCACAGAATCATGGCTCATTCAGGATCATAGAAAAATATAGTTACCGTCAGCACACAACGTTAAACATGGACCACACAGAGGTGGGAACGATCCTAATGCTCTGCTGCATCAATCAAACAGCACTGTACATGGACACTGGCTTTAGTTACTGATAAAATCTTTACTGATCTTCAAAGTTAGAAAACATCAGTAAAAAAACGATCACTCTGTTTTTGTAATTTTGAAAAACGATTTTATGTTTCACACAAAATGGTCTAATAACAGTTTAATATAACTGCAAAGGAAAACATTTATCTTTACAGGGTCAGTGAATATACTGCAGAGTATTTCATTTTTGAAAGGATTTATTTTTTTTTGTAACAGAATAATTCCTGTTTAAATATTTACATGTATAATATATATATATATATATACTATCTCTTGCACTCCCAGTGTATGAGTAAATGTGAGAATGATCCCAATTTACAACAAAATTATTTAAACAAATGGGCTCCTTTACTAGAGATTATTCAAATCTCCTATTACAAAAGGTGACTAAATCACGAGGATTTAAGGCCACGCGATAAAAGATCTGTTAACCACACAAGTGGGAAGGTAAAGTAAGAATGAATGTTTATTTTCTCAAACCCCGACAGTATGAAACTTCGTATTTAAAAAGAGTCATAAAGGTAACTATAAAAACTATATAAGACACGATCCATCTGTCAGGCTCTACTCTTAAAACTACACCAGTGTCTTTCATCCCTTCAAGCTTGTAAACTGAGAAACTTCCAGGTCACAGGACTGGTTAGTCTTAGATACTCCGCGTAAAATAACACACTTGACAAACGGTTCTCTTGTACTATGGAACTAATAACAACAGATGTTTAAAGTCAGAATTTATATTAAATCTGGCTGATTTAAAGACTGTGATTACACCTCTTACAGTTTGTTTTTCACCTTTTTGCTGCTCTCGGATTGGAAGTGATGTTGATTTTGATGTCCACCGGATTAAATAATGTCACACTTGATCTGTTTGTTTTAAAAATGAGTTTGTGTATATAGCCAGCGCAATTTCACAGAATCCGGATCAACTTAATATTGTTTAATGGGACTGTTGCTCAGCCCTTCACAAAATATACTATACTTAAAAAATATACCATAAGACTGATTGATTTTTATTTTTTCTAAAAGCCTAATATCATTTTTTTTTTTATTATTCCAAAGTCCATCAACCACCAGGCTGTAAACGTGATTAAAAGACATTATATCACCCTTGTTTTACCATTAACACACTGTATTGCAGAAATAATCCTGTGAGCATCCTTGTGGTTTATAATCTTTGTGGTTTGTGCGGCCTTGACAATTGGCCAATTAGACTATGTTAAAGACTGATTTTTTTTTTAATGACTGGAGGGGTTAGGATATACTCAATTATAGATAATAGGAAGCGACGTTTTAGGCAGGTGTGTTAAAGAACTGTGACCCTTTCTCTTTACACTCTCAAATACAACCAATCCCGAGTGTCTGTATTAGTTGCATTAGTTATTAATAGCAGTTGCCCTTGTTGATCTGTGCCCCCAGAGCGTTGGCATGCTGATCTTGACATGCATATTATTCACATTCATTGCAGATGGATCCCAGGCCACAGAGGAATTCTCTGTCTCCATTAATCACCTCTGTGCTCCTTGTTTAAACTATAATGTGACGCTGTGGACAACAGAGGCCTTGCATTTAATACTGAGATACGTTAAGATAATATGTATAGTGTTATTAATTTAAATTTAGTCTTGTAATTTCAGATGATCTATTTAAATGAATGTATTCCTTCGTATGTCCTTTGTCACCTAAAATCAGTCAGAGCTCAGTGGAGGTTCTTCATTAAAGCTTCATCCTTGTCTCTTTTAAATCGGACCTTGATATCTAAGTTGCACGTCACTGAGGCAGCGTTATGTCTGAGCCTCTTCCAGTCTCTCTCAGTGTTCAAGGCTGAAGCTGGGCGCCCATCCATTTTGCCCCCCCACCCCCCACCCCCCTCTGGTATTGGTGTTGGCGCTCAAATCTTTCCCACACCATCCTCAGTCATCACACTCTCTGCCCTCCTTAAATCACACAGTGAGAGGCTGTGCCATGGTTCTGGGGAGTGAACATTAACCACTTTGTGGTTACAGTTTGGACTGAATTGAAGAAATAAAAAGCTATTATGAACTTGCTGTGGCATCAGAGGTTCAAGGTTAGGTCTTTCATTTGTGCCGAAGGGGCTGTTTGTTTCACAAGATATTGAAGTTACAGAATACAAAATGTTAAAAAAATAATAATAATAATAGCAAATTAATAAAATGAACAGTAAAGCATATGAATATGCAGTACTAATGTGACTAACAATCAAATGTCAGTTATGAGTAGAAACAACTTGTTTGATCACACAGTGTGCCCGTCAGCTATTCATGGTCTACTAACATTCAGAAAGTCTTCAGACCCATTTACTCTTCTCACATTCTGTCATGTTGCAGCCTTATGATAAAATCATTTATATTTCATTTTTCCCCTCATCATTCTAGACTCAATAAAAAAGAAGAAAAAAAAAAGAAAAAACGAAATATCCCACTGACATAAGTATTCAGACACTTGGATATGAAAGCTGAGTGGAGAAAAGTACAGGCATATCCTTAATGAAAAACTGGTGCAGAACACTCAGGACCTCAGTCTGGGCCAAGGGTTCACCTTCCAGCATGACAGTGACCCTCAGCACACAGCCAAGACACCACAGGAGTGGCTTAGGGACAACTCTGTGAATGTCCTTGAGTGGCTCAGAGCCAGAGCCCTGGCTTGAGCTCAGTCAAACGTGTCTGAAGACACCTGAAAATGTCTCTCCACCGACAGTCCCCATCCAACCTGACAGAGCTTGAGAAATCCCCAAATCCACGACTGCAAAGTCTGTTGCATCATATCTAAAAAGACTTGAGGCTGTGATCACTGCCAAAGGTGCTTCAATTAAGTACTGAGTAAAGGGTCTGAATACTTATATTTAGATTTTTCCTTTTTAATATTTGCAAACACTTCAAAAAGTCATTTTTCTCACTGTCATTATGGGCCACTGAGTGTAGACTGATGAAGGAAAAATGAACCTACATCATTTTAGCATGAGACTGCAAAATAACAAACTGTTAAAGGAGTGATGGGGTCTGAATACTTTCTGAATGCACTGTATATTTGACTGCAGGTTTAAGGCTGGCAGAGAGCACATGTTCCCCATGGAATTCTTCTTTCCGCCACAGAGGACGTGCCTGATCTGTTCAGACGAGGCATCTGGCTGCCATTATGGTGCTCTCACCTGTGGCAGCTGCAAGGTTTTCTTCAAAAGAGCTGCAGAAGGTAAAAAAGGGTCTAACTTGGAGTTTTCACCCCTGCTCTCTTTGAACTCACGTATCCTTACTGTGTTTTCTTCATTTTTATACAACAACTACACCTGTTTTCTCTTATATCATTTGAAATGATGTGCTCAGTGTTTTACATTTCCAATAACTCAGTTAACCTGTGGTTTCTCTGTCCATGCAGGCAAACAGAAATACCTGTGTGCAAGCAAAAATGATTGTACTATTGATAAGCTAAGAAGAAAGAATTGTCCGTCCTGTCGGCTGAAGAAGTGTTTTGAAGCTGGGATGACTCTCGGAGGTAGGATGGATTCATGGAATAAAAAAATCTGCTTGTACAAGAAACAATTATCATGTATTGCATTGCTGCAGATTAGCGTAGCATTATTAACCGCTGACTATTTGACTATTACTATTTTTTTTTAGTAAGACATGGTGTCATCAGTTTCATTTCACTTCAGACATTGTATGTGTGCAGAATGAATATGCATCAAGATATATACATTTGTGCAATATGGACTATAATACTCACAGAATACTACATGCTGTGTGAACAAAGCACACAACAGAGAAAGTGAAGTCATAAAAGTGAAACTATTAATGGTTTCCCAAGACCAAGTACTTTATTCTCTCTACACTGCACATCTTAGCTGGCTCTCTTCAATTGCAGCATCATCACAATAGGGGATGTTACTGATAATCAAGCCCCTGACTGAGCTGCCATGCAATTTAGACCTCTTCCGTTCTCTTCTCCTTACTGTCACCCAGACCTGTTCGTCATATTAGGCTGTAAAGATTGACATGTAGTGGACTAATTTTAGTCTTGTGTTCAATTTTCACTCTCTTCCATTTTCTCATTCTGTTAACGGTGAAAATTGTACTGGAAGCACAAAGCTGACATGAGACATGTGAATTAAAGCAGCAGACATGCTGGTAATTTCACCACCAGTCACTGACAAACCCATGGAGGGAAAATGTGATCTAATGCTGTGATTGTCAGTAAAAAGGCACACCTTTTCTAGTTGTGGCTAAAAAGATCCTTTCACTTATGCTCTCATCATGGACATGTAATTCACTTGCGGCATTTCACAGGAAAATTTATGACGATAATTTGTAGCAGTGGAGGCAGACAAATTATACATTTGGTATTATTACCTTAGAGGTTTTTTTTTTCTTTCTTCAAAGTCAAGTCATAAAATATGGGGGGGAAAATGGTGAGTTCTAATTTGACTAATAGGATTGTGCTTCATTTATTACAAATATAGAGGTAGTTATATCAATTAACCTGTAAACTTTCTATCATTAGATCAGCGTTGTTTGTTTCACTCCAGCAGTTTGGAAGGTCTGAAGAGAAGCTATGAAATCTCTGAATCTGGCTTGTGTTGAATTTGGCATCTGTTGAACATTGAGAAGCATACCTGTTGTAAATTTCTTAAGAATTCCATATTATTCCTGGAATGTTAATTATGTCCACAAATAGAAGCTGAGCAGGGAGGTTACTTCTGCCAAACCATGATAGTAGCTCACATCTGCTCTTAGGCTTTTTGTGAGGAAATACAAATACGTTCCATTCTGTCTATCACACTTAAAAACCTTCTCAGTTTAGGACCTCAACCCTGAAGGTCTTGAATCCGGACACTCTTTCATGAAGCTTTCTGAACAAACTGTCTCTAACACAAAGTGTTCAATATGAGACATGTATTAGACACGTGCCAAAAGCCACATCAGCTACTGTTTCACTACCAGCGAGTGACAGTTTTTCAAGTTAATGATTTACAAAAGCTGCTGTTTGCCCTCAATGTCTTACAGGGACAAAAAAAAAGGAAGTGTGGTGGTGTTGGACTGTTCTGGGGTCATTCCGTTAGTTTAAGTTAGTTTAATGATGAAATTGTTTTATTTTTAATTTGGTTTTAAACTCTTTTGTGGTGAAATAAAGTCATTTATGTCACATCTTACTTTCACAGTGGGGTAGGGCTTCCAGTTGGTCGTTTAAGCGTTAGGATACGAATTTACAGTCCATCCATCACATCCTAAACATCGTTTTCCCCAACTTCTCCCAGTGGATTAAACCAGATGGGAGCTCTAATTTCCAGCAAGTGTCCTCATCTGTCCCGAGGTTTTTGGCCCAGTTTGTTGTGCTCACAGACACTGCTACTGCTCTCAGTGTGAAGGAGTAATGATTCAGTACTGTGGTCCCCCTGAATTGCTGAACGCTTACACTGTGTCCTCGGGGGTGGCACTTTGCATTACATCTCAGTCATAACAAGATAATAATGGGGAGATGCTATGATATTACAGAAGTAGAAACTAGAAATGTGCCTTTAATCAGTGGAATTTTTAGAGCTGATTTGGCCTTCACTGGATTTCATTGAATTGACAAGTCTGTCCTTTTTCAGACCCCATGGTCCTGTCATTTAACACTATGACTTGAATCCAGCTCAGTTTTTATCAATCATGTTTCATAAACTCATCGATTTCTGTTAAATTTGTGAGTCAACTGAGATTTAATCAGTTGCTTTACTCTCCCGATCCTCTGTTAGAGACTTTTAATCAGTCAAGTTCGGCTCCTCTGAACAGAGTGACTCCCCTCAGACTCAGACAAAAGTCAAGCAGGAAATTTGCTCCTTGGCTAAATGAGCAACATGAATAGACAATCAAGCTGAGCATAAATGGAAGAGCACAAATTTAACTACAGTTCATCAACAGCTGGAGGAGCTGATGCTACTCTGTAATTCAGCTCTAAAATCTCTAATATTAACTCCGATAACCATAGAACCCTGTTCAATGACCATCTCATCGCTCATCATCATCAAGTCATCTTCCTAATGTTAAGTCAAATATGAGTTGTTTTCAGTTTAACCATCATACTAAATAATAAATCTAAACATCGACAACAAACTTTCTATGAACACATCTACCTGCGCCTTTGACAAACAGTTAATAATTAACAATCCTCCCTCGCCACAGGCTCTGTCCCACTCTGTTTCAAGCACGCCCTGGGCCATCCTCTTCTTAAAAAAAAACAAAAAAAAAAAACAACAGGCCTGGGTCCTTGAGTTCTTAGTAACTTTTGACCTATTACAAACTGTGCTTTCGTTGTTTTAACTCTTAAACTCTGGAGTGAATTACCTCTAACAATCCACACTGCTGCCTCTGTATTTCCTTTTAAACATAAGATAAAAACACACCTTTTAAATCTATCTTTAACTAATCTGTATGATTTTAGGTCTTCTATTTATTATTTTATATCATATTTTATGTTTTTTCCTTTGAAGAAATATTATCAGATTTCAGCTTTAGATGGCAGAATTTATCATGTGAAAGCACATACAGTGGTGTTGTTTGGAGTTTGAGCTAAAAAAAAAAAAGAAAAAAAGGGAAAAACAGTATCAGCTGTTTGGTCCTAGTTTGTGGTTGTTTAGTGTTAAGAAAAGATAATGGCCCTGGCCTTTCATCCATATAATTACAGAATGAAGTAACAGGTGACGTCTCCAGTAAACATACTGGCCTTCATTGTCTAAATTAAAGAGACAGTGATTCATAATTATTATACTGCAACTCCCATATGTGTTTCCAGATATGAACCTTGGCATTCAAAGTGATAGAACCAGAAATTAAGAAGTGAGACGAATGGTGTTGCATCCAGTCCTCAATCATGGAAATTTCATTGAAAAATAATCATATATAGGATTTTGACATCACTCCATTATTTATCAAGATATTATCTTGGCGTCACCTGATAAATTTAAGTGCAGTAATCCAATATTACTCCATTTTAACAACATTAGTATTGATGTTTATCATCATTATCACATATTTTGTTATTACCCTAATGCAAAAAGTTAACCTTTAATATTAAGAACCTCTTTAATTACAACTGCATCATTCTTTTATCATCAAGGGATTCCAGATCAAGCTGCACACTGTAGTGTAATGGTATTATGTATAGCTCATATAAGTTTATTTAACAATTATCTTATTTTTATTGGAAACTGTAATATTTGAGCATTTAGCTAACCAAGAGGCTTCTTAGTTTATCCAGTCTTCTCTCACTTCTTTCTCCTTTTGTCAGACTGTCAGATGCAGTGTTCACACACACACAGACGTTTCCAGAAATACAGTCTACATGGGTGAGCTAATGATGTAACGACATCTTCAACCTGTGCATCAAAATTAGAGTAAATTTGCATCTGCAAAGGCAAAAACTCATTTCAGGGAGAGGACAAAGTGTTAAACTGAGCTTCAGATTTCTTGCTCAGTTATGATAAAGATGGTGATTATGATGACAATGAGGCTGGTATTTTCAAAGATGGAGGTGGACCAAAAAATGTGAATAGAGTGTGCAGGAAATGGCCAATAAATTTCAAGAGTGCAGTTTAATTGGAGGGAAAATGGGCTTGTAATGGATAAATCTGCCGCTTAGTCGCTGGAGGTCAGTTGTAAGTGGAAACAAAGTAAGATACTGACACCACAGTCCAGCTCCTCTGGACTTAAAGTGAGTCTAACAAAGAGCGTGCTTGAATCCATCATTTGGAAGTCTTGTCTTGTTTATATTGGCTTCAGCTCAAGCATGGAGATCTTAAGGTTAGCTCAACCTATTTACACTGTACTCTGCAAAGATCAGATGTCTGTCTGTGTCACAGTTCAGAATCCCAGGGAGGAATTTTTAATCAACCATTTTTATTTCAAATGTTTGTTATTGGATCAGAAATGGAAATGTGAGACTTGCAAATGATCCTTCTTATATAATCTGCAATTTGCTTTCAACCCCTGCTACTTTTCAGAGAGACTTAAGTTGTATCTATAACTGGCAATTCAATATTTATCTGAAACTGAACTGAAAAGCCAGGCCGCAGGTTTAATGAGACTTTCTCCACACGGATGCTGCAAGAGGCAACAACGTGACAATTAACAGGTACTTTTTACTGTCTGTCGACACTCACAGAAGGACTTAAAGAAATAATATGTTGCCTCATGCTTAGTTGTTTTTTTTACATCCTAAAGCTAAAGAGACTGTCAAAGACTTAAGTCAAGAAATTATGCTTTTTTTAAAGATTTTATTGAGTATCCCACTTTCACATAAAAAAAAAAGTCTGTTCTTCGATGCACTCAACACACAGTCACCATTTGTATCTGTCTGTCACTCACACTCCAACGCAGCTGTCATTCTGAAATAACAGGCTGAGCTGAAGTGTAAGCGTTCACAGCTCTTTTACGTGTTGACAGAAAACAGTCCGTGATTAAGTATATAGTGAACGGTTAGCAGTCTTTAACCTGACTGTTAGGAAGCTGAACGTATTTGGCAGCTGTTTAGTAGAATATAATTATTCCGCTCTGGTTGTATTGCTACTTACTACATACATGGCAGAGTCTGCTCCACCAAATCAGAAGAAAAGACCCAGCTTCAATTTACCGTAGTTTGTAAGTGCAGGTTGTCGTATGGAGCAGCTGCCTCAGGTTTTTCAGCATTTGTGGGGAAAGAAATTGTAGCTTTCATTGCCTAAGATGGGGGAGCATTTTTATTTTTATTAAGTATTTATTGTTTTAGACATTTCATTGTTTTGTGAAACACAAACTGTGCAAATCTGTAGGATACACTCAGACTTATACAATTAAAGGATATAAAGGAGATCATAAGTTAAAAAACAAAACAATTTATTTTATTTTTTCTTTTTTTTTTTTTCGTTTTAACATTTTTACATCTGCATTGCCAGGACTCCCACAGGCCTTTGCACCAGATGAGATGAGGCTCATCTGGTCAGAGAGTTTTCTTCCAAATGGAATTTGATTCAATATCTTCAGAGTTATTAGCACAGCAGTACTGAGCATTGTTGGATAAAATTGATATTTCCCCTAAAAAGGGTTATTTAAAAACCACAGTTGCGGTATGAGACATTTCTAACAGATGATTTAGAAAGTAGAACTAATTCTCAACATAGTAGGTTTGGCTGAACAAGTTTCCTCTAATGCTTAAAAGATAAAACTATTATCCATAGTGCATATACAGATACATTTTCTCATTTAGCAATGATGACTTGAGAGGATGTAATTGATTGATTTTAAATCAAATGAACTGAAGAGTTTTTGTACTGAAACCTATGATTGTGACCATTTAGTTATACCACATTTAGCTGTAATGGGTAAACTGTGCAGTAAGAGATCTCAAAATGAAAGAGAGAAAATCCATCATGGCTCCAGACACAAGTCTTTAGAGGAAGGGCAGCAAAGTCAAAACAAAAGATATAATCTGACTATAACTTTTATCTCTTTTTTTTTTCTTTTAATGAAGGGCAGGTGGGTCGTAGATTGAAGATCAGGTTGATTTGAAAGTGACTTTTTGACAAAATTGCACAATCATTAATTGTCACAACTTAAATTGTAAGTTTTGAACAAGAGAACTGATTCTGTTTCTTGTTTCTTTCTTTTGTTTGTAGCACGTAAGCTAAAGAAGATTGGACAACAGAAAAACCCTGAAGAGGATCATCCTGTGCAAGACCATCCAGAGGTCATCCAGAATATCTCTCCTATATCGGGCCTGAACTTAAACTCCCAGATGGTCTTCCTCAACATCCTGGAGTCCATTGAGCCTGAGGTGGTGAACGCGGGACACGATTGCGGCCAGCCGGACTCAGCTGCCACCCTGCTCACCAGCCTCAACGAGCTGGGAGAGAGACAACTGGTCAAAGTGGTCAAATGGGCAAAAGGACTGCCAGGTAGGACACCAGTTGACAATCCACCTGATAAATTCACCTGATCTGGTGGATTTGAACTAGTTACTTGATCCATTATTAATATAAAAATACTGATTATAGAAGCTTTAAATAGTGTTTTGGAGTCAGGAAATATGTCCTTTTATGATAGTAAATAATTTTGTTCCATTCAAAACGTTCTAATCCAAAGCCAAGTTAAAATGTTTGGTTTTAGGTTTATGTTTAAAGATATCAGCACTGCTCCCAGGTCTTTGCACAGACTATTCCAACAGCTCAGAGCATGAAGACTAAAAGCTGCCTCACAGAAAGTTTTCGTCCTTCTCTTTGGAACAAGTAGAAAACTCACAGAGACTCTTCGTATCTGGACATCTGGTAGATGGGATTCTGATGGTAGATGGGAAACCCCTAGGGTTTCAGACAGTTTCTGCTGGAAGATGTTTTGTGACATCTAGGCACTATTATCCAAACTGAAAAGAGCATCCTGTGCCATTACGAGACACGGCCATATAAAGCTGTGTATCACCAGCATAGAAAGAGATGCTGTGCCTCCTAATGTCACCACCAATTGCTAAAATATGCAGATTGAGGAACACAAGTTATTTTACAGTGTATGTGACCAACTACAAAGACAGAGCTCTCTCTGCCAGCGAGATTCAGTAGGAAGCAAATCAAACCAGCACTGACCTTTATAATTAATTAATAATAATTCAGCACAAAATATGCCATGTCGTGTCACATTCGAAATCCTTTGTCTTTAGGTTTTAGAAATCTCCACGTGGACGACCAAATGACTGTCATTCAACACTCATGGATGGGGGTGATGGTGTTTGCCCTGGGATGGAGGTCCTATAAGAACGTCAATGGCAGGATGCTTTACTTCGCCCCAGATCTTGTGTTCAATGAGTATGTACAGCTCTGAATTCTTGAATTCAATTATGCTCTCTGAAAGGATTTTATCAGGGGATGACCGACGTGCAGTGATTCTCATTATACTGAGAGATCACCCCACCCCTCTCTCTGTCCTCATCTCTTTCTCTCTCCACCCGTCCCTGATTTTCTTTCCTGCTTATGCACAAACACAAAGACATCTCTAGAATTTCATAAAAGTAAAGTAGAGATGGTTGTAGGCTTTTTAGGACAGTGTTAATCCATTTTCCTTCTTAGGTGTTCTTTTGTCACTGTAAGATTAAAGTGAGGAACATTAGTTTTCAGCATTCAGATTTTCATGGAACTGGTGATGAAGCTGATTCAGATATGAACATTACAGAGCAAACAGTGGTGAGATCCGTTCAGGTGTTAGTGAGAAATATTATTAATGTTATTAGTGAGGAATATGCACCACCTGATGTCTTACTTAGCTCCATCAAATACTTACTGCCATCAGAGGTTATCTAATTCATATGCATTCTTATATGAGTCTGAATGCTAAATCCTCTACTGCAACCAGACTTTATACATTCACAACAAATTGGATGAATCTTGCCGTCTTTACCACGATAGTACATTTCAGTTTACAGATTTTGGAAATGTAGCTGATTTTATAACTTTTAGGATAAATTCTGTTTGAATCAAGTTTTTATAATGACTGACACAATAGACGTATTATTATTATGAGCAGTTTTTAAAAGTCCTAAAATCTGGTATGATCTGGCCAACATCTGTTCATGCTGCATACC
The DNA here is from genome assembly GCA_037833715.1 of Toxotes lorentzi. Taxonomy (NCBI): domain Eukaryota; kingdom Metazoa; phylum Chordata; class Actinopteri; family Toxotidae; genus Toxotes; species Toxotes lorentzi. Next base: position 7,668,025 of record JBBMJY010000004.1, read on the forward strand.
ACATTTGGTTGTAATGGCTTCAATTGTGCAGTAATACATGTTAAAATCATCTTTTGTTGAAAGGCAGAAAATCCATCCCGATAGACTTAATAATCCAGACTCTAGTCTTCAAAGCAAGAACAGGTGTCACTTTTACAGAAACCGGATCACAAATTTAAACTTGTATTATAACTGGAGTGTCACATTCTCATTTTCCTTTTGCTATTTTTGTTAATCAAGCTTTTTAATAACGTTTTATATAGAGAGAAGTATCCCTGTTGGATTTGGTGGGCAGAAATCCCCATTAAGAATTTATATTTCTGTATTTAGCTGCATGAAGGTTAACGAAACAGAAGTGAATCAGTGTAACCCAAAACCACTGAAGCTGCTTAGTGACTTTGGTCATATTTGGCAGCTCCCAGATATGATTGTGTAACAGTGTCAGTGTGAGGTATGAAAAAGTGCATTTGTGCACAGTGAACCTGCACTGAATAAATAAAGCTTAAAAAGCTAGCTGTTCAAACTATCCAAGTGTCAGGGAATATGAGAGTTAAGTAAGGGCTTGAATAGTAAATAGTGTCTCACATTGATGACATAAGTGGATACTTAATCATAAAAGCCCAACTTACAAGATAGCAAGAGTACATCAAGCTATTTATATTTAATTTTATGTAGAACTTGGCTGTTAGACAGCTCTATAGCTGCTGTTTGGTCGACTAAACCCAAACTATGTCACTTAATAAATGAGAGAGGACCATTAGTGTGTTGTTTTCTTTCCCTTTTTTGCAGTTTGTAGTGTCCTTGAATGTGACTTCACACTCATTATGCAAAATAGCAGCAGCAGTTTTTGACAAAGCAAAACAAAGTGGAAACAGAGTGCATGACTGTGTCTGGCCTGGCAGGTGGCATCGACATTTAGTACAACATCAAGGAGCGAGCACACCGGCCACATCTACTCACTGTTTATAGAAGGTTAATACCTGCAGCAATCAGTAAACCTATTAGTTTAAGATATTATATATAAATAGATATTGGTTATTAGTTCATGTCTACACTAATGCATTTCCTGCGGGTCATTGTATTTAGTTTTTTTTTTTTTTTTTTTGGTGCTCATACAAAAACCTCTTATGTGACACCTCGTAACCCGTAATTGTGTGCATCACTCTGGGTCCCTGATGGAAATGCTGAGTGTGGGTGTATCAGGATATTTATTTAATCCATTAGTTAGACCTGAGTTTCTGTGTAAGTATAACAGACCAAGTGGCTGAAACACACATTATACATTAACTTACAAAAATAGAAAATGGTAATTTTGTTGTTAATATGGTAACATTTCAGATAGTTAGGATAACTTAACCAACATTTTATTCTAATTAAATGGCCCTTACAGGAATTTAGCATTGGACTTCATGAAGCTAGCCGATTTACAAGAGAGAGAATAAGACAGGAGTGGTCAAAGTCTTTTCATGTTTGTAGATTTTAGGCTCTTTTCTGCAGTTGGTGACATTTCAGTATTAAACTAATTCCTTAAATATGCTTCACTTCACCTTTGTCTCCACAGCATAAAAATATGCTACAAAATGACTTTTTCAGATTTATAATAAAGCCAGAAGGATTTCATGTTGGAGGAGTTGGCAAACTTTGATCTCCCACTCTTGTTCTCCCATGAGTGTTGAACTCATCACTCAGGCATGATGAACACGAAATATCCAATCACCTGCTATGATGAGCTTTAAACCAGCGAGATCATGGGAATTCTGGCTCTGTGTTTTTAACATCTTGCTCCAGATGTCAAAGATCACGCGGCAGAAATCTGCATTGTTATAGAGGTATTTTACTTTACTGCCACTGTCTCCATTACAGCTGTAATAGGAATGAACGTAGAAGTCTAACCTCCGACACTCTTTCCTTCTCTGTAGTCGTTCATTACAGAATAAATGACCAATGTATAAATCAATTTATCCTTTGCCTCTTGTGATTTGAACATTCCCATTCATTCACATCTCCAATCCTGACCTTTTTACATCTGCAGACATCGGATGCACATTTCCACCATGTATGAGCACTGCATTAGGATGAGACATCTTTCACAGGAGTTTCTGCTGCTGCAGATCACCCAGGAGGAGTTTCTCTGCATGAAGGCCTTGCTCCTCTTCAGCATTAGTGAGTACTGTCCTGTGAACATAAGCCAGAAGGTTATTATTATAACATGTAGTTCAGACTGTTTTTCTGTTTTCACCAGTTCCGGTCGAGGGTCTGAAGAGTCAGAAGTACTTTGATGAGTTGCGTCTCACCTACATCAACGAGCTGGACCGGCTCATTAACTATCGAATGACGACCAATTGCTCTCAGAGGTTCTACCAGCTAACCCGCCTCCTGGACTCTCTCCAGATGGTGAGATACACTGTTTCTTATCATTTCAGGTTAATTGTTGTTACATGTGCACATGTATTCCTGCCCCATGTCAGAACATGTGGCTAAAGTTTACCAAATTAGATAATCAGGGAAAACAATATAAATCAAGAGTGGTAATTTTACTAATTTGCCTAAAACATTACTTGGTGACGCATGCAATTAAATCTGTGGGGTTGCTGTGTTTTTTTATAGACCATGGAAAAATGCTAAACCTGAATTTGAAACCTTTAAATCTAACTTTAAAAATCTAATCAGTGGTCTTAAAGGTAGAAAAAAGGCCTAATGGATGAGTTTCATTATGATTCAGAGCACTCCAATTTTCACATTTTTAGGCCGTGCAATTTTACGGAAGAGCATTAGCTGGATATATCTCGTGTTTTTATGACTCATGTCTCCTGAGTTATTGTCAAAACTGTGCTTATAGTAAATTTAATTGAAATGATGTCATCTCTTTCTATTTTTTCCCCTCTATTTCAGACAGTAAAGAAGCTCCATCAGTTCACATTTGACCTTTTTGTCCAGGCTCAGTCGCTCCCCACTAAGGTCAGCTTTCCTGAGATGATTGGAGAAATAATCTCAGTACATGTACCAAAGATCTTGGCAGGTTTGGCCAAACCAATCTTGTTTCATGAGTAGAGGGATTTTTTTTTTTTTTATATCAAAAAAATGACTCAGCTTTGCTGCCTCCATAAACTTTAACTAAGGCTTTGCACTGTTTCCCTACATGTTCAATGTAATAGCTCTTAGGCCTGTCCTGTAATCATTATTTTATTGCTCAAGTCTTTTTTTTCCCCCCTTTCAGCCATAATTGAGACTGTTTGTTCAGAACTGTTCAAGCTTTTATCTGAAGAGCTGCAAGGCATCACCTGTTGACAGCTCTGCTGTTTCTGAGTGGAGAGTTTATGCTTGTGGTTTGAGCACAGATGCTACTTCACACACGCAGTAAGTCTGTAAATCATGATCACAGCAAATTAAAAGCAGAAGGGTTAGAAGCATTACGTTTTGCATGTGACCATTACTATACATACACTCGACGAGGTACGCACACATACTGAAAAACAGTCAATCACAGAAATAAACAGAGATCTGTTTTTATAATCGCTGCCTTCAGGTGCAAGCTCCTGTATGTGAAATCAAGAGTGGTAAATACAACTCGGAAAGTATTTAAGTACTTAAAATAAGAAATGTGTAGGTTCTAGGTTCATTTTAAATTTCGCATAGTTTAACTGAAACATATTTTTTTTTTTATTAAACTTTCTAACAGATGCACAAAATCCTGAAATCTCAGTGTGGCATGAAATGTGTCATTAAACTGAGTCTTTACTATAGCTATCAGTGCAGATGTGACAGTCAAGTGTTGCAACTGTAAAACTTATGTAGAGTTACTAGACCTGCTGAAAAATTAGGATTTTTCTGCTGTGTTAATGTACAGTAGTTGTTGTGCTGCAGGTGGGTAATTAAGGATAATTAATTAATAATGAATTCCATTATTGTTACTACCATTAATGGGCTCACATGCTTCTGAGAAGCTAATTCTCTCCCAGTTGTATTTACCACTTCACTGGTTTTCACAGAAGTGTTTCTGAGCAGTTGGAGGCAACATTACTTTATTTACCTTTCTATATTTCACTATTTGACAGCAAAAAATAAATAAATACATATATATATATATATATGACAATTCTCATTGAATATTGACTTAAAATTGGACTTACTGAAGATTAAATAATAAATCCAAAAGCTTCTTTTCCTTGTCTTTGAGAAAGACAGTGGACACAATGACATGTTGTAGGACAGTTGTGTCTGGTAGCAGCCATACAACCAAAAATCTCACATTGTGTAGTTTAAGCTTAAAGGATATTTCACTATTTACTCTTGTCTCCTTCTGAAATCCAATATCATAAATGAATAGTAGTGCAATTCTTATACATAGTGTAGCATAGTGTACAATTTCAGCTAAGCGACAGTCATAAAAAAAGTTATCTTCACGCTTGGTATCAGAACAAAAGATTGCTTTAGCTTTTACACGTGTTGTCTTCACACAGTACATTACCCTTGTTTGACTGAACCAAAGCAGCACAATGCAGACATCTGCGAGATGTTAAAAACACAAAGACAGGTTGGCAGCAAATGTGATGTTACTCATTTTAGAGCATTAACTAATAAATATGTAAGTGGTGAAACTTGTTAAAGTAGGTACTTGGCATAAGTGAAGTGAAAAGAAAATTATATACGACCATTAAATATTAAGATAACTTTACAAATCCTAAGGCAACATGAGTTAGTTATTGACAGTAAAATGTATTCTTACCAAATAGATCTTGCACCAAATCTTGGTGAACATTGCATGAAAATTTAAATTTGTTATGAAACGATTTGAAGAAATTGCCACAGAAACATTGTGCCATTTCCTGCATGCCAAACTGTGTCTCTTTAGATTTTGTGGCTTTAGAAAGTATTGAACCCTCCATGAGAATATTTTAGCGTTTACCGTAGAGCATGTAAAAGCAAAGCCAAGACATGTGACAATTACAAGCCTTTATTTTAGTTTTATCAAGAGATTCACAGATAAAACTAAAATAAAGTTCGCCTACCACCATCCCTGCCAGACAACATCGTGACGACCGTGTCGTGCTGTGAGCGGCGGGTTGCAGCAGCAGGGACTGAGAGACTCGTAGGGACGCAAGGAAGAAAGGATGGCACCAAATACAGACAAATACTGAATGAGAAACTTGACTCAGACTGCCAGAGATCTTAGATTAGGGCAGTAATGTTCCAACAGGACAATAAATACGAACTCACGGCCAGCTTAAAACTGGAAAGCCTTCAGATGTAGAATGTGAAAGTCCATGACTGGCCCTGCCAAACCTCAGAGATAAAAAAAAAAAAAAAAAAAAAAAAAATCAGTGGAATGCTTTGAAGATAACACATGACATACACTGAATACAATTATCACTTTTTACATAAACCAAGCGGGGAAAACATACAGCTACACTCTACTGTACGTGATGCAGTGGGTGATTCAGACTGAAATTGTGTCGCTCAGTAAAAGAACTAGAGTGGTAGCAGATTATAATGTCTCTCAATCCCACTGTTCCGTGTCTATCTCAATCCGACACAATCGAAACTTCTGTGGCTTATTCCGCATCGTTCAATACTTTTCAACGTTTTCTAACTTTGTAAATTCAACACTTTATAACAATTTCTTTTACAAGCTTGTAGATGCATGCATCATGTGTTTGTATAACTGAATGTGTAACTTTTAGCTTTACTGAAAGCAATGCATGAACGTCCATGTACCCCTCCACTTATATGCTTATTGTATACTAACTGATAGTGTTGTCATTCATTGTTCAATGCACGGGACATGATCATTTGTTGTACGGTGATAAGTTGACTATGTCGGGGTTTTTTTTTTGTTTGTTTGGGTTTTTTTTTGTTTTTGTTTTGTAATGGATTCATTCATGGACTTTAGTGAAGTACGCAGAGTGCTTCACTTCATCTGCAAAAAGCTGACGTCTTCATCTTGTCTTTTTATACAATATGTGCTATGTGAAGAGGAATGGGGGAGAAAAGAGAATCCAGTTGTTACGGAGAAGTACAGCTGATCCATGAGGCTTGACCCCACCACAAAATCTAATTATAGCCTTGAAACTTGAATAAATGTGTCTTCTGTCATTTGAGAAGCAGCGGTTCAGTGTAAAATTGACAATAAACAGAGGTCGGATTAAAACATGACAAGAACCCACAGAAAACATTTTTCAGGTTTCTTTTTCAGACAGTAAAAAGATTCAGAGTATCGGTATTTTTAAACAAGCACATAATGCTTATGTTTTGATCAAATTCTAAAATTCACCTATCAAGCCTTCTTACATTTCATGTATTGTAAGTATATTGTTAACAGAAAGCATTTTGTTACTCTTCAGCCTTGAAATGAATGCTGGTTTTAAATAATGATGTAATATGTTTTGTTGTTTTGTTTTGTTTTTTTTAATGCTGTTAAGCTTTATTATGCATTGCACAGGGGGAATTTGAAGGCATTACCAGTATTACCATCTCAATGAGCCACATACTGTAGATGCCCCTGTAAACTTTTAATACTAAAATGATTTAATCACAGTAGGCTACAGTGTTGGTCAATGGACAATAGCTGGTATGTGCTCAGTGTACTGCATATTAACCTGGTTCTTTGTACATGAAACAGTAACTGTATATATTGATTAGTTTAATGTCTGTTTTGGTGTCCGGACTCTTGACTTTTAAAGTCATCTCTTGTATGATTTATACCTTTTGTGACCTGCTGTGTTTTTCAATATATGTGTTTTTCAAAGGTGTAAAGCTGCATCATCTTTTCAAAGCAATTAAAAAGTTCTGACTCTGAAGATGAGAGAAGAGTTTGTTTAAATGTTCAGGCTCTTATATACTTTAAATGAAGCAGTGGAGGAGGAATTTTTGCCATTTTCAGTACAAAAACTTAATAAAACAATATTAAAAAAATAAAAAGCTTGGAACAGCTCAGATTTGAGCCACAGAGAGGCTTAAACTGCATGACAGCAGGACAAGAGGGTAAATTAAGCTTGGGAATACGTAATAAAATCTAGGCTTTTCCAAAGTTAGTCTATTTCCACTTTCCTAGTTTGTCAACAAGCTGTCTTTATCATGCTGGAATCACACATTGAGAAACGCACCACAGAGGACAATTAGTAAACATGAAGCCATTAATGGAAAAACAGAAAAACTATTTAACAGGTATCGGGTGGTAGAACATTTGTGATGTGGGCCAACCATCCACCTCTGCTGAGGCTGGTACAGTAGTCGAGGTACAAGTCACTGGAATGAAAAGAAGCAGAGGTGAGGAGGACCGGCTGGGGCTGGCAGCAGAGGCTTAAATGTGGTGTGACTTGATTTGAAGTGCTTATCGGTGGAGCCAAAAGAAGAACTCAATAAAGGCCTTACACATACAGTGAATTAAATTTGCAAATAACAATTTCCCGAAAGAAAGTTCCAGGAACCAACATTAGGTCAAAATTTCAATGTGTCCAACACTGTGACTGAATACTAACTAATGTTATTAGCCTGCTAACATGCTAAGCTAAGATGGGGAACATGGTAAACATATCAGCGATTTCATCAACATGACTGTGAGTATGTTAGTGCGCGTTTAGTCTAAAGGCCGACCTCACAGAACCACCAGCATGACTCTTAGTCTTTTTTTTTTTTAGTAATCTTATAAAAGTTTAAAAAACATTATAAAAACTGAGACATTTTAAACTTTAACTTTTCAGCCGACATCTAGTTGTTAACTCTTCAGTCAAAGCAGAATATTGATTCGACAGGGTTGAGTGCCGGGCCCTCGTCACACTTGCCCTATGTACGTTCCTCTGATTGCACTTTTTCAACAAATACCAACAAATATGTCTGCGCACATCAATCTAGAAAATTACTCTTTATTTCTGCATCATGAGGCTTGTGTTGCAGTCAGGTCTGCACATCACAACACTTAATGGCTATAAAACAAAAAATCAACAACAAGCCATTTACAGTACTTTGTCACCACAGCACTGGTCGTCAGAGACTGCTGCTGTTTAATGGAACCAAATCAGATGGGGTTTCTTTTTGTTTTTTTCTTTTGGTTTGCTTTTCCTGTTTCCATTTATTCACCATGAATGTTGTCATCAAAGTTAAACCAGTAACCAGAAACATGACAGAAGATTTTATCTGGAGACAAACAGGCCTTTGAGAGCCAGTCAACCTCATGACATTAAAAGATTCAAAAAATAAGCAGCGCTTGGATGATGCACCCTGCTTAAATAAAATATAATTGCTCAAATTGTTGCTTAACATGTATATAAGCTCACAAAACCCAGACTTTAGCATCTTTACACTTTGATGGCATTAATGGGTGTGACACCAAGGTATATTGCAGACCTGTTGACAGCAGTAATGATTCATCCTTTAAAGAAACCGTTAACAGAGAGAGAACACTTACACTAAAACATTAATTTTGTGCAAATGTGAACCAGAAGTCATGAGACTGATGTCGATGATCAGCACAGTGACACACTGAGGAGAGATACGACTAAAACGCCACGTTGTAACACAGAGATGAATGATAATACACAGCTCATTTTTGAAAATATTCATGAGTCAAGTTAAGAACGCTTTGTGTTTATTCACCTTTTTTCAAAGCCAGACAACCAGAAAATTGTTCAGGTTGGGTTATCCAAAAAAAAAAAAGAAAAAAGAAAAAGTCTAAAACCAACATAATTACCATTTTAAGAACAATGAAATAAAAAGAAGAAAAACAAACACTGGAGTGTTATTTTCACAAATTGTAACAATCAGATTCGACCTGCTTTTTAATCCCAACAGTTTATTTGAGGTGCAACAAATTTAGGTAAACTTCAAGGACTCTCCTGTACAACCTGACCTATCTACAAGAGGTAAGAAGTGAAGGAATGTAAGCTAATCTGGTTTTTAAAAGTCCGTATTCGACTAACACTTTATAGCATTATAATCAGTGTAAAGTCAAACTACACTGACTGTAATACAGACTGAGCAAATACTTCTTTAATGCCTTCTAAAAAGTGACTTGCATCTCAACTGAGATAACCAATATTAAAATATTCTATTTTACCAACTAAAATAGCTTTCACAGACAAAGTTACCCCACTGTGACATGTAGCCTACCTTATAGTCCTTGAAAGAACTTAAAATTTTCTCATATATTTTCTTTCACATGTTGCTTTGTTTAAATACTGAAACACAATCTTCAACAGTAGCTCTTGTCTCTTTACATGGCACAGAATCTAGAGGTTAATATGTAGACTAATGCGTCACGTTTTCAAATGAACAATAATTAAGTCAGTTTTTATAAGTTTATTAGTCGTCTTTGGGACATCTATGTCACACTGCTGAAAGCAGGTGTTAAGAATGCAAAAGTGTTAAGAATGTAGATAAGTTATCACTAGTTACACCAGCTCCCACATATAAAATTGGCCAAGAGTCATTCAACCTGTTTTAACAATGTAAGATTATTGCAATTTTATTTGACAAAAGTGTTGATTGGTGTGGAAGGACAAAAATAAAATGCAATTTTTTACTTCATCTTCATCAACTTTGGAATAATCAAACTCTGAGTCAGTAACTTTACAAGATCGTTCAGATTTCACTCGGCTTCTGTGTTGCCTTGCGACACGATTTCTTATCATTAGATTCCGTTCTACTAAGAGTCATTTCCTCAGTCTATCAGTTCAGGACTCCCTCCAGCTTAGTGTGCTCCAAACAGCACATGTAGAGGTCACATGATGTGGTCTAAACCTCCTCAACTTCAATTCTGGGGAAACAAAACAAAGACAATCTATCTCAAGTATGGAAATGAAGCTTTCAATACAAAACTGTAATTTTTTTCCCAGTTTATTACACCAGTATACTTGAACAGTATACTTGATATTGAATAAATGCAAAATTATAGCAACTCTCACCTCTTTTTTTACATTTGCCACTGCTGATGGTAACGTAGACGCAGGTGAACTAAATTAGAAGAGAAAAAAAAAAACATCCATCTATGGTTTACAGCACCGTTTCAGCTTAGCCACCAAAACAACCCGCCCTTCCCCTCCCTTAACCTGTGTCAGATGGGTCTAATAAAATCTTGGTAACAACCTGTGTCAGACTGAACCACATCAGTTTTCAGGAATGTCAGATTGAGCATCAAATGCCTGGTGAATTGTAGAGCTATGATGTAAATATATAACTATAAATATAAATATATATAAAAATGTTATTCTGCAAAGGTTCACACCCACCTGTAATGATCTAACATGTAACTAACGTGTCACTGTATTTACAAAACATTCATACTGCGCAGGTTTAAAAAAAAAAAAAAAAAAAAAAAAGCTGTGCTTCTTCTGCCCACAGGCCAAACAAGAGCTTTATATGTCACACCCTGCCCCATTTGGACAACATTAATGTGAACTGTACGTAACGCTGCCAGAAGAGATTAGAGTGAAGAAAGAGAGAAATTTTCTTTGATAAAACTCCCACGAACTCTCCCCACTCAGACATTTCTGATTTGTATGCCTTCCTCACTGCCTGCGCGGGGAGGGCGGCACGCAAATCATAAAAGAGCAGATGTGTTGGTTCCCATCTCACAGAGGCATATAATGTCCAGCAGTCAAAAGCCTTTATAATAGCATTTATTCATTTACTGACTTAAATTAAAAATGTCATTGTTTACGACGGTTACCAATAATACCTTTCTAATCATTTGCAAGCTCTGTTGTGGTTCTATTGATTTTTGTCTACTGGTTGGCCAGTATACATACATGTCTGGTTTCCTGAACCGAAGAGAAGGACAAACTGGAGCGAAGTCAAAGAAAATAGCTTTTACATACCTGCCAACTTGCCTGGAGGCATTCTCGAAAAACTTTGTTTTGGAGGCAACACTGCAGAAAAAGAAGAAAACTGACATTTTGGAATTGTGGGCATTTTGACATGTTAGAACATGAAAAGCAAAAGGTGTAGCTCCAATGTAGATGATCCTGTTTCCTAACATCGTCCATGCCGTCTCACTGAAACAGCTGAGTGAGATACTTGATGGAATTCTACCATCGTTAATTATTTGTCACGCCTATATTCCAGTTCAGACAAGTCCAATTGTCTGCCAGTAAGACGTCTAATCCCAAGCAGAAATTAATTTGTACAAATAAACAACATAAACCTGTGCCCTGATGTTTTTGACCAAGTGGGTGCATGAGAACAAGCTGTTAACACAATGTTGACATATTATCACCTTCTCAGTATGACAGCAGTTAAGAAGTAAAATCAGGATCCATCTGGAGCTGTGTTTTTGCTCAGTAGAGATGAGTGGAGCTGAAGAGTCAGGTGATTAATTATCTGCATGTTCACATGCAAGCAGTCCTTCACATGCAAGCAGTCGCGTGATCCATTGTTAAAATAAAAATATTAGCTATAAGTAAAATAAATGTCACCTCAGCTGCTCTGGGCTCCCACATTTATTCAAGCCCACCTCTTACCCAACAGTAATTTAACGAGCCCTAAACCTGAGTCTCGTCATGTCCCTGCTGATTCTGAGATCCTGGAATTTGCAACAGTTCAAGGTTGTTTAAACTGTGAGCTCTGTTGTTTTTAATTCAAACAGCAGATCCAACAGTGGAGCACTTATTGGACCCCTTGACCCCTTCTGCATTAGCATAACAACAAGTATCTCCAAAAAAAAAAAAAAAAAGGAAAAGAAAAAAGGGGGCTACAGACTTTTGTTTCCCTGCAGAGCACTTACTAGGACGTGGGCGTGCCCTCGCTGCTGGCTGCAGTCTGGGGCTTTTGCGGAGTGGGGTATCTGGAGGGGGGCTCAGGAGGCCTGACTGGGGGTCTGCAAATAGCATGTTTCTCTGTGGATTTCGTTCTGGTCAGACCATCATCTCCTGAAGAACAAAAACAATACTGAAGCTTCATGTAACAGTGCAGGAATTAGGTAAATACAACTTCTGAGGTTATGACGATATGAAGTTAAAAGGCGTACGGGAATTTTATAAATTTAAACCTCACTACTGTGTTCAACAGCTAGTCCCTAACTTTCCCTGCCTGCAGTTTGGTGCAGAGCTTTTGCTGCTGCTGCTGGAAACGGGGTTCATGAGAGCGGGAAGGGCAACACAAAACAGTGCTCAACAATCACATTCAATTACAGTGAAAATCAATGATACAATGACATTTTGGACAGCTACAGTCAACAACACTTAAATACTGCCTGGGAATTTAAAGCTACAAATAAGCACAGAGTCTGTATCAGCAACCAAGTGCTTAACAGAGACTGCTTCATCATCCACTGTTGATGTTCACAATACACTCATGTCTGGTGATACACTGTCAACTTTCTGTTTAGGTGAAACGAAATGAAATGAAACTAATATCGAGTCTTTATCTGTTTAAAAATAAACTAAATGGGGGGGAAAACCAATTACAGATGACTTCATGATGTTCAGAGGCGAATTTGTAAAGTAAAGATGCAGCAGCTGGACATAATTTAGCCCATGTCATAAAGAGCAACACAGCTGGGACTACTATTACCACCACTGCAACAACAAACAGCAATAACCCAATACAAATCAATGGAAAACGATGGAATGATTTTGATGTACTGATAAAGGGAGAGTGAGCAGATTATGCTACAAATTTGTGATGTATTGACCAATATATACAAATTTGCTTTTCACTTGCTTTCACACTATATTCTTTTTTTTTTTCCTTTTTTATCTTGCAAGGCTTTTAAAAAATTCTCTCGACATGAGCAAACCCATTTGCAGAAAAACAAATATGAATTAAGAAATTTTCAGCCACACACACCCAGAGGTTCCCTCATACCTTCTCTGCTGGCTGATGCGCCCTTTGGCTGTGGTCTTCTGCTCTGGAAGGATGGTACTCGGCTCACATAGACTCCAGATTCCCCATTTGCCGCTGAAGAGGAGTCTGGCTTTTGCCTCGCATCGTCTGTCTTCCCAGCGTCAGAGTCTGAATGTCTGTCCTGGCGGTTAGCTGGTCTGGGCATCAGAACTTGCCTCGGAGGAGGTTCCTTTGGAACCTGCGGAGCACAGCTCATAGGTTTTGTCCGCTGCAGAGGAACAGGGCTCACTGGGACGTCCAGGTCCACGGCAGAACTGTCGTCCTGGCCATCTGTCACAAAGAAACAACCGCCACGATTAATGCAAGGCTGTGACAACTCGGAGTGGACTGAACAGCTAGAGCTGAAGACAGAGAGAATGTGATGTGCCCTTCCTGTCCGAGTACAGTAACTTAAAGCCTCAGTCAATGTGAAAGATGTAAAA
>JBBMJY010000004.1:7684389-7697563 GCA_037833715.1 Toxotes lorentzi
ACACACACACACACACACACACACACACACACACACACACACACACACACACACACACACACACACACACACCTTAGGTAAAACTTCAATGCACTTGTGATGGTTTTAACGTCCCAGTCGTTGCTGTGCAGGTCGACGTCTCCCGGATTTGTGGGGTCTATGAAGGAGCAAATCAGAACACACAAGCAGAAAACATTAAGTGCTGTTTATATCAAATCACACATGAAGAACACTGAAAACCACTACTGATCAGCACCGTTCAAAGAAACTGGCAAGCTCTAACATGTGGCGGCTCTAATTAAAAAATGCTAACAGATATGCAACGTGGGGCCAAGGAGTTAATATAATTGTTGGAAAAAAATTTAATTCAATTAAAAATAAAGAATATGCCGTTTTCCACAGAGGACAGATGAATGACGGCTGAATTCCATTTAACTGTTTCAGTATCAGGGGCCTGGTGTTGTTCATGCTGGTCACAACTTGCTGGGACACTTAAGGAACAGAGCTGCCATTAATGTAATTATTACAACTTGTGCTTTTACTATATCTGCTGTGAATTCAGATGAAAAAACACTGACATGTTTTCACCTTTTAAGCTGATTTGGCAAAATTGTTAACAAACACTTGCCTATTGACACATCCAGCAGATGTGAAGCAGCATAAGGATTCATTTGGCATTTTTTTTTTTTTTTTTTTTAGCTTTGTTTTTGGTCTCCATTGACTTGTCAGGGAAATATCTGGCTCTTTAGTAGCTAAATGCTCCAGTATGTTCACCAGCTAACTGCTAACTCTGGCTGCAGTTTGGTGCTGGGCGAGTGGTATACGGTGGAGTTTCAGAGCTTCTTTTCTAAAAACAGCTGCCTGCAGTCAAAAAAGATGCTATGGGAGTGAACGACAACATTAAAGTAGTGGACCAGGAAATCAAAGCAAGTTACAAGGTGCTGTAAAGCTTAATGGAGGAGCAGAGTCGGGTGTTGATCCTTTGTAGATTCGTCACCACAAATGACCGCTTTCACATCCAGCGCTGTCATCTCATGCATTCTCATTACAAAAATATTCTTTACGATCACTTTACAGCTGATCCCTCCAGAGCAGGAGCGCTGTGAGTGAGCAACCTGCTGATATTTCACCGTCAGGCTCACATAGCTTCTCAAAAGCTGCAGAACCTGTTATGCTGTAGAGCCAGGTCGATGAGCCCAGCTGAGGAAAATTAAGTGGATGAACCGACGCAGCACCTGCTCACAGGCTTATTTCCTTACCAAAGAAAGCATTTAAAAGCTTCTGCACTTGGATGTTGCTGCCAACTGTTCTGTACACTCCTTCTTGTGTCAATCCTGGAAAGAGAACAGGGAAGAGGTAAGAAGAAGGGGAGTGTAATCTGGACAAATACAGAGCGGTGGAAATGTATCACATGCTTCTTTTAAGAGTCGGCATGAGCCTGAATTAAGATACAGATGTTCTTTCCTGATTACGAATGCTTCACTTAACCATTTAGTTGGAGACTGAACAATGCTCCATGCTTGGATCATGAGTCAAAATACATGCTCGTGGCCTGAGCCCTTAATTCCTTTCTTGTAAGATGAATCACACTATTGGAGAAACATATTCTGAATGTAGAATCATAAGGTTACATTTGCCTTAAACATAGGGTTGAGATTGAGTCTTTAGCATGCGCTAAAAGCCTGCACAGAGAGGAGAAATAATAGTCAAATATCATTCTTAAAAAATGTATAGATAGATAGATAGATAGATAAACAGCTTCTTTTACTGTCATAGATAGATAGACCTCTAATGGGCGTTCACAGTATAGACAAGGGATAAAGATGTGATGATTAAATGTATGTAAAATCTGAAATAGATTATTATTTCAGTCTACTACAATTGTGATGAAGGACTTTTTTTCCCATGTGAGCAGCCTCAAGGAGTGGCATCAAAATGACTAACCTATGACTCAACTACGCCCCCTTAAGGGCATGTAGGCAAACTAACTGAAGTGCAGGCAGCTGGGATAAACCTCTAATAGGACACTTTACCTTTTGTTTCAACATAGTTGATGCACTTTCGCACAAACTTGAATCCAATTTCATTCAGCTCCACTGTTGAATTGAAAGAAAAAAAAACACACAGAAAATGTGCAGATTTAACAACAAACGTTAATATTAACACTTCTCATTGTTAAATCATGTATACAGATGCTTTTAGTGACATAAAATTCAGACATCATTGTGTCTGTCTACATCAGCGTCATCATCTTCAAACTTTGAGAATAATTCTGACTGACTTACTTTCAGCTTGCTTGTGAATTGGGGAATGATAGATCTGAAATGGCAAAAAATACAAAGGGAAAGTGAAGACTGTGAAGCATGTGGAAAAATCGACCACAGCCTGATTAATAGAAAAAAAAAAAACTAAAAAAAAACCTGATGATGGTACGAGAGCACAAAACTAAAAACCAACTTCCAGGACACAGTAAAGGCTTCCAGGATGCATGAGGGGAATATTAGCACCATTTTCCACTTAAAGTTTACTTGGAGAGTAAATCTAAAATGCTGAAATGAGAGAGAAAAAAGGATGGCAGGATGTATGTCAGGTTAGGCTGATTCCTGCATCAAAAACAACCGGTACATGACTACATTCATAGTCACCAGTAACACACCCAGAGCATCCAACTCCCTCAGAGACCAGTCAGTGACTGTCAGATGTGGTGGATTTTATCTCATAGCTTCATCCAACTTCTCCCCCAAAATAGCTTGGTGGCCTCCCCCACTAATGAAGGTCAGAGGTCAGGGCCAGCTACAGAGCAGCTGCAGACAGCAGACACTGGTCCAAGGTCGCTTCAGCGGGGGAGAGTGTTTGTCGTCACAGGCAGTTGAAGTGTGAAGTATCACTGTAGCATCCCATTAATGATTTAGAACTGAGGAGAGAACAACTACTACTAAAACGCCTGTCATGTCCGTATGTAGGAGTTTACTCTCGGCTTTGTTTTGGGAGAAATTTATTTAGAGTTTAAACAGACGCTAACTGAAGTAACACGTGTTCTCTTCAGGGATTTTCACATGGCACTGAGTTCCGTTATTCTAAAATACAGAAACACGTGTGTTATGAGTCAGGAGCCACAAATGTGATCTATGAATGCAAAGACAATGAAGCTGCCTTTTGAGCGAGAGAGAGGGATTGCTGACAGTCAAAAACTGAGTTTTTATCCAATTTCTGAATGACTGTTTGCATTTCAGTGGCTAAAAAGAAAATTGCCAAAATGCCCTATTGCTTAGGAAAGTCTGGAGTGGGACATGCAAGCATTCTGATCTTTGTCCTGCACTTTAATGCCAGTTTAAAAACATTTTAGTGGAAAGTGAAGTGATCTGAAAGTGTAGAATTACATCTGTCTTTTGGGCACATGCATGCCAAACCACTTCTTGGTCTGGATATGTGAGAGATTTGCCAAAACAGACTTATGAACTGTAATGGATCAACTGGCTAATCAGTTTTTGGGATGATTTTGCTGCCAAAGCTCCTGAGGATGTTTGTATGGGCACAAAACCTCTGGAATTATGGCCAAAGTGGGTCTACCAGGGCAGCAAGTACAGGCCTTCTTTATTTTCAAATAAGCTGCAGATAATTTTTTTGATTAACTTTGTTGTTGTTTAGTCAATAAAATGTCAGAAAATTGAGCCCAAAGTGATGCTGTCTGCAGCAAATCCTCTGAAGCTCATTTGAGGAGGAGCTCAGTGGTCGCCATTTTGACTGTGATGACGACGTCATTGCTGTTGTGGTCAAAGACTTGCACTTCTACAAAGAAGGGATCCGTATCCTCCACGTTTAGTCCGAGTACTGGACTCAACGTGTGAACGTGGGAGGGGACAGTGTTGAAAAATAAATGTGCAAGGTTTTCTAAAACTGATTCCTTCTAGCTCAGGCCACCAACTTATCAATCATCCCTCATACATGAGAATCATCATACTTTCAGAGCAAGGATCTGTCCTCTGGAGAGTTACAGTAAGATAGCAGAGTATGAGGAAGTTTGAAAACATGCAGTATGTTCAGAGAGACCCAAAGGTGGCAGATATTATGTATATAAGCATAAATAAAGAGCAATATGTGTCCATAAGGAAGCAGTGACAGAGACGAGTCGACAAAGTTGGTGTGAAAGAAGTATTATTATAAAAGAACACCACACAGAGTTTATCCTTATACACGCTGAAAGCTCAGAGACACTGTAGACTTGGTGGTGGTACATCACATTAGATCTTTGAGAATATTTAGGTGAAGTGGGTGGAAAAGCTATTGTGAAATTTTCATAATATACAGAAGTCGTTGAGGAAGTTGCACAGGAAGAGGGCAGTGAAAAGTGTGCCTTCTGTTATTTTCACATCCTCTGACAGAGACAGTTTATGTGTTTTGTCCACATCACATCCACCATTAAGCTATCTGAGAACAACAACTGAAAGCACACACGTGTTTACAGATACAGCCAAAAGAGGAATTAACAAGGTTGTAAGTCTCGTTACTTTGGTACATCACTGCCTTAAACCTGCTCAATCCAGAGACAGATCATGGGAGCAGCAAAGTTTGGAAGATCAGCGAGTTGGCATTTTCTATTAACACCTAAACATGATTTTAAGAGCTGGCAAAAAAAACAAAACAAACAAACTCTGTGAATTCAGCCGTGCTGTGAGAGGGTAATAAGGTTAACCAGGTGCCACCATTTAGCCACACACTGATGGATTAATGTGTCTGACAAGCTTCCTTACCATCCCTCACACATCTGTAATAGAGAAGTCCTAATGAGCTCACCCATGCCTACATCCTGCAGCGCCCGACAGATTTCAGCATGTGAGCTGTGACTTGCCTTACGTGATAGATTTGAAAAGTTATGCTGTTTTCTTAAAACAAATTTAAAAAATAAATAGCATTTAAAAATAGCACACTAATTCATTCTTATTTGTTCCAGTTTTCACTCTCCAGGGTTCAGCTGATTCATTTTGTGAAGATAAAACACATTTAATTAGGTGCAACCCAATTAGGAAGCTGCAAATGATGTGAATCTTGACAAAAACAACTGTAACTTCTTCCAGAAGGTGTTGTGATTACAGATTTAACTGTCTGCTAAATGCAGGCAGAGTTTTATGTATCAGCACAGTTGCCATGTAGCTCTAGGTAGAGTAACAGCAAAGCCATTTTCACTAAACTGAAGAACAATCCTAACTGAGATGAGAAATAAACTGACCGGCTCTTTCCCGTCCATGGCCTCCATCCACAACTTCCTGTCCCCCTCTGAAAGAGCCTGGAACGTGACGGGCGTGTTTCTATGGAAACAGTAACAAAGTGCCATTAAAGAGGAAAAGGTTGCAATGAAATTATTCATTCATACGATGTGCTGCTACCACTAGGAACATTTTTTTTTTTTTTTTTTTTTTTTTTTTTAAGCGTGTGAATGTCATGAATCACACACAGTTTTCAAGGAAATCAGGGTAGACAAAATAACAAGAACGCCACAGGAAGAAGGACTCGGTGTCTCTGAAGTAACGGACTAACTTCTTGGTGCTGATGATGGAAGCAGGAGACGGGAGATAAATAAGACAAGCATGAAGAGATGATGAAAATCCATTGTCGCAATCTGTCTGCTGGAGACGCAACAAAATCTAGTGCCAAATTTTACAGCTTGTAGGCTACTGAATCAATTGTTAACTAAAACAACTGCGCTACGAGTTTATGAGGAAACCTTCTAAAACTCATTTTAAATAACTTTCTGTCGGAATGAATAGGAAAATATATAACCCTGATATCTACAGGAGCCACTGATTTTTCACATGGAGGATGTGTTAATGGATACAAACTGGGATGAAAGCAATTTTGGCAAATGACCAAAAATAACATGAGGGATATAAGTAAGAGAAATTACTACTCAATCACTGCATCTAAGGTCAAAGGTCAGGGTGAGGCACTAGCACAGGGAGCATTTCAGAGACGTTCACCTTAAAACATCCTGAAACGACAACTCTGTCTTCTGCACTAGACAGCGCTGCCACCTTGAGTTTATCACACAGCTGTCTAGACATTGTGTTGTTGTTCAGTTCACACACTTGCACAAATTAGTTGCTCAACATTCAGACACTCTCAAGCACTTAATGCATAATTCAAGCAGCTTTTAAACCTTTAAAACACCCTGTTGACACACTAAGTATCTCCACGGATACAAGAAACCTGATTATGACAGAAAGTGTCTATTAAAATGCATTTAGTACTGAATGGCCTGCTTATATAAATATGAGCTTGTTGTGTTCCTTCCCCTGAAATCACTGAGTTTGCCATCTGTTTCCAGCATGCGCCCGTTGCTAAGGGATTGTTTGGGCTACAGTCCATTTAGCCCTCACACTCTGTCCTTGTAAACCACCTGTTCACCTCACCGCCTGAACCTGTTTATCCCACAGGGCTTTCGCGTTGCCTCATCTCACAGTTTCTCCGATTTGTTTGCGCTAACCTCTCGTTAGTTTCCACGTCAAAGCAGAAGCGCTTGTCTATGGACTCTGTCTTCCGGCGGACGCAGGATTTCAGTGTCAGCTGCGTAGGGCCCTGCGGGGAAAGAGAGAAAGTTGGAAAGTGGTCGCTGATGCAAGATGGAGACGATGATGGAAGAGCCAGCATCTGAGGATATAAACTGGCTAAAGATACAGTGGATGTCAGGGTATTACAGATGTTTGTATGTGGTTATGTACTAACAATAACATATGTTTTACCTGTTTAGTTGTGGGCTTCTGTTCACATGGTACCATGAATAACAGTCTCCCCTCCTTGTGATACTTGCAATAATATTTGACCCATGATACACCCAAAGCCCCTGTTGGGAGAAAACAAAGAGAAAACAAAAACAAAACAAAACAAAACAGTCAGAGGGAATTCGAGCCAGAGCCCATGCAGGCAAAAAGATTGTATGTAAAGCATGTAGTGCACTCACACTTCTCCTGACAGTACAGATAACCTTCCATTGGCACAAAATTGTGCATTTTGCAGACCTGGGATGGGTTTTTCATTCTTTTCATCAGCTCCTCCATCTCCTCGCGAGTGCTCTCATAGTGGTTTCTGGTCTGCAGGCAAAACCAGACAGCCCTTCAGAAACTTACAGATGTCCAATGAAAGGACATTAAATATCACCACTGGCATCGTTCATTGCCGGTAACACCACTTACATTCTGCAAGCTGAGCTGCAGCTCCTGCTTATAAGGCATGAAGTCCTGGGTCATCTCCACTGTCAGGTTGTTGAGCGTTAAAACGCTGTGAAGAAACGCCAGCACCTGCCCAACCAAAGAAAATGTATTTAAGACTACTATCAAGAACTCTCAGAGCACAGGGACCATTCTCACAAAGAATGGATGGATGACTACTGGGATTCAGTTTTGTCTGGCTAATTGTTTTTTTCTTGATCTCTTGTTACGCGTGTGTGCGTGTGTGTGTGTGTGTGTGTGTGTGTGTGTGTGTGTGGCAGCAAAGAGGAAGAGTGGGAGACCACAGGCAGTACTCACAGGCTCCACCACATCAAACTTCTTCCTGTCCTGCACCTGATGGATCTGGTACACGTACTCCACTGAGGATTCATAGAAGTTCACCCGCTCTTTGTCCAGGAGTTCATCAGCCTGTAGTGAAAAAACAAAGGAAATTTCAGATTTCAGAGCTTTTTGCATTTACCTACACAATGGATGTAAAATACTGGCTGTACTTCACCCAACCTCCTGAAGTTGGCTCTCTTTCTTCTTGGCAGAAAGAGTCAGGTGTTTGTCTAACTGGGAGTAATATTTTTCACTCTCTTTCTCAAACTTCTTTTTCTTTTCCTGCAGGACAGATGTGTTGATTGGGAGGATTGAAGAGAATGATGTATGATTAAAACAAGAACATATCACAGATTCAAAAACATACAATATCAACACTTTTATTATTAGAAAAGTAAAATGTCTGATAATACTGAAAACGTGAAACTTAAAACGATACATTTTTGATAAGGATGTTAAAAAATAAACTTTTCAGAACGCTCAAGAGGACAAACTATGTAATGGAGACACGTATTGACCAACATATACATCGACATGTATGCATGAGTACTGTATGCAAATCTCCTGGGTAGATCTTAAACATAGTGTGTGTACAAGACAGCCTCAAAATGTCTCTGAACTTTAAGTGACACTTAGCTGCAAAAAAAAACAAGTGTTTGCAAACGGTGATATCTGCCAAAGTACTAGGAACTGACTTAGAACGGTTCCCTGACTTTTGTGCAGGCCACAGTTACTGAATAGTTTTTTCTATTTTTAAGTTCATGAAATAAAAAGTAACAGTGTATTGACATTTGTAGAAAGGCTCATTTTAATGTCTCTTTCTTTTCACTTCAAACATCGATAAAATGTGCATACAGTTGCACAGTATACAGTTGTACGCATAATGTGTGTACAACTGTATCTACACTATCGGCTGATATATTGGCCCAGTGGGTTTATCCCAACCACAGGTATTCGTACCTCATGCTGTACTACTGTGGGCGACAGGGTATTTAGAGAAATTATAAAGAAGCTCAACTGATTTGAAAAAACAAAAAACAAAAAAGAATCTACAATTTGTTTGAGACAATATCCCTCCACTTATTAAGTAAGCTGTAAGACATCAACATGAAACTGCAGTTTAAAATAATTTCAGATGAACACGTCAGAAACGTGGTGGGTGGTGCTGATGAACAGGTCTCTTATGTGACAGAGCTGTGGGGTGACATCAAACAGGAGAGACCGGGAGCCAATTATTATGAACTCTGTCACTGCTAAACACTTTTCTTCTTAAAGCTTTTGAAATTAACAGTTGTTTAAAAAAGCTGACAACTTCTGATTAACAGTGTTTTGTTACCTGGACAATCAAAAAGACATTTTTACATGAGTTTTACGTAAGAGCAATTCTTTTTAAGATTTTAGGGTTTAATATGGATTTATTTTCCTCCAAGACACCTAGGACCTGCATAACTCATGTCTACTTCAGTTCCATTTGCAGATGTAATAATTATCAACGCAGCAGCTGTTTAATTAATACACGGAGGGGAAAATGCTCTTTTGATCACCGGACCACAATTAGAAAAATGCTCAAATGTCATGCTGAATAATGAAGGTGATATCACACAGAGTTATCTGATGATTTAAAAAAACAACAACAAAACAACACATGAGCTGCTGTGAGCTACAAAGCAGCTGGACTCAACACATTAAATTCTCTGTCAAAGAAGAAGCAGCAGCTGGCATATTAAGGTTCTTGAACAGGTGAATGTTTCACATAGTTATTCATAAATAGATTTGGGGAAGTAGCTAATAACATCCTGTTAGGTCTGTGCGAGCCGCTCAAGAAGACGATGCATGTTATATAACAGTTTAACACTGATCAAACTATGAAGCCACTGGAGCGGAACACCGCCTCCGACGCTAACTCAAGAAGTGACTACTTTTCACACTGACATTAATGAGCCACACGTCATTACAGCAGAGAAGTGGAATCAGTGAAAACACTCACTTTCGTTACTCCTATCTGCTCTTTTCTGAACTTCTCCAGCGGCTTGATGAGAAGATCGGAGGCGTTCTGGACCTGGACAGGTGAACATGAAGCAGTGCAATTCAAAATTCACAAACACACTCACACCAAAAGTGGCATGTGTACAACACAGCCTGTTTGTGTTACACGTGGGGCTCAAATACATTGAAAAGAATTGGGAAATAACCATCTTGAACTGGAGTGTGAAAATGTACTTTTTCATAACCACTCCCACAAGAACAAGTTAGCAGATGACCTCCAGTTTTAAAATTAGATCTGTATCCAGAAAACCCAGTCTAACAGGAAGTCCTGCTCCAAATGTGATGCCTTGTTTGCTAAAGTGCGAGGCAACAGGATCACACACAAAAAAAGATTAGATTGCAGCTTGAGTTCATGTAGCCTGACGAAAGATTTAGGAAAACGTGCACAATATCAACATATCGCAATTGCAAAACTAGTACACTGGAGAATAAATTATTCAGTGTAACAAAGTGTGCAAAACAACACGAAAGCAAAATTGAACTATTAACAAAAGGGAACACGAAAACCAAGAAAGGAACTGATAGTAAAATAATTAAAGTTCCTCTTAGTATACAAAGTTACACACACATAGTATCTAGGTGAGAACATATTTCACAATTAACCTGGACAAATGGAATATCTATCTAAGAAACGTGTGGCTTTTTCATTGTAATAAACAGAAAGTTATTGTGTTTTTGTTTTTTTTCTTTTAATCCTTAAAATAATGTGTCAAAAAGTTCCTTCCCAGTGGTCGAATCTGTAGGGCAGGAGATGTCAGTGTGGTTTCGGATATCTAGCGAGGGTTCAAATGCAGAGTCCGCGTGGAGGAAGTTGATAACCTACCAGCATCATCCTGTCACGCTCCCCTTCCTGCAGGAGACCAGCAAACTCCTGGAACGACTCAGCTGAGAGTGAAAACAACACAGATGATGATGACTCCAGAATAAAGACTTCACAAATTCTTATCTTAAGTGTCTGACGCAGGAAACCATTTTCATCGCTCCATTTGGAACCATTTCAAAAAAGCAACACAATACTCTTATTCCAGCACTGACAAATATGCATTAACGCTGACTGGAGTGAGTTAACGACGAGAATATTTCCACCTATTTTTTTTTTTTTTTAATACCCATTTGTCATTAAGCTCTAAGGGAGAAGTTTCATTTTTCCAAACCATTTTGTTTCCTGATTGCGAGGAATTAACACTTAGCTGCCAAAACTGTTCCTCTCCACAGAGGTCAAGTTGGAAAAGTCTGTAACAGTTAATTCTGATGTGAAATACTCTGAGATTCATTTTCCATACTGTAATAGCAAACCACAAAAGGCATGAAATGTTCTCTAAGTTCTCTAAAAGCCGGTTCATCATTGTAACTTTAATAGTAAGTAAATAAAAAGTGTGTGTTGAGCATCTTACCAATGTTAATCTCATCATCTGTCAGGGAATCACCGATGAAGTCGAACTGGAACATGCTGAGAGTCTGAGAAAACTTCTGCACCGCCACAGAGTAGCCTATTAGAAAAAAAAAAAAAAAAAGATTTAGTCTTTAGAAATCATCTGGATGGCGCTCCAAAGGCCTCAGTCACCACGACATTCAACTGCAATAAACAAATCTTTATCGCTCTCTATATCCAACTCAGCTCTCATGAAGTGAAGTGCGGCCCAGGAATCGTATTACTACTGTACATTTTTCCCCCTCTGTATCTCTGGTAGGAAAGTCTGGAGCACCAACGACATCCTTGGCAGGATTCAGCAGCACAGCAGCAGCCAGGGCATGGCCGATGCAATACATTATCCCTGCTATGTCTGGCTTTTATTACCAAAACAAAACAGACTCTGTCGGATGAATACTGTAGAGCATTTTGCCAGAGGAACGTCACTTGAAAATCTAGTCTCATATTTTAAATCTCTCCTTAAATCCTTTTCAAACAAACTATGTTTTCTGTTACATTTCTTTGTTTTATTTTTGGGTCATTTCTGTCATTTCACTGTGCTTTCTCTCTTTTTTTTTTTTTTTTTTTAAATCAACCTCATAAACTCATAAGTAAATGAGCAGGGGGTCCCGATCATCATGGACTGAGATGAAAACGGGACTTTCATGAATATCTCTTAGTGCAGTTTATCCCAACAATAAGCACTTGTGACCTCTGGCTATTATCTGGACTGAATATACTGTAGGAGCTTCACCAGTCTGCAGCACCACTACACCACCTACAATGACAGTTTCTGTTTCCGAGGTGAAAAGCTTGTCGCTGGCGATCTGGACAGCAGAATGGACAGTATCAAACAAAACAAACAGTGTCCCCCCTCGCCCCCACGGGTGCACACACTGACCCAAATATACACATCTACAGTGCTGTGCGCTGCCAATGGCTCAGGTCCATACTATGAGTGGGACTGGTCCCACACTACAGCCAGTAGCAGACAGATGGCAGAGGACATCACACAGAGAGGGAAAAGGTGGGAAAGCAACATATGTATAGATACAGCTCCTGCAAAAGGAAAACAGCTGTTGTGCTGTTTGGAAACAAACACTCATCTTGCGCATCTGCATCAGATCCACGGCCTTTCAAAGCAGGCTGTTTGGTCTTATCCCAGGGGAGCACTAGCCCCCTGAATGAGCCTCTCCCACCCACCCACACTGATCCATAGGCCCTTAAAAAAAAAAAAAAAAGGCCCCAATGATGCTCAACCCTCATCACACCACGGTATTTACATTCAACGTGTTAAACAAACTGTTACACACATTAAAACACAGCACATGAGGTGAAAGCACTCTCACCCTTTATTGCAGTGATAACACTGTTGCCATCTTTTATGAGCTCTTTGAGAAATTTGCTCGTCCTCTCCAGCTCTAGTTCATAGCACTTGAGAGTCTCTCTGAACTCCGGACTGTCCAGATAGCAGTCACTAAACTCCAGAGGAGGATGCCCCATGTTCAGGACGAGCGGGTTTCAGACAATAGAAGCACTGAGGTTTGTTTTAGTGAGCCACGCAGCCTACGCTCGTCTGGTCATTGCTGCTCAGTCACAGGCGACTCCACACACTCATCTGTTCAGAGGAGCAGGAACCATGGTGTCCGTGGGAGCCTGCGGCGGCCGCTGGTCAAAGATGAAGTGCGGCGAACAGCGAAGAGGCGCAGTTTGGTCTCACTTTCCTCTTCCCCTCGCCCGACGCGCTGTTTAAACTCTAATTTGACCGGATCCTGCTTCTCTTTTCCACTTTTTCCTTGTTGCGGTGTCGTGATTAGAAGAGCGGCTAAAATCCCTCTGGACGCGTCCCATTCCGAAATGTTTCCCACTTTCACTAAGCCTCCTTCTGTCCTTCACCTCGGTTTAAAAACAAATCCTGGTTTTTAAAGTTAACAAGACGTTATTAAACCTGAATACGAGCTGGAAAATACACAGAATTTTTCTAAGATAGATATTTCACTCGTTTTCAAGTTACACCTCTTGGCAAAGAGTGTTACGCAAAGCTGAATCGGACGTAACCAACTGGCTACGGACACACACAAAACTTCCCCCTTTTCACACCCAGGAGGTTCTTAAAGGGGCTGCGGCACAGTTGGAGGAATTGAGTAGACAACACAGCCTTCAGGTTTATATA
>JBBMJY010000004.1:7699900-7768348 GCA_037833715.1 Toxotes lorentzi
ACACACACACACACACACACACACACACACACACACACACACACACACACACACACACACACACGCACACACACACATTTCAGAATATTTAGAACTTTGGCTATAGATAGCTCAAAAAAAGCTTCAAAAAGTCTTCAATCCAACACAGATGTCTACACTGGATTGTGGACACATCCTGCGTTCTCATGCTGCTGTTACTTCCCTTGTCGTGATGTTGCTTACGTGTTCTCTCTTGTAAAACTGATCTGGATCTCAACAAGAATTCTGATTAAATAATGCTCAGATAAGCAGCTTTTAAGCAGCCAAAACAGTTCTGTTGCTAGAAACAGTGGGCTATAGAGGTCTAAAAAGCCTAAAATCTAAAAAGCAAGCAATTAATCCCACTTATCAGAAGTACGTCAAAGTGTGTTTGGGCCCATAGGGACAGAGTGAGCAGGTTGAATCGGTGGTTAATTATTGAGCGGGCAGCATCAATGTGGATATAAAGGTTGAGGGGAAACAAGAAACTAGATGAGAGACTGATTATTATGATAATAAACCCTTGTCCTCTTATCTTTAGATTTTATGGGTCATTCTTTGTTGTAGACCTTCATTTTTTACTCCATATTGCGTCAAAAACGTCCTCCACTTCCTGTGCAGAACACAGCACAATAAGGACGAGAGGACACACTGCCGTCCCCACACAGATTCCTCAGCTGGGCAGAAATTAAAACGTTTGATCTGAATTCTGAAGCTGTTTGTTTGGCCTGGGTAAAAGGGGCTATTGTATGCAAATATCGGGCACAGAAGCATATGACCTCTCCAGTGCAGGGCAGTGGCTAGTGTGAGAGAAATCATTAGCAATGCAAAGTCATGGTGCTCTGATTCTCTTGTTCACAGTCACAGATTGTAAAAAAAAAAGAATCTGCTGATGTCAACGTAAATGTTTCTGGATGTACTTTATTCCAAACTGTAGCTGAAGGTAAGTGGGTTTTATTCCTTCGCCGTGTTACCAGATCATGTAGCTGAAGAAACATTGGATGGTTTGTTTTCAGTGTGGTTTAGCTGGTTTATTCTGGGCTTGTGGGCAGTTTATGCTTTTCTGCGATGTCTTGACTTGACACTGGAGACTTTGGGGAATTCCATAAGATTTAAAAAGATTAAAAAGAAAGAAATTGTGACTCTCGACAAAGTTGGTCACAGAACAAAGTCTGACTATTTGCAGTGTCTGAACCAGAGGAGTCCTCCTCTATAAAACATCGAGACCCTTTTAGTGAACAAAATATTTGCCTGCCATAAATCAGAAAGTAATACACCGTTACGGTGGGTGCAGATGCCCACTTTGCATGCTACACCATGGCGACTGGTGAAAGCATGTCACATGATGCATGGTGCCAGACTTCAGTGTTGCACTCTTAAGTGGCCTGCCAACGGCCGAGGGGGGGCAGAGAGGCTTCCTTCTTCTCTGGATTCACATCCATGCCAAACCAGCGGGTCAGCATTGTCCTCTACGTTGCCGCCTATGCCTCTTACACCTCCTGCTGAGCCGGGTAACAACTCTGACATTTATATTAGACGGGCTATGCAAACATGCCGGAGACACAGAACAACCAACAATGGTGCAGACGAGATAAAACACTTTGGATACTTTTAAAACTTGAAACAAATTTTTGACCTGGAAAAGTTATAATTTACTAAGTAGGAAAGAAAAAGCTGCAGAAAACTGGAGGTGCACTTTCACAAAGTGTTCTAACTTCAGTTCATTTTTAAAGCACTTCTTAGCTGCTGGGACTAAATTGTCCCACTCATAAAGGTACAGTATTATGTAACTCTTAAATTTACACTTAGACTGAAGTTGTATTTGTAAGTTTGCTTTTGAATATTTGAACATATTAATACTGTACATCTTATTTTATAGCCTCTTACATCTCTGACCATTACCTACATATTCATGTGCTAGGGCTGCAACTAACAATTATTTTCATTATTCCAATTTCAAATATATTCAATTTTATTTCACAGAAGACAAAAAAAGAGAGCAAATATTCAAAATAGAGAGGCTGGAATCAGAGAATGTTTGGTAAATTTTTAATTAGCTAATCAATTATTGTCTAATTGTTTCAGCTCTAATGTACTCTGTAATCTGCTGTGACAGCGGGGCAAGCTTTGAGTGTATTTTGAGTTTCATTAAAAGTACAAGAATATGTATGTGCCAAAACAAAAAACTACTTGATTATGGAGGAAGCATTCCTAATATTTAAAGGTCCATAATATTAGTGTTTTAAAAATAAACTACTTATTTTTCTTCCCTTCAAAGATCATCACAGTGGCACAGTGATAATAACCACTGTGATACAATCAGCACAAAGTTTATGTTAATTTTAATAAGACAATACTATTTGTAAGTGATTTGTAAAGAGCCAACATTTTTTTAAAGTTTTTTCAAGAGCTTATAGACATTTTTGGCTTAACAGAGAGGGAAATATTTATGTATGAGGGTTTGCAAGAGTCTGGGGGTTATATGAAATGCAAAGGAGAAGAATTTAATTGTTTAAAATATGAATTTGCCTTGGAGTGAGCACACTGCATAGCAAATTGTCTGCCTGGTAACTGTTTAAAAAAAAAAGAGAAAGATCTGATGAAGGTATCTTAATCTGAAAGAGAGAATTTACTATATGGAAAAACATGGTGGCTGATGCCAAGTGGTCAGTCAGAGATGCAGTGGGAAATTGTATTTTATTACTCACAACGATTATTATTCACCAGTTAAACTTCCTAACATGGGACTTGTGGGTGATAATAAGCGCTGGAAGTGTAAAAATGAATGGATATATTTCTTCACATGTTCTTTTTCCAAAAAGGAAAATGAGTAGTAAAAAGCATTGGAGAGCGGTTGCACAAATCACGGCCAGAATCTCCTCGACTGTGTTTATTAGGTGACAAGTCTCTTGGCTTTGCAATAGCAGTTTTATTGGCACTTCAAGGATTGATTGAAGCCTGATTTTGCTGAAAGGTCTGCTGAAAGGCAAACGTTGGCTTCTTTTGAATCTCTGATTGCAAGGACTGATATTTATCAAAGGAATTTCAGTGAAGTCTGGTTTCATTTTTATAATTTACACAAGACACAAAATAGGGAGCAAGCTGTCCAACTTTTACAATGAAAATGTGTTTATGTTGTGTTTTACTTCTATTGGTTTGTATTATTCTACCTCTTCTTCAGTGGTTTAATGTAGGTTTGTTTTGCCTATTGTTGCATTATGTTCTGTATGTATTGGAATAACTTAAAATATTTTAAAAAGTCAATACTATTCAGCACAATCTTCATTCACCTGTTGACCCTTTAATGTGGTTTTTGCACTTTCTTCCACCAGACCTGGAACCAAAGATGAACTGGGCATCGTTTTATGCTGTCATCAGTGGTGTGAACAGACACTCCACAGGCATCGGTCGCATCTGGCTCTCTGTCCTGTTCATTTTCCGCATCCTGGTCCTGGTGGTCGCAGCAGAGAGCGTGTGGGGCGACGAGAAGTCCGGTTTCACCTGCAACACTCAGCAGCCGGGCTGCAACAGCGTCTGCTATGACCACTTCTTCCCCATCTCCCACATCCGTCTGTGGGCGCTTCAGCTCATCCTGGTCTCCACGCCCGCCTTGCTGGTTGCCATGCATGTAGCCCACCGCCGCCACGTCGACAAGAGGCTCTACAGATTGTCGGGGCGGACCAACCCCAAAGACCTGGAGCAGATAAAGACCCAGAAGATGAAAATCACAGGGGCTCTCTGGTGGACGTACGTCATCAGCCTGTTGTTCCGTATTGTCTTTGAGGTCACCTTTATGTACGTGTTTTACATGATCTACCCTGGTTACAAGATGATCCGGCTGGTGAAGTGTGACTCGTACCCCTGTCCCAACACAGTGGACTGCTTCGTGTCGAGGCCCACAGAGAAGACTGTCTTCACCGTCTTCATGCTGGCCGTGTCGGGGGTTTGTATTCTGCTCAACATTGCAGAGGTGGTCTTCTTGGTGGGGAAGGCCTGCAGTAAGCATTTGCACAATGCTGGAGACTCAACTATGGGGGCCTGGATCCAACAAAAACTCCGCTCATACTAACAAAACATGCTTGCACAAAGTGACCTTTGATCCAGGCAACAACATTTAATTTAACTTGTGAGTAAGGGACATAAAATATACAGTACATCACAGTTTGAAGCGGTGATGATTTATCCAGTGGTGATAATCGGTGCTCAGACCAGTCTCACATCAGTGTTTACCAGAGTTTAAATGATATTTCAAAACATTTTCACTGAAAATATGATATCTTTTGAGTTGTACTTGTACTATGACCCGAAACACTGTAAACAGCTGCACTTACAGCAATAATAATAATAATATAACATAATGTAATAGCTTGATGTTTGCCAAATAAAGATCAATTAAGTAGCATTTTATGAAACCGTATTCCAGCCGACCACATCGTGGACTTTTTGACATTTTGATTATGATGAAGATTTTTTTTGTCTTTAAATGAAAATGTTAAATCAAGAAATATGATTTAAAATCATCACATGGTGTCTGCGGAAAATGCAATGTACAGCAATATTTGTTGTATTTTCATTTATAATAATAACATTATATTATTTGCATTAAATATGATGTCAAATGAAACGTTTAGGTCTAAATCACCATGAACTGAATCTAATGGACTGGACGATTTATGGCTTTTCTTCAGCTGTTATCAGTGAGATGTTATACTAATACATGTTGCATTTCATAAATGTTAAATGACATTGTTTGTTTAATACAGAGTCTTTACTTTGGTGGTTAAATGGCTCCTTCAGAAACAGCAAAAAAAAAAAAAAAACAAACTTGCAAACTATCTTTTCTGAAGTTTACTACTGATTGCTAAACATGTTATTTAAAATCATTCATTTTGAAGCTGGATGTTTGTATCCTGTCATTACACAGAAGCATAAAATCAAAACTAGAGTTTGTGTAATTGTGCGATTTTTTTAACTAGATTTTTTTTCACCAACCTGTTTCAATCTGCAATGAACTAAAATACTTCTGGTGTATTTTAATTTCCTGACTAAGTGGAAATATTTCATGTAACCCTATAAATCAGCAGAGAGCACCAGTGATCGGTACGGACAAATTAAGCTGCAGTAGCGGTGGTGCCACTTTCTGTGATTCTTCTCAGCTGTCTGCAGTGTCACTGGGAGAAAAAAACGAAAAACGTGAATCAAACACATTTCATCCCACATTTAGTGGCACCATCACCATCTTTAGACTTGAGATCATCTGAGCCATGTTGGCACCTGTGAGGAAACGTCTCAGGCTGATTAAGTTCTTCTTCTGAAGGCCAGAGTGCAGAGTTGTGGGTATATCAATAGCCTCGTGATCGAAGGGGTCAGTGTGTGGGTGACAATGGGTGACCGAGGGGACAGCTGGACCTGCCATGGCCGAGCAAGAGGGCATTTCTCTTTTTATAGAATGCGTAAACACACACCATCTATAGAGCTCAGACTGATGAGAAGCGTACTGGCAGCACTGTACCAAAATCAAATTCCCCCAATCTGCTTTTCCTGTCTGTGGTCAGTGTTAGTGGAGACTGTGTGTGACCAAAACATTAACATTTCTTACATATAAATAATGTTGGAACACTATTACTGATTTATTAACATCTACATGTAAGCAGCATTTTAATGTTGTCAAGCTAGAGCTAATTATAAATTTTTTATACTGTTCAGTTTAAACCTCAGTTTTACCTCTTAAACTGATCATATGTATTTGTAAATTTGATTTGAATGAATTCATGTAGTGAAGTTAAATGTACGATACTTTCCCCTGAAATGCAGTGGTGTAAAAGTATCATAAAATGGAAATACTCAAGGAAAGTGCCTCAAAATTGTTACTTGATTACAGCACTTATGTAGAAGCACTGGAAATATTAGGATTATTTACTCCAGTAGAAATAATAATATGAAAACCTAATTTACAGGAATTAGGTTCATCAGGAATCATCAGCAAAATGTACCTGAGTAAAGTATCATTATAAAGGTAAAGTACCACTGTATAGAATCATAAATTATCATACAAATTACCGATTGGGATTGTTGTCATTTGAAGCATTCATGTCTAACAGTGGAACATGTTTCATCCTATCCATATGTGTTGTGTTACCTGTGGCAATATATTTTATAGCTTTTTATATATTTTGTATTCTCAGTTTTTTGGGGATTTTGGAAGAAAATCTGAATCAGAGAACTTATCAAATATTTGTAGTAGTGATATGATATGCCTCTGAAATGTAGTGGAGATCAATAAAGCAGCAGAAACTGGAAGCACCCAAGTAAAGTACCAAAAACAAGTACCTCAAAAATTGTACTGTAGTACAGTAGAGTAAATATACTTAATTACTTTCCACTACTGTTGTGTGGTCTTAACCAGAGTGACACCATAAGTGAAAAGCGTTTAACTAAATGACACAGAGACTAAAGAACAGGATTCGATTTGTACATCTTTCTCTTGCTGTATTACCACCATGCATAACACGTGTCACTTATTCAACAAGCAGTAACCCTGACTGCAGCACTGAGGGGAGGCTCTACTGTGTCTAACGCTGTCAAGGGTCAGATCACCATGAGAGTGACAACGAAGCCACTCCCTTCACTGTGAATTATATTTAGCGCACACTGACATGTAAGACTAACCTGCACCCTCACTGGACTTCTCAGCTGCCAATCAGTTGAGCAGTTTTTTTTTGGTTTCTTTTAAATACTTTTCTACAGGCAGGAATGTTTTCAACCTGTGCTTGTACTGAGACCAGGCAGGGATTTATCTGTGATGGCTTGTTGAACACTGGGCATTGATCAGGTCAGAGTGGGAGGGCAGCGGGCGGGATCACACAGCCTCCAGTGAAAACTATCTTAGAGAAGTTTATCTTGGCACTGCAGTTGCCTTAGTGGTTCAGGGGAACATGGCTTCTCTGTGAACTGAAGAGGCTCAGTCACCAAAAGACTCTGGATCTGCACTGCTGTAGGAGATGAACATTGTCAGGTATGTTTTCTTAATGAAGATACCCGGGATAATTATTTAGAAATAGTTCTCAAAGTTGTTAGAATTTGGTTATTCACAAGCTATTCTATTTATTATATTTAATTGTAAATTTATGAATGAAATCCAGGCCCAGTTTCAGTACACTTACAGCAGTTACTAGTCTACTGGGTTGAAAGTGTCACTGGGATCCTTTATTTCCCGGTCGATCCTGGACTTCAACAGGTGCTCAGATTCTGTCTCTGATCATTGATTATTACTTCTAAGTGAGACAAGTACCTCTTAAGTAATTTTTTAAAATATTTATTTTATGTATGTATTAATTTATTGCTACGCCATAACCAATAGTTGCCTGAAATTTAAACTAGAAACCTAATTCTGGAGTTGGGGAGCACTGTTGGGTCCTGTGTCACAAGATCACAAGAGTGTTTCCTCAGCCTGCTCCAGGGCTTTCTCTTACACACAGTCAGCTGTGTCCTGCTCTGTTTTATCAGCGCAAACTCGATAAGACACAACCTTTAAGAATACAAACAGTGAATTCATGATCAATCAATGTTCCTACTGGTAAGTCATTTCTGGGTTGTCTGCAATACACTAGTCTTTGGTTGTAGGGTGTCTGGAGCACTAATGCCACGAGAAAAAACAGAAATACAGTATTTTTAATGACATGCGTACAAGGAATGTCATCAGTGAATTGCACAGCATTTAAACAGTTTTGACTAAATTTGTTTGTTGGATTAAATTGTTTTGCAATGTAAATGCATAGATTGTGAGTTTACGAGTCAGATCATTTATTTATTTATCAAATTCACATCACATTCAAGTGTGACACAGGAATGAGTATCAGGTTTATGTGGATCCCGCTGTGACTCCTTGCTTCTTAGTTTGACTTTGAAGGGTTTTTTTAGCTTCTTTCAGCTTTACTGTTTTGGTTCATCCCCGCTGTTCTCATAGAGTTAGCAGCAGGCAGCTAATTTCAGCAAAAAAAGAGCTTGGAAAACCCACTATATGCTACCTGCCCAGCACCAATCTACATATAGACAAAGTGAGCAAATAGCTGGTGAATATAGTAGACCATTTAACAGCAGAGCCAGATATTTCCATGAGGAGCTGGTAGAAAAAAAAAACAGAGCGAGAGAAGATAACTTAAAACATGATGTGTCAGTATTGTGCTCACAGCTTGTTTCTATAGCTGTTAAGTGGCCTAAAAATCAGGTGCCATTGCATAGTTTTGAGTGTTTCTTTCTTCCAATTAAAAGTAAATCTGTCACTGATGAAGCTTATATATTTTCCTTGTCCTCCCAGGCGTATCTCTTGGTCTTGTCAATAAAGTTGAGTCTATATTTGTGAGCCAGTATGGGGGACTGGAACTTGTTGGGAAAGCTTTTGGAGAGCGCCCAGGAACACTCCACCGTTGTGGGCAAAGTCTGGCTGACAGTGCTGTTCATTTTCCGCATCCTGGTGCTGGGAGCTGCCGCTGAGAAGGTGTGGGGCGACGAGCAGTCTGGCTTCACCTGTGATACCAAGCAGCCCGGTTGTCAGAACGTCTGCTATGACAAGACCTTCCCCATTTCTCACATTCGCTTCTGGGTGATGCAAATCATCTTTGTCTCCACGCCAACTCTCATTTATTTGGGCCACATCCTTCATCTGGTCCGCATGGAGGAAAAGGAGAAGCAGAAAGAGAAGGACCTCGCCATCCAGCATGAAAAGCAGCAGCAGTTACTTGGCAACAAGGCCAAGAAGGCTTCTGTTAAAGACAACCAGGGCCATGTGCGTTTGCAAGGTGCACTGCTGCGAACCTACGTCTTCAACATTATTTTCAAGACCCTGTTTGAAGTGGCCTTTATTGTTGCACAGTACTTCCTGTATGGTTTTGAGCTCAAGCCAATGTACACCTGCGACCGCTGGCCTTGTCCTAACGTGGTGAACTGCTACATCTCCCGACCCACTGAGAAGACAGTCTTCATCCTCTTCATGCTGGCGGTGGCCTGCATCTCACTGCTGCTCAACCTGGTGGAAATGTATCATCTAGGTTTCACAAAGTGCCACCAAGGGCTCCGCTACAGACGATCACAGGCTGCGAGCGAGGCCCCCAAGCACCTAACCGAGACGGTCACGCCCTTTGTACCGAGCTACAACTACTTTGCTGGTCATCCTGCAGTACCTGAGCCTTTCCCTATAGACTCAAAGTACAGCATGGCAGAGCCAAACTCTGCTTACAGCCCCTACAACAGCAAAGTGGTTTACAAGCAGAACAGAGACAACATGGCTGTGGAGAGGAAAGGTAAATCGGAGGGAGATGATGCGAAGGAGAGGAAAACCTCCAGCCCTGTCTTTGAGATGCCCGTTGAAAATCAGCGCAGAAACAGTCAGTCAAGCAAACACAGCAACAACAAGAGCAGGCTGGACGACCTGAAGATCTAAGGAACTTTCTGTGATTCCATCCAAGACTCAGGAACAGCGCGCATTCGCCTAAAAAAAATATTTACATGGGTATGGAAAAAACTGTTGAGCGAACACAGAACAGATTATGGCTGTGATCAGTTGGCAAGTCAAGATTTGAGAGCACACAGGGGCAGCTTTGTAGGCATAGAGCGAGTATTGAGTGCATGTTCGAAATCTCTTCAGC
The DNA here is from genome assembly GCA_037833715.1 of Toxotes lorentzi. Lineage (NCBI taxonomy): Eukaryota > Metazoa > Chordata > Actinopteri > Toxotidae > Toxotes > Toxotes lorentzi. Next base: position 7,709,563 of record JBBMJY010000004.1, read on the forward strand.
TCACAGGACTTTTTAATGTTAAAGGTTATTTACCCACAGGCATAAAAAGAAAATATAAAGGGCTCTTATGGTAAAAATCTTATGGTTAAACTCTTCTCTCATGATGAGTTTGCAAGTAATCAATGCAGCTTCAAAGACAAAGAGCAAAAAACCCCATTGCTCACTCAAATCACAAGTCTTCATTTCTCTTTTGGCATCACAATAAAAACTAATAGCTCACACTTCCTGGTTAAAGCACAAAGCAGTGTTGTGTGTTCACAAGTCTGCCTCTGCGTTATCTAAAATGTGGACTTACAGATTGATTAACACTCAAATTTGTTTCCCCCACTCTCAGTACTTTTGACGTTAAATATCTTCCATATTTGTGAGTGATGAAGATGCAGATTACTTGAGATCTTTTTTGTTTACAAGCAATTTACTTAAACTAAAACTGTGAGGTGTATGATGACAAAAGCAAAAACTTGTTGTTACTCTTGTGTACATATGTTACAGACGTGAATTTCTTACTGCTATTTGAACATGTTTTTCCATTAAACAATCAAATATCGGCAATAAATATCAACATGTTTATGTGGATTTTCTACAAAAGCAGATATCATGACATTCACAAACATTCAATTACCATGCTTACTTATTTGTGACTGTACTTTGATTAAACTGATGTGCAGAGAAGTGTGTGTAACTGTTTTATTCAGATATCAGATGTACTGTGCTGATCAACAGACAAAAAATAACTTCCATTGCTTCCTCCCTTGACACAAAAATGTCACAGATATACTCACATGCAGCTTTTTCACAACTCATCCACTGCTGGAGGCAAACTGGTGACAGAGTGATGTAAACAAAAGCTGCAGTCATAAAAATCTCTGATTCAAACTGCAGCTTAGCAAATGTCACAACAGAGCTGGGCTATGTCGGTATTCATATAAGCCTCTTACAAGATGACTGATGTTTTGGTGTTTAGCAAGAAAATGTGAATTTAATACATGTGACATTCAGATTTCAAGTATGTGGATGCTGTATGTTTTAATCAGCACAGTTTGGTTTGTCACAGGATCATTAATGATCAGAGTGGACGTAGACTTCACCTCCATATCTACACATATCAGACATGAAAAAAAAATCTGATTAGAACTGGTAACTATTTCAAATCCCATACTCTCACCTGATTGGATGGGAGTTGGGGACTGTTAAAAAAAATTGATCATTCACTTAATTTGCACAACAACAACATCAAGCTTTTAGCTTTTACAAGTATATAAATAGATGGTTTGTATCTGATACAAACCTTACAAGGTTATACATATACTGTGATGATTTGTGGAGCTGTGTGGTGTTGAGATGTTGTGTGGTTACTGCTACGATACGATCTGCCCAGTGTATCAATGCAGCCCTGTTGTTTTTTTTCCCTGAAGCTGCCTTGTTTTAACTGCTTAGTCTCCACCAGCTGTATCACACACACACACATAGACCGAGGGCGGTGTGGATGGACGCATTTCCACAACACATACCATCATACACTGGTGAGAGCTATGCTTCAAAGGCTTCCTCTCAGCTGCTATAAATAACTCTCCATGGGTAAGCATTGAGGGTGAAATGGGGGGAGGGGGGCAAAATCTTCTTCTCCTGCATCAACAATGACAAGTTGTTGCTGACAATTTAGCCCAAATAAGAACACAGAGGCTTGTTGTGAATCAAATCATGAAGTGGCACTAATGTTTGGAAAGTGATGCTGCCTCAAGATAGGCAGACACTGGCTGGATGGTTCAGACACACTCATTTAATAACGCAACACATCAGCAACAGTGCGGTGTATCATCTGCCCTCAACAGGAAGAACTACTGCAATAGCTTCTTTTATTTTGTCAGATCTACTTCTGGACTGTGTGTGATCAGCTATGTTTCTGTTATCCTAAACTCAGTTTAGTTAATCATTTCATATTTTAAGAAATCACAATTCAAGCTGAGAAGTATGAAAGTCAAAATCAAAAGTATCATTTTTAAGTTACAGTCATTTTTTTTAACTGTCATACTTGGTTAACCAAAGCTAGTGGAGTAAAGCCTGATCTCTCTTGACGGGACGAGGCTGAAAATTGAACAGGTGATGGGGAGGGAGGGGGGTTAAGGTCATGAACCCATGGTTAGAACCATATGCAACCAAATCTCCGAGCCAGAATAGTACGAGACCATCCGTCACCGAGTCACACTGCTGCTCGTAAATCAGACAGACAGGGTCCACGCTGTAGGACGAGGGGACATTTCTTTGTTAATGATGGGCCCGAGCATGATCCCAAATTTCTGTCATTCCACAAAGAGGCTAATTTTTGTTGCTGCTGTGTCACCAGTGAGAGTCGATCATAGAGCCTGGTTTTCAGGACAAAGTCATTAAAACTTGTCCTGTAGTATACAGTCTCACCATAATTCATTTACATCTGTCTGCATGTTCTACACATCACTAGCATGTGGATTTGGATTTTCAAAAGTTCATTTCTAATGCATTTAACATCCTGCTCCCATATACATTTGGTGTGACAAGCCAGAAGTGAGAGAGTCACATCACTGTAGATTTGTTGTTAGGGTGAATCAGCTGTTGTGAAGGAGCAAAGAATTTCCAGACCTGCGGGTGAAGTTTTGAACCTTGCTCATGACAAATGTGACAGATACAACAGGCACATAGCCACAGAGCCGCCTCTGCCACCTTTTAATCAGTAATGTAAAGCAGCTGTGATTGATATTTTTATGTTAGCAGTGACAATGTGAACTAAAAAAAAGACCCAAAAGAGAGAGAGGCCCAAAACAGAGCTAAAAGAGAGTGAACATCGGACTTATAATTGCCAGGTGACCAGAAACACAAATACAAATTAAAGCTAATGTTAATTATCGTCTTTGAAGAATTTTTTCATTTATTTATAATATTTAGCAAAAAAAACAAGATTTGTGGAAGTAAAAGTGACAAGATCCTGGAATGGCCTGCAAATCATGGCATTTTTATCTGTTCTTTTTAGATGTTGATGTAGTAGAAGAGTAGAGCAGTTCATTCATTTTGAAAGGTGTGGTGATATGGTAATCCACAGCTGAGTCCACAATGACGGACAATGCTGCTGTTCTGAATCGTTTTGAAAAAGTGAACTGAAAAGTATAGAGAAATGTGAGTTAGCAACTGTAAAAAAAACAAACCAACCAAAAAAAAAAACTAAACTTAGAAGTATAGCTGAAACTGAAACAATCTATTTTAGATACAGCAGAAAAATTAGTTATACAATAAAATCCCACATAACTTCTCAAATATACAAGGAGGCTGAAGCTTTGACCTTTAAAACACAATCAGTACAAACCAGTTAACATTTCATGAGTCACATTTAAATTCATGTTGGTGTGTGTAAAGGTGCTTTAGGTTAACACTGAGCAAGAATGACCCAAACTTTATTATTCACTGAATCATTACTCTTTATTCTGGTACATTTCTATAGGAAAAAAAGAAGAAAAAAAAATCAAAGTCAAGCAGGTAAACAGAAATATCTGTGCTTCACATATTTTGCAAAACAAGCTTTCAAACAAAAGCTGGAGTCCATAAAAAGCTGTAGACTACATTTGCACATATAAGAATATAAGGACTTGGTTTTCCATATACTAATGCCGCAGCTGGAGCATCCGTCCTACTGTATACACTGACGTTTAATGGCAGATCTGACAGTGTGCCAGTGTGTTTCCAACTCTCTGATTTTCTTTCTTCTGTTCTTTTAATTTCTTTCCACACGAAGAGGAAACCACAAACTATTTCGGGCTGATCATCTCAAGTGGCATTTTTCAGAAGCTATGCCTGAGGAAATGCAAAATTTATCTTAACCACTGTTCCATATTTCTTCCATGAAGGCCAACAAATGAAATCTTGAAAGCAAGCTTTATTTATGTGATCTCTTGTCTTTAAAATATCATCAAATCCTCAGAAATAAACAAAGCATGCAATAATTCAAGCAGAAATATTACAATGCGCTCTTCGATAAGAGGCAGAAATTTGCATTTGAAAATGATTTCTTAAAAGTTTGGAGATGGAGAAATGCAGCACGAAACTGCAGGTGAACAGCTGCACTGAAATATTCAGACCACGGTCAGAAATGATAGTTGTAAATAATGCAATATGATCAGCTGCTCAGCTGCTGAAGCCACAGGCTGAGCTCTCCTGTTGAAACTTACTGCTTCGTTATGGCTTTAGGTACTGAAATGAAGTCACTGATTGAGCTTTGGATTTAAGGAGTGACAACATATCGAAGATTGAAAGTGGTGAATTTTGATTTCTTTCTTCTTCTTTTTTTTTTTACATTAGTCATGTAAACTAACAATTTTGTTACTGTTTTTGTTATTGTAAACGATTTTTTTTCAGTTCCAATGAAAACTGAAATGTGCACGTACAACTCACTTCAACAATCTACTCTATGTCAATTAACCCTACAATTACACAATGAAATAAACTACAGATTGGTCTTAAGTGAAAAAATATGCACTTCATTAAGAAAATAACATCATGTTCCTAGCAAATGGCAAAATAATAAAGATATAGCAAACAGAGAATTGCACTTGTACTTAAGAAGCTTCTAAAACACTTTTTTTTTTCTCTCCTCCGACACAAGCAGAGATAAAGCTCTAGAAATTTACAAATTTGGCCCCTGAAGATAACATGCTGCGGCTGAAGCGGTCATGACCTTTTGGAATCCAACATCTTTGAGATCTGGCTAAGATACAGGCATATATCTACGTCTTGTGAATTGAAGTAACAACTGTGCAAATTATTCACTGAGACAGAAGAAAAAAAAAAAAAAAAAGGAAAGTAGCAGAGGATGCACAGATCAGAAGAAAACGACAACCGAAACACTGAAAGACAAATCTGGCTTTCTGTATCGAGCAGTAATAGTTGCTCTTTGTTGAAGGCTAGCACAATGTGGCAAATCCTGTAACTATGCTACACATGCTCTATATTTATGTTACAGACAAGATGGAGGCTATGTATAACTCAGTCATATACTTTATATTTCCCAGGTCAAAAAAAATATCCCTTTTCTCCCTTTTAATTTTACACAAATTGCACCCTGAGATTTGATAAACCTAAATGTCCTTCAAAAGGTTTAAGTTGTGTCCACAACAGTCCACTAGCTCATATATTACATTTTCAATACAAGCCTCATAAATACAATAATCAAACGACTATTGAGCAGACCTTCATGTTCAAAATGCTGAACCTATGCTAGAGCATAACATCCTACGTTTACAGTAAAACATATATAAGCAAACAGCACATGAATCACTCGCACTTTAAAGATCACACAGCACTTTTTCTAGACAGTGTCAGAGGACACAGCACAGGTGGTCTCCCTGCAGCAGCACTGTGGAATTCAAACTAGTTTACCTCTAAAGATCCTGGTATCAAGTACGATATACTTGAAGTCGTGCTATAATATTGTTTCTACGTGTGCTGCTGTTGGAGGAGGAGGAGACAGATGAGTGTGCAGTGGCGGTACAGCAATCTCTACTGTTATTGCAAATGCATAATACCATAATGGAATCTTTTATGCTCTTAATAAAATGCATCTGACATCTCCGCTCAGATCTCTCTAAGATCTCTGAAATCAGGTTTATGGCTTCAGGGGACAACACTACAGCCCGTCCTCGTTCGCTGTACTACGGTTTATTCTGCGCCAACTGAAAAGCTGGTGTTTCTCACAAGAAGCTGACATTTAGAGGACACGCTCAGCAGGGGACACTGAAGTCACAGGACGCATGAGCATTTACAGGATGTTTCACTTTACAGCAGTGACTAGTCATCTGAAAGATAAAATATATAAGGACATCTAGACAGAGAATCTTCCTGTGGACTCTCAGTCATTTTGTCTGACTCATTGGTTATGGAGGTGAACTTCAGCATGACGTCAGTAACGGTGGGAGCGACAAACTCTTCTGTCAAGTTTCTAAATAAAGAGGACAGGACTGAATGTACCTTATACAATATAAAACTGCCGTGTGTGTGCTCCATGGTACAGAGGGGAAAAATATTTTAAACTACAGTTAAAATCTGAAGAATCTGAGGCTACATGACAGAATGAATTTCATCAGTGAGGCTGAAAATGCATAATTAGATTTGAGGAAACAACAGCCTACAATATGTCTGCAATGAGGCTCATCCCAAAAATTCACTGAAGGTTTTGATCAGTGGACATCTCACAACAGTATCACAAAGATGTTGCGCCTCATCCAAGCCACACGCACGCACGCACGCATAGCATCCCAGATTTTGAAATCTGACGTCTCCTCTTCACCAGCAATCTTATTGTCTGCCTCACCAAAACCCAGTGATCTATCCAGGAAAAAGGAAATTCACGGTGACCTCTAAGTTTGAATCAGATGCAAAGTATGTATTCACCTATGTCTCCTTTCACTTATTTGCCTTTAGCTTCAGCTGGGCAACCTTAGCTTGTCCCAGTTTAGCCTGAATGTCAACAGGCCTTTCAAAAAAGCTGACTATGGCCGGCTCGTTGAGCAGAGACGCCAGAACCTGCTCGAACGAAAACGACCACTCCACCTCCGTGGGATCGTGCCCTGCGTCCTGACTGTTGTGGGAGCTGGAGGTGTCGGAGCTCTCCGGGGTGCTGGAAGCTTCTTCGGTTGAAGACTCCTCCGCAGCAGAGGTACTGGTAGGCTTCGTGGGCTTGGGCGGGCTGCTCGGCTCCTGCAGCCTCCGTCCCACCTCCTCCATCCTCAGGAGAAGGCTGGTCACGTGGGCCACGGCTCGGTACAAAGATTCCTCCTCTGGATCGCCATGAAAAATGTTGTACAGGGTCTTGGAGAACTGGATAAACTGACTCTGAGATAGAAAAATAATAACAAGCATGTGTTGTACTTCATCAGGTGATATTATCCCAAAAATGTGAAGTTAAATCTTATTTTTTGGTGCCTTCAATCAGTAAACACAACATGGACTGAATTACCTGATTAATACGGGGTAGGTCTTTGATGGTTTCCTCTTTCTTAAGTATCTCATTTTGCCATTGTTTCAGGTAGGCCTGCAGGTCCACCTTTCCTCTGCCTGGCAATTTTACACACAAACTCTACATCATGAAACAAGACTAAGACAATACAGTCATTTTGTTGTAGCCATGGAGTGTTTATAATAAATTTGGGTGTAATATTACCTCTTTCTGGGCTTTTCCTTATCACGCCATCTTCTGGAAGATCAAATGCTGAAATTTACAAGCGGCATGTGAGCAAACTGTATCGAGAACAATCGATGCGTTCAAGACAGAATTATCACAGAATTTAGGTGGAAAAGGGGAAAAGTGAAAGAGTAAAGAAGCTAACCAGTGAGTCTACTCAAGTGAGAAGAGTCTTCAGTCACTGGATTAAAGTGCTGGATTCTTTGTTCCTTTAAGTGCAAAGGGCTACCTGTGAAAGCTAAAAGACACTGTCTGTGAGTGCACTGAGACCAAAGAAGAAGAGACAGAGGAGACAGAGGATGAGTATTGTAGATGATGAAATTTGTTAGAGAATTTGATTAAAGACAACATAGATGTGCACATGCACCAAGTTATCAGTCTATTAGATACAGTCCAATGCAATCCAATCTACCAGTGCTGCAATAGATTGTATTTTTTACAAAGTTTTACTGTGAAGTTCCTTTTATTTTTTTTACCATTTATATGCACTGCACAATGCTTTCTGCTTGCATTGTTTTAATTTCTCATTCTACTATTATTTGAGATGCGCTGTACTTCTACACTCCAACCCCCACCGTTAACTTTGTGTGTGTGCATGCATGCATGTCAGTTTGCATGCCTGGATTAAACAATTACCCTCACAAGCCGGCAGTGTCATTATATTTGCCTGATAGCTTCGAGCTGCATTAGCAGCACGGCCTGATGATTGCCACGTTGGTTATTGTGTCTATGTCTTGATATCTGTTGTTATTCAGGATCCGAACATGTTAAACCTGACTGATTGTAGTGACCCTTCCTCTGTTGCCAGCAACAGGTGAAAATTTACATCTAGAATCTAGAATATGATTTAAAATCTAATGGACGAACATGAACTTGACTAAATACTCTGATCTCTCCATAGGACCTTCGCTTGCACCAACAATGCACCAAATTATCACCGCACAAGCTGTAGCGTCATTCAAAAGTCTATTTTCCATGAGTTAATCATGTTTAAAGTGACAGTATACCCCACCTGAACGTGGTCAAACAGCTTCAGAAACTCTCTCATTAGATTGGGGGGGGTCTGATCCGATATTCACACCCACTTCACATCATGACTGGGCAGCTGTGCGGAGCTAAGAAGGGATTTGTTACACAACTACTTTGTTGCACTATTCATATGTACAACACTGTTAATGTCTTCCTGGAGAGACTGTCTGAAAATGTGTAAATGATCTCACGTCACCCAGCTCTCTGTGACAACCCGGCTTCTCCCTCTATGTTTCAGTTTAGTCGCCTTGTCGCACAACACGTCTTACAAACTAGCTCTGACGGAGCATAAACTGTCCCTGATGCTGCACAGAACTAATAGTGCGATCGTGAGGGTCACATTTTTAGCGCTCCTATTTGTGATGTTCTCAGAATAGAAAAAAAATCCGCACTATGTTTAACCAGCATCTCATACTGTGTGTGGTGTGCAGAACACTGCAGCCTTTAACTGTAGCTGTAGCTTTAAGCTGAAGGTACAACAGGACACTGTTACTGTCCCTATAAACAATCAGTACACAGCTGCTGTACTGTGTGTTTGGACTGAAAAACTTGCAGACTCTCAGCTCTAAATACCACATGATTTCATTTCTTTGATCAATGCAGTGTTTGACCCAGTTCCAATGCCTCCCCTTACACACTCACAGACTTTGATGTGGGCTCTCATTAAGTCCATGAGGGCTCAGGGCTACCCTGCTGTAAAATCGCCTCTGCACACTTTTTTGGAAGTCTACAACTCTGCAGAGTTTGCACGAGGGAAAAATCCACAATGCACGGTGTGGAAACAGCAATGAAAATGGAATTTCAAATCATTAAAAAAATGAAAAATAAAATTAACATGGAAGGAGTCAGAAAGATTACACTTTCCTTTTAATCATGAGCACAGTGGTCGATAACCAGCACTGTGTACGTGTAGGCGTTTGTCTTATGACGGCAGGATTGTGATTTCAAAAATGCTGACCTGGTCGAACAGAATCATTTTTCTTTTGAAGTCAGAGCCTACACAAATAGGTACAACATGGCTCCTCAAGAGACAAGTATAAATCCAGCTTTAGGGAGGACATTGGAAGTTGGCGTCTACCATCTTGTTTGGACTGTGACACCCAGATGGGACCTGTCCTTGGTGCTGAAGCAATGTGCACTCTCCATGAGACGTAAAACAAGCTTTGCTGCTTGATGTTCACGGGGCCGGCACATCACAAACGGTGACTCAGTGACTAATCTGCTGCAGAGCTGTCAGTTGATATTTGAGCAGCTCTTTCTCATCACAGATCCGCTTTGTGGAGAACCCTAGCCCACTGCAAAACGGCCTTACAGTTCCTCGCACCCCCCGTTGCCATGGCAAAGTTCTTTCACCCAACATGGACTATTCTTACCCCTGCCCTCAAGCACACACTGCCACATCATGCAGACACGAGCCACACATTCAAGGACAATTTCTGCCCCAAGGCAATGTGCTCACTCAACAAATTCTGAGTTATGGACTGGATTATTGAAATGACAACTCATACATTTTCAAACCCCGCAGACAACAGACTGGTGTAACTCTATATGACCTTGTTTTTTTTTAACTTTAGGCTGCCTCTGTGTGTCTGCCCGTTATTCATATCATGTGACGGCGTTAGGTAGAATCGGGAGACTGAGAAAAATCCTGTATGAAAACAATTGCTGCCTTTGAACTTTGGACTTTGAGGAGTCTATCATCACTGTTGTGAAAGAAACAGGTGAGAGGTTGAAGCTGAAGATACACTAACACAATTCTATTTTGTATTTTACAAGAGCAACTGAGACAACACAATAACATTTAGATTTGCTGATGTTTGTCACTCACCTGGTGGCAGGTGCAGCTTGAAGAGGAATTTCAGCTTATCTGTAAAAGATCCACTGTACAAAGTATCTGCGGGAGAATAAAATATGCAGATGTAGCAGTGGGTAAACAGAGCTTAACAACTGCACTAGTGGAGAGCAGAGAAGAAGTGAACTTACCAAGGGCACAGCAGAACTCTTTAAAGTTGACGAGGCCGTCCTGGTTCTCATCTATCAGGCGGAAGACCCAGAGGGAGAGGGTGCTCTTGGTGGTGCAGAAAGCCCAGGGCTCCAGGAGGGAGAAGAGCACGCTGAATTGTTGGAAACCCAACTGGTACTGCTCCAAATAGGCCAGGCTGGGGTCGTGATGGAGAAGAGCTGGACTCTGCATTGTCCAGTAGCAGCTGAGGAAGTGCTGCCTCTGAGCAAAGAAAACAAAGAGAAACATGGCCTGTCTATTTCAGTTCTTTTTTTCATAATGACCACTGTCATGAGGACACTGAAGATATTACATTATGTTTTGGACTCACTTTGAACAAATTATAAAGCTCATCAAGATGCGAGGTACTGAATCTGACCTCTTGAGACACTACCCGAATCTGAAAAACAGATTATGAATCAGTCCTTAAGGCCAGAGCAACACTGTAATGACACTAATTGCTCTGAAATCAATGGCCACTTACAACATTTTGCCTGGTTGTATCCTCCAGTGTTTGGATCACATACAGTTTGTTCCTCTTCCGTGAGCTCTCGACGTCCTCTGAACGGATGTTTCCATATTTCTGCAAAGAGACAAAAATCAGTTAAATCAACCACAACACCGACTTCACTGACTGAAACTGACATTGAAATCTCTTGCTGTACCTCGTACGCCTCTCGGATCAGTTCACTGATATCTACATTCACGTGGGATGCTTTATCATTATTGCCCACTGAAGCCTGCTGCACAGTTGGAGGTAATGGGCTGTCTTTGTTTGTCACGCTGTCGAAGAATCTGAAAAACCGCCATAAGAGAAAGAGAGACGTTCATTTACAGAGCAATAATGTTTAAAATACGTCAGTCCAGCTTTGTTTGCATTAACACAGACTTGTTGAGGATGGTGACGGCCTCTGCGTCGTCGTGGCAGCTGATCAGAGCCTCCATGTTGTAGTCCAGCACGGCCAGGCCGAGCTGCAGGATTGCTTTTATGCCGTCGTAGAAGAAACAGTCTACCACGTTCACGGCGCTCTCTATGGGCAGGACACTGATGAAGAGAGTGAGAAACCAGGACAAGGACACGGACGAGAAGAAACTGAGGTCTGTCATGTGCTCCACCAGCTGGGGGAGGTTTTCTCGAATCAGATCCTCGAACACCGCCTGGTCGACCAAAGCACCTGAGGAAAAATGGGCGAAAATTTTATGTGCCTCAAATTACCAACAGAAACGGTATCAGAAGAACATCCTTTGCTTCCCCTCTCACCAATAATTCGACGGTTAAAGTAATCCGGCAACATCCTCTCACAAACGGCTACCAAGAGCCAGAAAGCCTCCTCTTCTTTCGCGTAGAGCAGGAGAACTGAGGTGAGAATGTTCATGGCCTGAGCAGGAGAAAAGGACACACTTAAAAAAAAATAAATAAAAAATTAAAAAAAACAGACCATTTCAGGTCTAAGTAAGGTTAACTGCAAAGTGGAGGCCAGAATAAAGATGTGTGGGCCAACCAGGGCCTCTTTGAAAATATTTTCGATGGTTTTACAGCATCTGTGGCCTTTTCTGAACTCAAGAGCTGTTTTTTCAAAGTACTTGGCCTTTTTGGAAAATAACCTCTGCTTTTCAGGGTTACTGAACAATGTCATAAAGTGACTAATCAAAGACAGAGAGACAGGGGTTCTACATTTTTGTTGAAGTCTGTAACCATAGCGATCCCCTCATCTGGCATTGTAAAAAAAAAAAAAAAACCACAAAGATTATCACAAAAAATACAAACAGAAATGAAGAAAGAAAGTATGATTAAGACATCATGGTCTCCTGGTAATTATGTTTTTATGTGCATGTTTTTCATATTCATCATAATGCCTGTTCCTGCATTTTGCTCACCGCCTCTAATAGCTGTCAATCTGGGCTTTTCTGCCAGTTACCAACAAGACTTAAGAAATTAAAATACCTGGCAGTATCCGATTTTAGGGTTCCTGTAGGCGTAGGCAGTGAGGACTCTGCGTAGAGCTGAGATTCCAGTGTCACTCTGAAAGGCAGGGTGCTCTGGCAGAGAGCGGTGTAAGTCTCTTTCGATCTCATCTGTTGCCAGAGTGCTTGTGCCCAGAGACTGTTCAACCAGCTCGGTGTAATAGCCGGGGTGAGTGGCCATATCGTTCACAGCTCCTACAGAGGCAAAACCACAGTCAGTCAAAAAAACAGATGCTGCAGTGATCCCACACCACCCATCTTTTACTTAATTATTCATGCTGAGTGAGCACTTGAGGACGTAACACTTTCAATCGTGAACGGCTTCGTTAACAAACCACTCACACTGCATATCGCTTGCTGTACATAACATGGCGAGATCAGCGGTTGGTGTATCAATACCTGAAAAAAGCATCCACAGCTCTCCCCTCAAGGCCTCAGGAACACCGCGAACAATCAGGTCACGTGTCTTCCTGGTGAAGAACATACTCGTGCCACGTCCATATTCAGAGAAATGGATGTTCCAAGACTGCTCCTTCATCTTTTCCTTAAGCTGTCAAACACACAGATAGCACACATTACTGTTAAGCTGAATTCTCTGCAACGCATGCTTCATTTTTATTTATGTCCACCCTCGAACTGACTGGACACCCACCCGTACACCCCCATCCTGCAGTGCACAGATACGTCGAGGTAATCCAGTCAGAATTTGTTAGTGAATGAGGTGCTTTTCCACAAAATGCTGGTGAAAAGAGACATCTGCTTGATTTGAACAGAACTCTGGTATTTACCATTTTGGGGTCAAGGTTTTCAACATCCTGGGGGTGGAAAACTGTCATGAGAGCCTCGGTGCTTACAGCCTTGCTGCTGTCTTTCTGTCCCACCATCAGGGTTACATCCTCCGGATTGTCCTCGAAGTGGTTGATGAGCGACTGGCATTCGCCTCGTATGGTCTTCGGGGTGAACACAAATCATTTTTCATTGTCAGAGACCAACTGAGATCTACAGCATGAACAGCGACGCGTAAATAAAAGTGAAATGGCACAAACAGAAACTGCAGTGAAACCATGTTACCTCTGATGAAGCAGAGTGCTGAGGGCTGGCACTAATGCCACACCTGCTGCGAATTGTGTTGGCAAGCCGCTGGTAATCCCGCACCTCAGAGAAACGCAGCGCCCTCTTGCCACGCACATACACCGTTAAAGCCCTGCTGCTGGAGTCTGGCTTCTCTACATTAACGACCTGTGAGAAAACAATTTTGAGCAATGTGAGACTGCGTGTTTGTGGAAGTGTTTTTATGGATCCAGTAATATTGCCTTTGTTTGACTTCACCTCTCGCATTGGAATGATGACATGACACTGGCTTCCATCCTGACTGGCAAAACACAGGTAGTTCTCAGACAGACAGATCTTGCCCAGCGTGTTAAAGTGGCTGAAGGGCACCCATAGGAAGCTCTCATGCACCTCTAAAAGGTTTTCCTCCTTGGGAAGCCTGAAAAACGTCCGGAACTGCGCACTCTTTGCATGAGCTTCTAGGCCTCTGTGGGGCAAGTGAAGCAGAAAATAAAGTCATGAGCAGAACATCATGTTGAAGTTTCAAAAGCTGGAATATGTAGTAAATATGGTCAAAGAAAACAACTACAATAAGTTGTTGTTGTTTTGTTTTTTTAAATACCTTACCAGACACCATTGTCCTATATGACAAACACTAGTGACTTGACAGTCAAGGCAAGGTTAAAACAAACACAAATGCTGACTCAAGTCAGACTTTATGTTTACTCTGCTCCTTCCAGTTGACAGCCAGCACTAACAGGATCATGTAAAGCTGTTCAGTGTTGCAGACAGTACCTCTTGGTAATTTGCAGTGGGTCGGAGAGCGCTGGCTCTCCCTGGAAGGCCTCTTTGTCAAAAAGGCGCTTGATAGCGTAGTCAGCCAGCTGTTCCATGATAACAAAGGTTTCGGTAAGGTGCAGCAGCATGGAGAAGTAGTGATCCTCTCCATGAGCCAAGACATGGATGCTCTCAGTCAGAATTACGTTAGAGGTTTTCTCCAGCCTCCAGATCTCGTCCCAGGAGATGATCAGTTTTACTGTAGGGTCATAACAAGAAATGCAAATGAAATCTGTGATTGAGGCTCACAGATGCACAGACAGTGATGTTGCATGAAGTGGGTAAATTGGACTTATGATTATTTGTGCAGGTTCTCCTGTGGTGCAACAAAGTCCAATTTCTCATTAATTAAAATACCTGAATATCACTGCTGCAACAACATACTTAAAAGGTGCCATTACAAAGAACTGCTGATGTCAAAGAATCAAATTCATTATGAAAATTCCTTAAATATCACTCAGTGACACGAGTTATTCATTAGCCACACTGTTTTTTAAGTGTGCCTCCATTATAAGCTCTGCTATAATGGCTTTTTCACAGTTATGGCAGCTGTCATTACCAAGAGCTACTTCATAATGAAAAAATGTTCCTGTCAGGCCATAAACGCCCACTATGGTGGCCGTTAGGAGCTCCCACAGTCTTTGATACCACCAATCAACATTATCAAGACAAATGGCATTGCATGTTAATAAATGCCATGGTGATGACTTACCCTCAGCTCCCAGCAGGTATGAATAGAAGCACAGGAAGTTAGTGCTGAGGTAGAGCCAGCCCTGGCAGGGCACTTTGCCTTTCCAGTAGCTGCATGAGTAATACGTGACCAGCTTTTCCTCAGGCGGCAGCTCAAACCATTTCTCAAACCTCAAAAGTGCTTCTCGGAACTTCTCAGGATCGTCTTCCAGCACCAGGGATGTCTTCCCTTCCTCAGCAATAAGACCCTAACACATGAAACACAGAAGGTTACCGCAGATTGAGGGTGATAACAGAACAATGCATCATATTCATTAAAGCTGCTGCAATCAATATCTTTGAATCAGCAATGGAAAAAGAGGCTGTGTGTGATTTGAAAGGTGCTGCTCTTGGTGATTAACCCAAAGAGAATTAATTATGATCCATTTTTGCAGTTCCCCTCAGTTATGCAGACCTCTGTCACATCTTTCAGCTCGTTGTTTTGGTTTTCTGTCTCTCATCAGAGTGGTTTTCACACGCAGCAGGATGAAGCTTTTCTCAGCCAAAAATCTCTGATAAATCAACTTTACACAACATTTCAACACCAAACAGCAAACGGACAAAGAGCAACTTGCTGGTGAATATAAAGGAGAATTTAGCATCTGAAGAGCCAGATATTTCCCTCAGGAGTTGGTAAAGCCCAACCAAGCTAAAACAAGAGTGAGTATTAGAATTATTCACCGAGTGGCCAAACACAGGACTGCAAATAACTCATAATGTTGCGCTGTGTCTGCATGATATGGAAACAGGCAACTGTTCGCTAACAGTATATTCACGAATGTCACATTCACGAATGTGACACTCGTGAATATACTTCACTGTTTAATCTGCAGCTTGTTGTGCTGCCCCCAAGTGGCCAAACAGTCAATTAAGCGAGCCCATTACCACTTGCTGTACTTTACAGCATTACAGCTGCTGAGATATTAACGTGTTAAATATTTAACCGTGTGGGATGTTCTGAGTCCCCCGGTTAAATATGGATGTTCTTATGGGTCTTACTCTAATTTTCCCTTGTACAAAGCTGGTGATGTCTTCGCTGGAGTCAAAAACAGAGAGTGTCCTCATGATGTTCTGCTGCAGCCAGTCCCAGTGCTGAACAATCTCCTCTTTGGTGACACCTGACCCAATATCAAGAGAGACAAAAATTATACAAACACACACACAGGTTGCTGATTAATAAGGTGGAACATGCTTTTACTTTGAAAAGAATGTCATGTTTTGTTTCTGCTTTTTTATCTTTGAAAAAATAGGGCTTGTTTTATGACTAAAAAGTTTACCGTTATTTCTCACACTAACTTGACTTTGGTATATTAACAGTGAGCGTTTTATGCTACGTCAGAGTAAGATGAAAATACAGGGACATACCACATGCTATTGACCAGTACACTTGTGAGTCTGGTGTGTGGTGAAGAATACGGTAGGGAGCAACTTTGGATGTGGAGTCCAGCACAGTATCCAGAGTCCCTACAAGGAGGCCTGTAATATACAGTACATTGAGATCTTTAACCAGTCCAGCAACACATGACCTTCAAGCACATAACGCCTTTGAAAATCAGAGAGACAAGTATTAGATTTCTATATGATATTCAAGACACAAAGAACAAACGTAACAATCTTTCATCACTAGATTTGTTAACTAATCACAGGTGTTTAACAGCTGCAGTTGCTCATGATTTGGAAATATGAAGAACTTCAACTAAATCAGCTATTGTCTATTCTTATTTGATGTATTATAACATGTTTTAAATCAGTCTTTTTTTAATACTTGGATCACAAACTGCCTCTTTATAATGAGACTGACAGTGGAAAGCCACATTGGAGCCACACAACTAAAATTAGCAAAATCTGTTACCTTTACAACTTCTCTCTGACATGTCCTCCATGAATAATTAACAAGGTCACGGTGAAACCACTCTCTCATGCACTGCAGCAGTATTACACCGGCCTGCCTGCCTGCTGAACATGGATCAGCTCTCCACATGTTCAACTAGTGAGCCAACAAACAGTAAAGGCTTCAAAAGGATCAGACACGGTTCACATAATTTATGTTCTCATCAGTGTAGAACAACATCACGCAGCAGAGCATAAGCTTAAACATAAAAAGATACTTCAGACATAAAAGGCTCCTGTGGAGAGGACTTCAAGTAGCACCATGCTATGTACCATCAGGTAGTATTTAATCTCCACTATCATTAAAGCAGCCAGACAGGACATGGGTCCTTTTGTCTTCAGCTAGAACACCATTCCTTACCGTTAATTATCTATTACATTACCGTACGGCTGTCACACTGTGCATGTGGTTGAAAACTGTGAAACGCTGCAATCACTGGTGGAAGTACAAGCACTACTTCATACTGTCAGGTGGTTTTCAAGATGCATGTAAGTAAAGAAATGTCATGCAATTAGGTTTTCACAACAGGTTTTGTTTGAACAGTCTGTTAGAGTTCAGCTAGTTACTCTTACCATGAACCATTCGTTCCTCTAACCGTAAGAACAAATTTCATTTGCCGTCCAGTAAGGAAATAATACAAACAATGAAATCAGTTACATATAAAATTAAGAAATAAAATCAAGATTCAACAAAACAAACACAAATCAAGTTCATAATAATACATATGGAGTGGTGCAACCCAAGAACTACTATTCCTTCCCTGAGACTTGAAAAATATCTGATCATAATATTGCTGGTCAGTTTTACATTTTGTCACATTTATTTGTTCACTTCCCCAAAGCCAGAAAACAGGGAAAGGCCAGCTTTACAAAGGACCTGTATTGCCTGTGGTAGGGTTGGAATAATAAGCTGATGAACTGGTTAAACTAATCAACAGAAAAGGACAAAGGGCGCAAATGTATTTGTTTAGGCCTCTAAAATGTGAGGATTTGCTGCACTTTGTTAATTCAGTGACTCTGGGTTTTGAACTGTGGGTTGGACAAAATAAGAAATTTAAAAACTTGGCCTTCAGCTCTTCAGGAGTTTGTGATTTAATTTTTTTTTTAATTTTCTGAAAATGTTCTTTGGACTTAATCAATCAAAAAAACACAAACAAGACGAATCAATAATGGAAACAACCATTTGTTGAAGCCCGCATGCTCAGGTGAAACTATAGTTTTCTCTCCGTGCTAAAAATAAAACATCTGATTTTGGCAAAGCTACAACATATTTACAGTGTGACAGCTCAACTAAGCTTCTGCGTCTTCACAAAGTCACTGACACATTTATTGTCCAGTGAGCAGCCCCTGTCAGTGCAGTGACATTACAAATTCAGGTGTTACATTTCTAAAGAAAAAAAAAAAAAACAAAGGAAGTGATGCAAATATTAACTAAGTGGTTAAATCTAAATCTGACACAAGAGTGGCTCAAAGTTTTTTGTTATTATTTTTTTTAGGCCTGTGTACACCCTATAACCTAACCACAGGTACAGTGCAGGACAGTCAGCAGGAAACAAGATGAACTGTGCAATGGACAGACAAGACTGACAGGCTTTTCCCATGTGACCTCCTTGTCCACTCCGTGCTCTTAGAAACATCAAACAAATAAACCAACACCACTGACTCATACACTCGAGCAGACCTTCACTCTGTCAGCCCGAGAAACCAGCTGTTCTCTACCTGAACTGACTCATATCATTTTAACACTTAGCTCATACCTGTTGCCATGTGGTTTTTTTTTGGTTTTGTTTTTTTTTAATGTAAGCGAGTGGGCAACACAGCAGTACCCGCCCTGTACACGGCACACAGCACGTTAGCTCTGCGAATGTATGGCGAGTTAACCCATTAATAACTTGTGTGTGTGAGAGTGTGTTTTATTTTTTAAATGTGTTTTGGTGAAGCAGCAGCTGCTGCTGTCCTTAGCGTGAGAGGAGGTGACAACATAGCCGCTAACGTTACCTGTCAGACCGCCACCACCTTCTCCGTACCCTCGTCTCCGTTGCAGTACGAAATACTCATTATCCTTCTCGGTGACCCATAATTTAAAGGCGTTTTTCAGCAGAATCTCTTCGGGTTTGAGCCACATGTTTCAAATGTCATGGAGTTGTCTACCAAACGCTCCTACCATGTCACGGCTATCGGCGGCGTAGCCCCACATCAAGCCCGTGAACATTTGTTTGTGTGCGAATCCCTCCCTTCCCACGTAGGCAAGAAACGCTGCCAAAGTTGCAAGGAATTATGGGATTGTAGTTCCTGAAGAGAGGGCGGTCCTAAGAGATTCATTCTCTGGGATCAGCTATTTCATGAATGAAATCGGGAGGGGGAATTTTGATTAATTGGTTAAATCATTTCCGTTGTAGTTGCAGGTCTTTATTTCATAAGAAAAATAGTTTTTCATTCATCAAAACTGCATTAATTTTTAAATGTGTCAGTAGATATCCATACATTTTTGTGATCAAACTTTTATGGTTACTGCATCCTTTAGACTTACTCACTGTATAGGTGCAGCAAAAGGATTTAGTATAGCTACACAGTGACATATAACCACATGTATAGGACTGTTGCGTGTGTAAGGAGCATTCCCCCACTTTTTCCAACCCATACATTAAAAGGACATTTATACCAAGAAAGGTATAAATCACATAAGAAACTGATTATTGAACCTCATTCTGGAAACTGGTTTGACTGGTGACATTACCCAGCAGGTCCTAAATGCAATGCAAATACTTATACTGGCCTCCTAAATATCAGCATGCCTTGCTCTCAGACCGCTTGAAAAAATTTCTGCTCACTGACACATAAATGATTTGAGTAATGTGGAGTGAAAAACAAGAATGTGCCACTAGTTTCTTATATAAAATGAAACATGCTTTTATTTAATTGTCTATTTCATTCTGGGCAGTTCTTCTAGGAAACTTGAAAAGCAAGGAAACTTTTACAATTATCATAAACTAGAGGATCCAGGAATGTAAATTATAATTTTGTACAGTTTACAGGAGGTTTATAATGTGCCTATACTGTTATTATGCATCCCAGGGTGGCAGTTTAGTGCTCAAGAATTTCAAGAACAAAGCATGCAATAGGAACCATGGCTGAAGGGAAGTAAAGCACATTTATATAAAGCAATTCTGCCTGAGCAAAATGACTGTTGCTTCATTGAAGGAAATTAGAGTACCATGAGAGCAGGATGTTGCAGCACTGATTTTTGGAAGATTTCAGGAGTATGAATAACCGTAAATCCCCTTTACCGTCTAATTTTGATGGTGTGAGTGGCACAAATTACTGCTAACTTCAAGAAGAGGCATTGTGACTTAGTGAAAGAAATGCAGGATTGTAGAAATTAGCTCCCATTCAGCCACAAAACCATGAGTGAGACCAGCCGCTGGAGTCGGCTGATAAGGCCCAGCTGAATCTTAGTTCGTGTTTCAGATCATTCCAAAGGTGGTGGATGGGGGCTGAGGTCAGGGCTCTGTGTAGGCCAGCAAAGCTCTTCCTTACAAAACTAAGAAAATAATTTCTTTATGGACCTTGACTTGTGCAAGGCGTTACTGTCATGCTGAAACAGGAAAGGGTCTTGCCCAAACTGCAGCCTCAGCGTCAAAGTTGAAAGTGTGATGTAAAAAAAAAAATCATTATATGCTGTGGCAGGCGATGTCCCTTGAGAAAAGGCCAAAACAAGGAAGAGAAAACTCCAGTCAAAATATACAAAATGATTACAATATGTGGATATATTTTGACTATATTATGTTTAATAAAGCTAAAGGGCTCCTTCCCTAACTGAGGGTGGTTTGCAATAACTGTATTTGGACAGCAGAGGTCTTGTTTGAGTCAACTTGTCAAACCCTGCTGCTACCACAAACTGCTTAAGTACTAACATGGGGTATAGGGTAAAATGATTGTGATGAGTGATTGTGTGAGAAGTTTTCTGTCTTTTTCTTCATCTGTAAATGTAAACAGTGTGTATTGATGTGCCTGTTAGGTGTTTACTGTGGTTATAGAAGGGGTTAGGGTTTTAAGGAGTCTTATGTGTGGGGTTTTGAGGTGTGCTAAACGCACAGAAAATGCACAGTGACACTTTCAGTGAGACTGATAGGAGGAGGGAATGCGATGGAGAGGTTGTTTTATGTCACATAGGCAGAGCCAGTGGAGGAATGATGACTCTTCTCTGAAAACGTTCAGCCAAAATCTTATGTGGTATTTAGGATGAGATTTTAACTGCACAGAGAACAATTGGTTGGAAGTCTTAGCTGAGAGCTTTAATGACTTCTCTCTGCCTCAGAGCTGCAGGAGAGCAGGTCTGACTGTGTTGCCAAAAAGGGGCAACCTTCACGATATAACGAAATGGCAGCCGGTCCCTCTGCTATGCCAGGACTATAAAGTGCTATCCAAAGTCCTGTCCTGGGCTAGGTTACCTTTGGAAGGTTTTACAAAGGTTTGGCCTCAGCCCTGGACTTAATGCCAAGATTAATGCTACGTCAGAGTAAGATGAAAATACAGGGACATACCAGATGGTTTGTGTAAACCCTTTCAAGTGCCTCGGAGTATAAGACAAGGCTAAAAAAAAGAAAACATTGTTGAAACTGTAGGTAAAATCAGGCTGTACCATGTGGACTTTAAAAGTGATGATATGTGTGTGTCTTTTTACATCTTGATCTTTTCTTTGAAGAAGATTTGGGAAATGAAAAAATAAATAATGTGACATGTAAGTATGGTTTTTACATTCTGATCTCTGCTGGCCCCAATCGTCCAAAGAATCCGTTCTTGCATTTTTATAATGAGTTGAATGGACAACCTTTTACTTTTCTTTGAGCATGTGCCATTTATATATTGTTTGAAATGAAATGGGTGCATAATAACTGACAGTATGGCAGCATTATCATTCCAAACGGTTTGATGTGATCTTAAGACAAATATACAGACTAACCTGCATAAAGCAAGAAACAGATTTACATATATCTGCAGGTGTGTCAATAACTAAACAAACGTATAGTTGATGTAAACAAGTAATGTTGTTTCCTAATATAATGTATAGGTGTTTAAACCGCAAGCTGTAATAAATTTAAACAGTTTACAAAAGAACTACAAACAGACACAAGCGCGCCCTGTGCAACCGTCGCTTTGATGACGTCAGGTCAATCCGACTCTCCGCAGCTGAGCGCGGAATTTAAAAACAGGGATTTGCTGTGTACATTACTGGGCTAGTTTTTCGCTCAGAGTGAGGTATTCGGCATGCTAATGTTAGACTTAGAAAATAAGAAAAAATATTTACTTCATTTCTTTCTCTGCGCACGTTTTTTTTTGTTTAAGGCAAATAGTGACGCAATCAAAAAGCACCCGCGTTGTTTGTATCGTTAGCCAGCGATAACTGTAACTTTGTAAGTGACGCAGCCATTTCTTAAAATACTGATGAAATAATGGCAGACTAATTATTGTGAAATAAATCTGCTCTTACATTTATTCAGATACGACACGTTTCTCTGCTTAAGTTTAAACGCGTTGCTAAAACTGGCAAGAAAAGTTAGTTAGTTATTTAGCCAACAAGCTAAGCTATGAGATCCTTTGGTGACAGTGGCGACACACTGTCTGCGTAGCAGGTGACTAGTTCGATTAACTTTCCACGATGGAGGATAACTCGTCCTGTTCTTCGACGGTGACTGGCCTTTCTCGAGCGTCTTTCCTCCAGAGGACGCTGGAGCGGTTATCCTCTGCACAGTGCCTGAAGCTGAAAGCTGAGGAGGCGGCTCCTGTCGCTGTCATTGCACTTCAGAGGTACTTATCCGAGCAAAGTGAGGGGCAGCAGGAGCAGCTGCACAGCTACAGCTACGATGTGACGGTCACTGATGGAGTCTGGAGAGCGAAATGCTTTATTCTCCCAGGTTTAAATCACCTGGTGCACACGAACACCCTCAGGACTGGGGTCGACATCGGCATCACGCAGTGCTCTTTTGTTTACAACGAGAGGAGGCTGGGACATGGGTACATTTGCATTGAAAAGCTCAGATGCGGTGCAGAGAGGTCTGTCGTCCTGCCCCTTATAAACGATGTCAGCTCACTGCCCATGCTGGTCAGGCATGGCATGGAGAGGAGTGTGCAAAGTGATGTTCCCCTTCAGGTGAGCCGCAAACACTACCTGTCTCTGTGGAATAACGACGACCCAGGGGGAGACATCTGGACCTCAGGCTCTCCCTCATCTGACACAGTGCTGGATGGTGAGATGCTGCACTCTGATTCCTCTGTCACACAGTGATGGTTAAACAGCATTTACAATACTGAGGTGGAATCTACCACTTGGCTTTTCTGCTACTATACTGGACAAATCAAATATCAGAACCCAAATATTACAATGTGTCTGACAGTATTTTTTATTTATTTCCTGGTCAAAAAAACTTACAGTTTCTCAGAACCCAAGGTGATGTCTTCAGTCTGCTTGTTTTGTCCAGCCATCACTGAAAAACACAAAGGCATTCAATTTATAATGATATAAACGAGACAATGGCAGAAAAGTCTCAACTTTGCGAAGCTGAAACTGGAGAATGTAGGGCTTTTTTCTTGATAACTGACTTAAACAATCAACTGATGATCAAAATCGTTGTCTTGTTTTTGCTCAGTTTTCTGCTGATGTATTACTTAAATAATCATTTCACTACATGTATGAGGAGCAAGCAGACAAGACACGATACTGATTGCTCAGCTGCAATATTGTTATATTTTCAGAAAATACGTGGAACCTATTCAGATTTTATGACCTAAAAAAGACAACTTTTTGTCTAAAAAAAGCTGCATTTCAAGACATTATAATACCCAGAATCAACATGTAGACTTACATCATAAAGTAGTTGCATAACTTAAAGTCTAAACTGTACATGGTAAAAAATATATTTATTTTCCATGACAGAATTGAATTGGCTTTAGTTGCCAAATTGCAGTGATAATCCTGATGATGTGTTGTCTGCAATGTCTTCCTTTCAATAGTGTCCAAGATTACTCTTCTTTGCAGTCTGGAGTCGTCCTTTAGAAACACATGGAAACCTCTTCCTCTCCTAGTGAAGATAATACACAAATCAAGATTAAGATATTACGGGAAGTTTGGGCTCAAGATCGATTACCCCTACCAGGTGAGTTTAATCTCACCGAGAATTATGAGCCTCAGTAACAAGATGTGAACAGGATCTCACTTTTGTATTTCTTACACATTATTTTTTCACTGTTATGTTGTGACAAAGTGTAATTTACTTGTTTTTCATTTCATACTGTCTCGTATTGCAGGCGTACTTTGAAGTTGCTGACCAGAGCGGCACAATGTCCCTTGTGCTTTGGAACGAACTTTGTCCAGAGTTTTACCTGAGACTGAATGTAGGCACAGTGTTGTACCTTCAAAATTACACCCTGAAGCAGAGTTATTCAAACCGGTCACGCCCACAAATGGACCATCACAGAATGAAGACCTTTAACTCTGTGGGTACGTACATAACCACTGATCACAGTCTTGAATTTTAAAGCTTAGTACCACAGTTTTGTGTGATGGGCGGACAAAGCCTTATAAAAGCTTCTAACGCTTCTTCCTGATTGTGCTTGAAAAAAAGAGTCAAAGCATTGAAGCTTTGATGAAAGAAAGCACAGTGACATCTAGTGATTTGCTGAAAGTACAGCAGCCATTAAGGAGAGTGCAGTCAGCACATAACTGGTTCTTCAAATGGTTCACTTCCTATTTGTGCTATGAAAGCCTAACACTGAATGCAATGCTGAAATGGAAATTAGAAATACAAAAGGATTTGGGGGGAGCATGTTGTGGTTCTGGAAAAGTGTATTTCTGTTTTTGCTGAAGGTTTTTATGTAAAAATAGAATTTGCTCCACAGCGCTGGGCTTAAAACGGTTTCTTTGCTGGCTGACTACTTCTCCTGCTTTGGAAAAGATCACGTGGCACTGAGGACGTTGGCAAGCAAGGATCTTGCGTAGTCATCTGACATAAGTGGGGTTATACAGGCTTGTGAGTCATTCAGAACTGTAGTGAGTCCTCTGGCTTTGTCAAATGTGGGTCTTTAAGATACCTACAAACACAGTTTGTTAGAGGTATTTAATTATATATGTTTTCTTTCAGTAACATATGATAAATGAAAACAGTACCTCTCGACTTTAGGAGTGTTTGAACTATTCAGACCCCTCGCTGCCCACCCTGGTGGTTCAGTGACGCTGGAAGCTTCGGACGCCATCAGTCACATGGCAAAGGCAGTTTGATACAAGCTTCAGCAGACTGGTTCGAACCAGTGTGCTTAGTGCAAATGAGCACAAATTCAGTGATATATGGCAGAACTCTGTCATTGTGTAGTAGTAACTCGTCTGTACAACCCTCATATGTTGAAATCAAACAATAAATTACATCTTTTTTCATCTGCAGGATTTTGGGGAGGGGGAGGTTCTGTAGTTTATACCTGCAAATAATTAATAATTAATGTGCTCTTACTTCAGGTCAGCTTTGGCTTTCCTTTGACCATTTCACCTATTCTGGCATTTATCTTTCATTCTTCAGGCTTTGACATTTGGTTTGGGGTTTAAACAGTACGGAAAATGAAAGCACCATTTTCCAGTAATCACAAAAAGCTTTGTGTAGCTTCATCATTTCTTCCACTGCTTTCTGAAAGGGCTAATGAACTACACCCACGGCTTATACTCTGTCATGCTGTTTGCATATGTATTTTTTCCAAGAAATCTGCCTGAACCCTCGCAACCCAGCTTCGCTCATCACTGTGGTGTCACCAAAGAGTGTGCTTCCTCAGTGGGGATTGCCTGAGGTTTCGTATCAGTTCACCACCAGGTGATTAAAATGTCTTACATTTGTTTGTCTTTATTTATTCCTCGGGCTGTGCTGGATATGCTATTTTTGCAATTTTTTTTTCTTTTTACTGTTTTGGTTTTTACAAATATGAAAAACATTCTGTTTTTCATCTGCTTCACATTATGTATATTTCTTCCAGGTCAGAGTTGGAAAAATTAGCCAACAATTCTGCATGTGACGTCATTGGTTTGGTAACATTTGTTGGCCGTGTTGAAAGAGTCAAGAGTAAAGGGAACAAGGGTAAGAAATGTTGATTTATTTTTTATTTTTTTTTTAAATCTATTGAATGGAAATAATTTGTGAAGACTGGAGGAAAGCTGCTGGATTTCCTTTTTGATTTTAATCCAGTGATTGACCATGTTTACCTTTCCTAGGTCCAGAAAAATACTGGACGTATCGCTGGGTCCACGCGGTGGATGGGACATCGAACAATCCTTTTATCCTGGAGATTTTTTCCTCTTCTCAACCAGAAATCTTCAGTTGCATTTGCCCAAGTAAGTCGGCTGTATCGGCTTGTATCTGATGGCTCTGCGGCCGAACTTGTGAGCACTTTAACATAGTTTGACTAATACATCATCCTCTCCCTCACAGTGACCTACCTGGTTTGCACTCAGATGAGGGTTTGTCTAGTGGAGGGCTCAGTGCCATACCTCACAAGCAGCTGTGAGACAGAGATGTTCATCACAGGTTAGCACAGCTGTAACAACAAGCGCCTGATGACGCATAAATGTGGTGACAGTACTTCTTTTTGCATTTGGAGCCGAACTGTATGTTACCTGTGTCCACAACAGGCTACCACAAAGGTCAGCCATATGTGAGTGACCCCACAGTGAAGAGATTCATCCAGTGGACCAAGACTCTCAAGGACAACGTCGTCCTCCAGAAAACTGCTGTTGGCGGCCACTATTCCTACCCTCGCCCCTCAAAGATATTCACACAGTCGATGGCAGACACCTCTGGTGAGAGAAACAGTTTTATTTGATCTTTTTTTTTTTTTTTTAGCTTTCAGAACATATTAATCTGAGAGTGCATTTATTAGAGTCCAGCTTGCACTCTTGTAATTTCAAGGCATGAAAGGATGAGCTCTGCTTCAGTACTGAACCATAATGAGGTGCACTCAGTTCTCTTGTGGGTGGCAGAAATCAAATAAAATCTGGGTCAGCATTCTCCTGCAGTTCTGCCACAAGACATGGTGAAGCGTACACCTACTCTGTCTGTATCTTAAGGCACAGTTGCAGGGAGTTAATCTTTATACATTGTATTCGAATTTTAACAAGCTGTTCTTTCAAGCCACCCATAAGAGAAAAAAAAGAGTTTGGCCTTCAGAGCAGAGTAAAGTACACCCTGCGCCTAACATTCTGCATCCCATAGTTAGAGTGATTTGGTTTATTTGTCTATGTCAACTTCTGTTGTTTTTAAAACCTTTACACTTCATCTTCAGCTCAGGTTCCTCTGGTCGCTGCCACAGACTTGAAGAAGGAGTTAGAGACCTTGCAATACAGGGAACATAAAAAACTGGCAATTCAAGGACAGATCACGGCTGTGCGGTACATGAAAACCCTAAAGACCACGGAGCCACAACAAACACAAGACAAAGAGGTAAAAGACGTTACCTGCATGTTTTAAAGAGGAGTGACCATTAAAACCGAAAAATAATTAAACTGGTTTGCTGCAGCTGCCGGATGTTTCTACTGATGTGTGTGTACCAGAGACACACAGTCGTCCCACAGCAGCTGAGCAGACTTCGGCCGACAGTGTAACGTCTCCCTCTACTGAGAAAATCTCCCCAGTCAGAAGAAAAAGAAGAATTCAAACCAGGTGTGATTTGACCCCTGACCTAACAGATGTGTGAGCTTGTTGTACTTGAGTTCATCAAGCAGAGTTTAAAGGTTGCATTCAGTTCACCAAATGAAATGTCAACATGTCAACGTGTTTTCCAGAAAAACCTCGCAGTCCTCCTTGAATCGTGATATTGTGCCATCAAAAAGGTACTGAAGATTCAGGCTGGTTTTATCCATCAGTTAACTATTTCAGCCACTCTGAGCTCATCTGTGTCTGCTCCTACAGAAGGACTGGACTTAGAAGCACACAGGAAGGACGAGAGCAGGACGAACAAGAGAGCGGCTCTGAACCTGAGGAGGCTCAGGACGTGGAACGTGGTCTACAGTCTGAAAATCCAAATCAAGGTGAATTACTGGAGCTACGCCGCGTGTTTCTGAAGTGATCTGATACACTGTCAAACTCTGATCTCACAGTTATATTTCTGACTCTTGTCACTGACACCGTGTCTGTTTTCCACCAGACTCGGATGTTTTATCTTGGGAAAGCAGCAACTGGCTGAAGCAAAGGCAAGAAGTGTGTGAACATTTGTGTCAAGGTGGTTTGTACCAGGACAGCATCTCTCAGAGGTTCACGTCTGACGCAAAGAACGTCCTCCTGCAGTGGAGCAACCTTCAGCCGACGCGGTGGACACCAGAACAAACCGCAGACACCATCCCACCTGTGGTTTGTCCAGGATACTACCAAGTAACAATATTAGGTAAAGCAGAGTTTTACTTTAAAAATCACTCTGATCTGTGATGGACAAGAAAGTCTCACTGAAAAAAACGTGTTCTTCATCCTTCCTCTCAAATCTGTCTTGGTGTAACTTCAGCCTCTATCATCCAGCCTGTGCACAGTGTGTCAGAACATCCTCTCGTTCCCTAAAGAATGTCTCTCTGAATCATTATGAGCTCACTGACCTTTCATGTTTTTTGTTTTTTTTTATTACCTTTATATCACCATTGAGCACAGTCATAGGTCTGAGTCATTTAGGAAACTTATAAACTCATAAATTCATAAATTCTACCAGTCTAAAGTTTTAGAACGCCCCCACTTTTCCAGTCTTTATTGAAATTTCAGCAGTTCAAAATACAGTGAAAAACTTTAAACAACCCTCTGTCAGTACAAAGACAGTGTTGGAACAGACTGTGTTACTACACCTCCTGACGTATTGTTAGGACAATACTGCACTGTAGGAAGTAGTACTATATATTCAGAGGTTCATCCTAAAGCAGGATAATGACCCAAAACATTAGAAGAGAAGAACCAGACGTTAGCTTCACATGATGAAGACCAGCACAGTCTCCAGACTGATGAACAGAGACATGATGTAGTTTAACTCTGTATTATTAACGTGAACCTGCTTCATTAAACATTTGACATTTTAACATTTGTTTTTTAGTTTTTGTAATTTTTTTAATTTTAATTTTCAACTAGTTGTGTAGTTTAACATCTTACAAAATGACAAGAACGACAACAACGACCATTAAAATCAGTTTTTCTTTACCTTCCTGACAGGCATAAACAAGCAGATAGCGGTCGATGCTGCGTATTTTCCCGTGGTGAGCACGGATGAGCCCAGGGCTGTAGGTCTTCCTCAGGATCCCCACGGCAACACGATGCTGTCCTGCCTTTCGTCAGGGTTTCTCTGCCCTCTCATTGACACAGCTAACCACAGTGATGCAGCTCTCCCCGAGCCAGGTAGCCACCACACTGCTAAAGGGGAGGACTAAAACTCACGAAGCAGTCGCCATGACACATGCTTTTCCAGCAGACCTGTCGAGTCTTTTATCACAAACACACGGCATCATAGACAGGATCAGTGTGAGAGGTGATGCTGATGATACGATGTGGCGTTTTTGTCTTTCAGAGGAGATCTTGGCGTCTGCCAGTGAGCTGGAGGACACACATGTTGTGTGCATCTTGGACCTCTGTCATCTGGGTGGAGATAAGGTGGAGGTCCTGATCACCAAGGTGTACAGAGTGACAGAGGTTTCCCTCGACTAGGAGCCGCATTAATCATGTCATTAAAGAGCAAAGGAAGCCTAATGCACTGGTCTTAGACCAAACCTCAGTTTGATACTTGTAAATTCTCTGATTACCTGTTACACATGTACAGCAAAAGTCACATAATACTTTAAATTGTACTTTAATATTTTTGAATAGCGTGAAATGTTTTATGATTAAAATACTGAAATATATAAAATTGCTTTTTTTTTTTTTTACCATCATAATTCAACTTGGATATTTACTGTGACTGACAGATGTTGGTTTAAGGTATTCTGGGTGGCTGCCATCGGTAGCCCTTTACTAAGGTCTGAGTAATTTGACAAATACTGTAATGAAACACTATATATTCCCGTGAGAAATGTTTAAAAACTAGATTTTTATCTAAGCTAATGTCCAGTCTTTTTCATTGATCAATCTTAGCCTGGTTTTCTGAAGTGAAAATACAGCTTTTTGGACTTAGAAGACACAGCTGAGAAACACTCTGGTGCATAAGTAATTTTCTAAGTAAACACTTTGCTCAGAATAACAATACATATGTTTAAAAATATTTATTTTCAAATATTTCACAATATCCAGGTTGATTTATAAATAATTCAGTATAGCATAATTAATATCAAGATATTTTAGAATGTAAACTTAATTTGTTAATTTCTTTTAAAACAATATTAACAATATTTTTAAAGCTTATTTTGATGGTAAATACAGAAAGAAAACAAGCCATACAAGTGACTGTGCAACACCAACTTGAACGCAAAAAAAAGCCTCACCTCCTCTAATAAGACACTTCATTATCTGTTACAAAATTACTTTAATTTTAAAATCATGTAACATACATATGTAATCTATTAGACATATAAAATAAACAACTATATAGTCTAAACTTTTTTTTTTTTTACATTCTATTATACAATATTTTCAATGTTTGTTTCTGGACTGAAACAACAGAAATGGCTGTGTACCAGGTTTGTTTTGTTCATGTCCTGGCAAATCTTTACACAGAAAGAGTTGATCTGACCTCACACTCACGGTGTCAGCCATTGTTTTACAAATCAGAAAAAAAAAAAAAGTACAAGTTAAATGTGATTAAAATCACATAACTTCAAAAAACATTGACACTCAATGAAAAACTCCATGAAGAAGAAAAGCATTCTGAAAGTTTAAAAAAAAAAAAAAAACATAATAAAGGTGCGGCAACCACTGTTAGGGAGAACCTTTTTAACTCCACCACAAAGAAAAACTGTACTGACTGAGCAGATTGATTATTTACAATACACACACACACACACAAAAAAAAATCTCTAAAAATCCTCTCACATCCAAACATTCTGGTGGGAGAGTGGGTGATTTGTCCAGAGCAAAAATAATTTAGGGCTTAACCCAAAACTGGAGCATGATGGATGAACTATCACAACACGATTCACTCAGAGTGGAGTTTAATAAGCAGAATGTCCCTCAACCACCTTTGCAAGGCAAGTAATATGATAACAGTTATTATGTATATAGACAACAACAGAAATCTGAATGATGTGTTGAGATGGAAAACAATCTTGTGGAGGAATTTTAATAACAGCCTGAAAGGCTGATATTCTGCAAAACTATTTATTTTCCTTCATTCATTAATTTCAAATAATTAATGAATGATAGGAAAACAGAAATGTAGTCGTCTATGGCACCTCTGAGTCCCTGGCTGAACTGAACCTTTATGGGCAGTCACTTCATTGTTTCTATGCCGAACATGTGGAAGTGTGGAGATGCGTGAAGAGACACTGAGACTTCTAAAACCCATCTGAAATAATATTTTCATGATGATTTACAATTGCACTTTTTCTTTTAAAAAAAACAAAACAAACTGAAACCCATTAAACTGAAAAAAAAAGAAAAAGAAAGATGACTTCGGTCAGTTTTGGCTGGATTAACCTTTTAAAGACCACACAGCTGGACAGCTGTTGCTGCACCCTGATGTCAAATTCTGCTTGACAACAGCATAAGGATTCAGATTCTTCATTTCATCTTTTTTTGTTTTGTTTTGTTTTTCTCTCTGTCATGGTGAACTTGTGACCCTTTACTCCAGAGTACCCCGTTATCGTGTGTCGTCTCATGTCTGGGAGGAGCTAACGCTCTGCAGCACATTCCCATGCAGACAAAGTCCTGTGTAATCATTGTGATCATAGTCTTCAGTGGACACACGCTGTACCTTTTTAAAAAAAAAAAAAAAAAGATACTGCTTATATCAGCGTCTGAAGGAATGTTAGGATGTTTTCATTAAAAAAATACTTCCATATAATTTACATGGTACAATGGCTTATTATACACCTCTATATACATCGTACATCTGTTGTCAGACATTTAAAACAGTATAAATTAACATTCTTCTTTTTCAAATTGACATTGCACATAGGAAAGTGTAAAACGGCACTGAATATACATGCTGAAAGTGTTCTGACAGTTGAGTCTTGTCGTCCAATAGGAACAGCACCAGTCTTAAATGGGGACTGTAACGTGGTTGGTTTGAATGCATACAGCTGAGGTGGCTGAGACCAGACTGGGCATTACGGGCTGATTTGAATAAAGTGTAGCACAAGTCCCACAGTGAGAATAACAGGAAATGCTTGCACAGTCATCAGAAAACTGTGTTTTTCCTGCTGAACTTTCTGGGAATGCAGAAGCAAATTCGAAGATAGAAGATTGTTGAATTTAGATTCATAAAGCCAGACTCTGGCACAGACAGTTCCTGCACAGCATACCGTTACAAGTAGTGTGTGATTGTCATTACTTCCCAGACACCGTTCAACTGCCAGTCTGGCTTCGCTGTTACAACTGTCATCTCACTTCTCATATCTCGCCTTTATATTCAAACTGCCTGACTGAGACAGGAGTGCGGTTACGAGAGCCGATTAGCAGTTGGCCATTTCAAAGCAAGATTTCCTTCAACGAAACTAACGCAAAACGGTGTCTCTCAAAAAAATATGATGGACTCACACACACACACAAAGCACAGTATGAAAAGAACAAGAATGCAACATCTTGAAAATCTGACTCTGCAAATAATTTGTCAGATACAGGAATAAACAAATGTCTGATACTTAAGAACAATGGCAAATTTAGTGTTTTTTGTTATCACTGCAGCTGTATGGTATTTCACAAAACAGCACATTGTGGGTTTCTATGTTTTCAAGCTAAAATGAAATACCTGCTTTAATTTTTTCCATCCCTGTGAGATCACATTCATAGGAGGAAGCAGTGTTTTATATTCTTGTAAATGAACCCAACTGCTCGTGGTTGGAGGGTAAATTTTCTCATATGTTCAAATAAATGACCAGACTCGAATAAACTGGGTAACACCGTTCGTAAATCTCCACACAGCGGGGCAGAATCCCCTCCAAATCATCTCCCTCTGTTTCTGAGATATTCAAATCACCATGATTACACTCCCACAGCAGTGTGTTGTACTGTGGTAAGGAAAACTGCAATTAGCCACATACAGATCGGAGGTGGTGCACTCTTCTCGTAAAAACGTTTTGCACAAAATCACGTTAAGACCAGTGTTGACCTTTTAATGTCTAAACGAACACATAAAATCAATTAGAACTTTGGAGTATAAAACTAGATTCATATCCCATATATTGTGTCAAATATATATATGTAATAAATAAACAAATGATTTCATTAGGGATTCAGTAAATAGTTAAATGAATCTTATTAGATCCTATCATTACAGAAAGTGTTCAAAAAGAGTTTGGACTTACTGATGTAAAGGCTGCAAAAAGCATCCAATGTATATTTGTAATATATCCAATACAAATCTAGATGTCTTTAGTTTCAATCTGATGTGGAAAATAATAAATTATGACCTATGAAAATATAACTTTGTATTCCAAATGGACCTGAGCTGGATTTTTAAAGCCATAATCAGACAAAACCATCTAACCGCACCATGGACGGACCACGGTTGAAGGCACAATTTTTCTCCCCCCCCTCTGGTACCTTGTGTATCACCTAAAGACTCGTGCTGCAGAGGCTCATCAGAAGCGCCTACTTCAGAGCTCTGTTCATCATTCTCAGTGAGCAGTGGTGTGATAGTTGTAGCACCCCTTCTTCAGTCCCAGATTGAGGCTTTAAAAATCTAGATAGACCTTTCTGGTAATTGGAGAACATTCGCCCCAGCTTCCACAGTGTCGCATGTTACATCTGAATTCTTACCAAACCTGATTTTAGATATGATAGTCATCTCACCACTGCATGTGCCGCAATAATAAAGCGCCTTCTCAAGTGCTTTGCCATGAACATACCTGCGAGTAAATAATTGGGGACAAAATGGGAGCAACGTCGGATTTCTGCCAACTGAAATACACATTGATGTAGATGTCCCATGTTCACACATCCCCTTTATGAGATGAAGCATTTTCACTGGAGCTAAATATTTGACCAGGGGTGATGATATTATGTAACTGGGGCGAGGTGTCGAGCTATAGGTCTGAAAACTAATCTCACACGTTGTTAGTGAGGAAAAATAGAATATTAAGTCATGGGCACAAATAAATATTCTACTTCTGGGGGTAGGAGGGTGGTACCAAAGTGCAAACAGACACTTAGAAGGAAACTCTCTGTGTCAGATGAAAAACATCCACATGTAAACATGTGAAAGTGGTGTCTTCTTGAGAGCTCTGATAATCCACTTGTTCCAGCAGAGCCGCTGATTGACGACTGAGTGTGACGTGGGCCGGTGATGAAGGGCCCCGGCACCTCAGACTCTCCTCAGACCCTGCGGGTGACGTCAGGTCAGCGTGGCCTCTGCTTGTGGTTTTCACTCCAGCGCCGTACGGACCGGCTTCTTGTGAACGGGCAGCTTCACATCAAAGGTAAGGTCAGTACGCGAGCGATTTTTCCCGCTTTCGAGCATTTTCCTCTGCAGGACTTGACGTCAAGTTTGACTTCCAAATGCATGCAGCGTGCCGCCGCCGCCGCCTCCACAGAGACAAACATGGAGGGAGATCTCAGCGCTCTAAACAAAGTCCACAGCGCTACCGAGTCAGCATATTTCGGAAGTCAGTGCCAGTCTGGTTTTGGAAATGTTGGTATTGCCTTTGCTGCTGCTGCTGCTGCTGCTGCTGCTGCTGTTGTTGTTGTTGTTGTTGTTGTGCTTGGGGTAGTTGCTGCGTTTGCGGCTGCTGCTGGATGTATCTCACAGTGCTTTGCTGTGGGACATTAGTGGTGTGTAAGAATGCTGGAGTAGACCCACCGTGTACAAGTCCTTGAGTCATCTGTGGACACAAAAGAAAGTATGAACATACTGTGGCTGGCTGATAGAGCCTCCTTCACTAAGCTTTATATGCACAATCTTTCTTGAAATAAAAATAAAGCCCTGATAAAGAGACAGGAAACACACCCTTATTATCCATGGGGACACACTATTCATTCAAGAAATCTCAGAGGAAAATGATTAAAGAAAATACAGTTCTGGGAAATATGGAAAAACTAAAGACTCTTCCCTGCTGTCCTAAAAGGTTTAGACCACACTCACGTCAGCAAAAAGAAAAAAACAAAAAACAAAACACAACCCTCCCCCTTTTCAGATGATGTTTCCGAGAATGTTTTGGCATTTAAAGGGATTGAGGTAAGCTACTTATGAAATGTTTCTCCACCAGACAACCACTATTTATATTTGGTAAATTTTTATTTATTTATTTATTTTAAACAAAATAATTCGGTATAACATGATTTGATATCTGACCTAATGAATTTTAGATTACATCACAGCTTTGTGACAAAGCTGAAGTTTTACAATGAATTTCACACTGATCTCTTTGGTAACAGCTTGTGGGAATGGCACGGTAGCTTGTTGCTGTGGCAACTAAGGATTCAGATGCAGTGTAATGCTTAAAATTATCATAAATCAGTAAATATAAAGCCTGAGCACGATTATGAAACAATCCATCCCTAAATATGGAATTTAAAGTCAAACATATGCCACTGGAAACTATAAACACAGCGACTGATATTGCTGCCTCGCTACACAGCAGATGGTCGTCGTACCTGAAAGAACTGCTGGGGCTGCTGTAGCTGCAGGGAGTGCTGAGAAGCCTGAGGCTGAGTGTGGTAGGCTGACTGGGACTGGTGTGTGATGAAACTGTTGTGTGGGAACATAATGGGGGACGTAAAGACCGGAGAGGGCACGAGGACAGCGTTGCAGTTGACCTGTTGCATGGAGAATGAGGGGGCGATGATCTGCTGCTCCAAGGTGTATCTGTAAGGAGGGTACAAAACATAATACCACACAAACAGACTAATATGTGTGCGTTTGCGTCGGTGCATGGCAATTAAACAGTTCTCACATTGTTTGGGAGATGCCCATGTTGCACTGGGAAGGCTGCGAGGTGACACTGCTAGTGGGAACCAGTGACTGCATTGGCTGGTTGAGAAGCATGCTGCAGGAAATAAAATCTGTTACTGGAAGAACCCAGTCTGTTCAGTGAAAAAAAAAAAAAAAAAAAACCCTCAAAACATGATGTCAAAGAGAATGAGGTTTTCACCTCACACACACGCTCCCCTCTAAAAAAAAAAATATCAAAGTAGTACAAGAGATAAAAAGGACATCTTTGATCTTAGCAGATCTTTATTTCTGAAATGATTTGGGGCCTGACTCATGTTTAAAATCAACCACAGAATAAAGGGAAAAAACCCACACACAAACACAGAGATCACTCCTGTCAGCAGTGGAAGTGTTCATGTAGGATCCAGTTGCTGATGGTAAGAAGCTGATTAATAAAACAAGTTTCAGGGTCTTTAAGATCCAGCATATCAGAGCTAACCCTAACCCTATAATTATTTTAACACTTTAACTGAAGGAGCACGTTTTTCTGTGTGAGACAATAGAAACAGAGTAGAGACAGTTTAATGCTATTCACCAAACTCATTATATATTAGTAATCTTCCATAATGTCTGCTATACTGTCACTGTGGTTTTGAATATTACATGTCTTTCAGGGCTCTCACCGTAGTTGTCCATCTTGGCTGAACTCGTTGTCCGTGTGTCTTTGGTTTGCGTCCTGCTGCGGCCTCGTGTTGGTCTGAGAGAACATCATGGGGTTGCTGTAGAAGGGCATCGTCAGACTCGTGTTCGTTTGCACGGGCAAACTCACTGACTGCACCTGGCCGCCCCGTGCAATCCTCTGCTGGACCTACAATGAAATGAAGGGAACGCACGCCAAGCTAATCAGAGATACCATACGCTTGTTAACAGCCTATAAAAACAGTAGAGTCCACCAGTTAAATTAAATCAATATCTTACATGCTCACGTCCTTCCTACATGAAAATACATAACGAAGGACAAGCAAAAACAGCTGTGTATTTTTCATGTTTTTCTGAGTAAACCACAGTGATAATTCCAAATTCCATCCATCAGCTGACAATTCAAGTTTCTATTTCTTTTGTGTCTTTTTGCTACAATGGAAATGAGCAGAGACTGCAAGCAGCACATGGCCAAGAAACTGAATATGAAGCTACCACCTGGTGCTGTGACACTTGTATCTTTCACTAACAGATTATTGTTATTCAGGGCTGAATCCACAGCCTTCCTCCGTTGTGAGTCGTTACTTGCTAATTACTGAAGGTAATTTCATTTAATATTATCCTCTTAGCATTAGAGGATATATTAGAGGAGGTGTCTGGACAACTTGCGCAGCTCTGTACCTGTGTTGAGGGTGAGCTGTTCTCTCTCAGGAGTGAGTGAGGGGACGAACTGTGGGCCCCACAGGCTGGTGGTTTAGGGTGGCCTGAGAGCTGCCTGATCACCCCTGACTGGCTCTGCTGGGCCGGCTGGGCCGGCTGGGCCGGCCTGCCCGGGCCCTGCTGCTGAGGCTGCTGCTGAGCCTGGCCAAACTCATTGTGGATAGGCTGCTGTAACAACATCTGACACATACACAGAAAATATTAATTTATCCTCCCTCTACTAAAAACACATGTATCTAATTTACAAAAAAAAAAGTTTGCTTCCACAGTGATTTTACTTTAACGTGTCTTTATTATAAATAAGATAAACTAGACAACAGTAGTATGTCTGTGTTGCCTTAGGTTTGAGGTAACACTAATGAAAGGCAATAAGCTCAGGTTTCATTTTGATTAGATAACTGTTAATCTGTTGCGTGAAAATGTGTGTTTGAGTTTCAAATCACAGGTCATCTCATGTTGTTGCCCGGGAGGCAACAACATTAAACTAAGAGACAACTCGTCTTTATTAAACAAACATTTCAACACTCCCCCAAGTCTCGTCTCCGTGCAATTTATGTGGGTCACGTAGTGGTTAGAATACTTGTAGCTGAACTGGGTAGTGCTGGCCTCTTGGTGGGGCCATTCCACCGTTACTGTGAGGGGTTACAATATGATGGTGATTTTTGTGACAGCTGATTTTTACGTGCGTAATCATTTTTATGTCTTGATAAAAGTCTGTGACTCCCTATTTTTAAATGAAATTCAGTGTTTTCCCAATGCAGAAAAAAACACGTAATATTTCATATTTCCTTTGTGAGAAGACTTTTTCTTTCTTTTGTGTGTTTGTAGTGTTACCTGGAGGTTAGCCAGGTGAAGCTTCTCCTTAATGTCATGCAGCTCCTGCTGTTGTGTCTTAATGTCAGCCTGCAGAATGCGTGTCCTCTCCTCCAGCTGCTCCTTCAGCTGGTTCATTACGCCGAGCTGAGGCTGCTGCAGCTGATACATGGACGACTGCTGCTGCTGCTGCTGCTGTGTTTGCTGTTGCTGAAAAAACATGATCCAAAGAATCATTTGGGAACAGATATAAAAAATCCTGGCAGTTTTCTTTCATACTACAGTTTTTTGTGTGTGTGTGTTTTTTGCAGTCACTGTAAATATGTCATACTGTATGAGGAGATAATCAGTCAGCGTGAGTCATGTAATGGTTTATTCTTGTGATGGTGAAAGCACATCATGCTCCACAATTTTTAGGTCTTAAAATAATATGGATGAGTGATTTATATATAGAAATGTGATAAGTGGAGACCTAGAGCAAAAACAAAAGAGCCCATTTCAGATCTAATCTTGATAATTATCTTTTTTTTTTTTTTCACTTTTATGACACAATCTTATAACTAGGAGGAGGCACTGTGCACAAACAACAGATGAACATATACACCAGCAACAGTCATAAAAGTAAGATAAGCACACAAACAGAACAGAGGAAGGCAACAGGCAGGAGAGGAAGTCTAAACACTAACCATTGCGGAGTGCTTGCTGCGGGTAGGAGAAAGGGGGAGGCTCATTTGGGGAACGAGGTCAAAGGAATTTTGTCTTTGTGCCAAATTCTACAGAAGTAAAAATAACAAAGTTTTACAATTTAGCACAATCTCTGACATGATATTGTGCCAACTCGATGTGGCTGTTTCTCAATGACCATTTTATCTCCAAAGTCAGAGGGACACATGGAAACGTTGAATAAACTGACCTTTGCACTACTAGGTTGGAGTCTCGCAGATGTCTTCTCGGTCCCAATGGAAGCAGACTGCCATGACGGTGTGCAGGCCTCTGTGTAGGAGTTAGCTGCTGCAGAAGAGACAGGTCACCTCTAAACACACTTCGATCACGGTCAAGTCAAGTCAAGCCAGTTTTATTTATACAGCGCCAAATCATAGCAGCTGTGATCTCACGGGACCTTCCATACAGAGCAGGTCTAGGGCATTCTCTTTATGCTATTATTTACAGAGACTCAACAGCACTTGGTGACAGTGGCAGGGAAAAACTTCCTTTTAAGAGGCAGAAACTTCGAGCAGAACCAGGCACAGGGTTGGTGGCCATCTGCCTTAACCGGTTGGGTAGTGGACTGAGGATTTGTTCAGTTAGATCATAATCATCATTTTTGTCTGTCAGCTGACAGCTGACAACCACAAGGTTCTTATTCATCCTTTTATCTCTGCTATGGTGGTTGGTGCAAGAACAAGTTCTCGGAGTAAAAGTCATATTCATCTTTTAAAGATCTTTGTGGCTGCAATTAAAAAAAAAATGCTAGCTGTCAACTGCTGATCTGCT
Organism: Toxotes lorentzi; assembly: GCA_037833715.1. Classification (NCBI taxonomy): domain Eukaryota; kingdom Metazoa; phylum Chordata; class Actinopteri; family Toxotidae; genus Toxotes; species Toxotes lorentzi. The sequence goes on from JBBMJY010000004.1 coordinate 7,749,006, forward strand.
CATCTGGGTTGCTTCCAGTTATTCCTGCTCTCTCAACAGTTTAGCTTTTCCAGCAGCAGTGACTGTTTTGCAGACTTTATTTACCCTGTGTTTTGCCTCGTAGGCTACAAAGAGGCTACTGCCTAATCCTCTGGTTAGTCCATGTTTTTATCTGCTGCCTGAAAAGTGGACTGCAGGCAAGACTCAGGGCTGGAAAAAATGACTGAAACGCCTCTGCATTTTTTTCAAGTAAAAAAAAAAATTATTGAATCTGTATTTTTGTCTATAGTCATTATTCTCCTTCATTCTCCTTCAGCCTAAGTTAAGGCAATAAAGGACATCACTATCCTTGTGCTCTCTGTCGTAAAGATGCACTTACAATACTTATTATACAGTATCACTGACACTGGTGAATTAATAATACCGCCAAAAACATAGCTTTTCTAAATTTTCTATGCACTAGACTACAATTATTTTGGCAAGCCTGATAACCAGTTTTCTATTTATGTTTCAACTGATATGAACATAAATGCACAAAATAGCATTCAGATATTTTCTTTCTATGTTCTATGGAAAACATGACTAACATTGTGCCATGGCAGAAAGAAACCAGTGAAAAATAACTAGACAAAATGGGATATATATTGTACAATTCTCAGAAAACAAACACTTAACTGCATAATGTTCGTTAATATTTAATTCTACAATCTCTCCTCTTTTAAAAAGGGGCACTGTCAATCCTCATGTGCTTCTTCCTAAACAGAGGAACTGCAGACTTTCTGAGATAAAAGCAGAACAACTTATGAAATGCATTTCTTTTCTGGTTGTATAACAATACTGCTGATTCACTAGCTCTTGATTGCCACCTCATTCTGCCTCTGACTTAAACCCACAAACTATGATGCATTCGGTGGATGTTGTTTCATCGTAGCCGACGCAAAATGAAGAAGCAAAGAAAAATCTGTGATTAAACATTTTTCTGGCACGTGTAGTTTTATGACTATGTCTGAAATTGCCTATTTGTGTAGGTTAAAAGGGAAGAAGGCAGCAGCAGCAGCAGCTATGTTTACTTTTTATGAGCAAAAACTGTAATGGATCTGCCACAGTGTATTGTTCATAAATATGCTGATGGCAGTGAAGTGTTTTAGTACATTAGACAGTGGGTGGAAGAGCAGATGACTGGAGCCTCAGACAAACAGGGCACGCTAAAGTAAGCCTTGGAAACATTTCATCAGAGATGCATTGTCACCCACATATACTAAGGTGGGTGTCTTACTGACTTCTGGTTTGCTTAGTTACAGAAGTTATACCTCTGTTCTCTCACGAGATCAAATCACGAGGTCAAATTACAAGACAAAGGCTCAGCTGTAGGATTTTCTCATATAAATTTCAAATAACAACGGTTCCTGTACCCATATAGGAGCAGGATTTCTGTACAAATTGACCTGCAGTTGAGTGAGTTAGCACTTTAGGGAGCAGAGGATGACTCACATGCAGAGTCTGACAGAGCTGTGTGGGAGGATTTCCGGGAGCTGTGGGAGGATACCGAACGTGCACCACTGTTTCTGTCCCGTGTTGGGTCCAGTGTGGAGCAGATGTCCAAGTACAGCTCCTGGGCCTGGAACACGGAGCAATGTTGTAAACAGAAGTTCTGATTTGAAGCTGACACAAAGGCTGACCTTGTAAACATCACATACTGTATGTAGAAGGGCTCTTGACTATTACCTTCACAGAGGAGGGAGCTATCTCAGGTGGAGACAGCTCTTCAAGGCCAAACGCTCTCCTCCTTTCAGCTCGCACTTCAGCATAACTGAATAACAGCGAACAGAAACAGTATGTGGGACGAGAGTGGATCTGCCACAGTCTTAATCTAAAAAACATATTTTTGCCAAAACAACCTATGCCCTATACACATCCCTAATCCCAGGACAATTACAATGTGTTCTCATCCCTCCCTTGACAAGAGTTAGAGCACCCCGAGGTACAACAATCAGTCCTACCTGACAACATTGTGAGTACAGACAATGAACTCAGGTTTGGAGTTCCACTGGTGGTACGTGATGTAGTAGTGAGTCTGCAACCAAATCCACTGCTGACCTTTAGTCAGGAAGCGATAGTAACAGGATTTACCCTTTCCAAACTGCATTACTGGGGAGAGAAAAAAAAGAAGGAGCACATCAGTGCCATGTTCAGTTGTCAAAAGTCAACGCTTTTTTTGTACACTAGTACAGTTTTTGTCAGAGATGGATCCATGGATATTGTAGCGAAGGTTGGTAAGAAAGCAGCACCAGACAGAGATGACAGAGTTACTCACACTGCTTGTGACACTGAGCTATGAGCTCCAAGTCGTCCACATGATAGTAATCATAGCCAGAAGTTCCAAGAACCTCAAAGGGTAAATATCCTATGATTGGTGAAGCTCTGGAAGAAAAAGCAAGATGATTAACATGTAAGAAAGTTAATTCTTGCTAAAAATACAAACATGGCTGATTGATGGGAGACGGGAAACATTTTACCTGTGATCTAGAAACAGGAACTTCCATTCAAGGCTGTGTCTAGATGTGAATTCATCACAAGGATCTTCCACGTTACACAAATCCTAAACAAAGCCACAGTCACAGAGTGAGAAAGTCACCATTAGGATATCACAGAAAAGCAGTCCTATATTCTGTTTTTACCAAGGTACTTGGGAGATTTGACAAACTACTCTAACGTGAAGCAGATAGAAATTATAGTCTTATAGCTTGTTTCCAATTAATGAATTTTGTTCATACATAAACAAAAATGAGTTTTCACAACTACAGTGTAAACAGTTTAAATATCTTGTATTCAAACATTTGTGGAGATTTTATTTTTGTAGGATAAAGTATTTGCAAAGGATTTGTCTTGTGTCTGAGAATATTCCATGTCATATAGTCCAGATGTTATTGTCCCAGTCCTTCCATCTGGCAAATCAGTATAATCAGTGTTTTCTACGTTTTGGAATAAGTAGTGTGGGAGAGCTGAAGCCTGTCCAATAGATTTGCTCTCTGAGCTCCAGGAAATTTTAAGGCAGAAAAGTAAAAGTGAAAAGACCTCAAAAAAAAAAAAAAAACACTTCATTTTTTTTAACTTGCCTAACATTACCTTTGTAGAATAAGTTCACATTTCCACCCTGACATAACTACCCTGACAGTTATTCAGATGGTCAACAGGAGTTTCGTGGCACTTGTCAAAGTTTTACATAATATGTTACTGCAGTCTCATAAATGCAAGCATGCAATAGAAAGTAATCCCGCCTCAGCCATCATCTGAGATGTGTGTAATTTACCTCTTACGTCTGGAAAGAGTAGAGGTAACTATAAAACTGTTACTGTGATCTGAGTTGATCTCAGGAAGATTACAACCATATGACTGTGACTTTATTTGGATTCAGTAACTTGACAGGTGTCCACACTTCAACACACAGAGCACAAGTGGGATCTGATGTAACTTAATGATACAGTCATTTGGGAGGTACACAGTGTGCCACACTGTACCACTGTGCAACGAAACATCTCCGGAGAGCACTTGACTCTGGGGTCAGTTTGGACCAAAATATGTCATGCCTCATCACTGTCATGCAGAGTTTGATTATTATTGGTTTTAGTACCACCTGTTTTAGTCCTTTGAGGATAATGACGCCACATACGTGCACCATGGACTGAGAAACAAAGGCACAAGTTTTAAAGATCCCAGCAGGTCTTACCTTGAGAAACTGCGGAGTGACTAATCGTACAGTAGCAATGAGGCAGACCTGCTCCTCCAGCGTTGACTGCAGGCTTCTTGGTAACGTCAATTCAAGCCCGTTACAAGAAGATGTAGGCACTGTGTGTCAGAAGACAAGGTACATGGGGACATACAGTTGGTTATGACATCCATCATAATCTCATCCCATGAAAAGAAAAAAAAAATCTTTTTTTCCAATCAGTTTGTTACATGAATGGTAAATTAAGAGGATTTGTGGCCCACACTGTTTATTAAGTCTTTGAAACAAGAAGAAAATAAAAATCCTTACCATTGTTATGAAACTTGAAATCTCCAACAAACTTGACATACTCGTACACAGGCGGCTCTTTTGGGTCGATGTTACCTCTGGCTAGATGACAGCAAAATTCAATATGTGCCTCACCTGAAAAACAGCAGATTGTACTTTCAGGGTTCACAGCCTAACAGTTTATGAGCATCTTTATTAAAAAAAGAAATAAATAATTCTCAGTTCTTTATGACATGCTTCTTAATTTTTAAGTTTGTGTTTTGTTTGACATAATAGTCACAGATCTGCAGTGTGATATTGAAGAAAAGAGGAACACTGTATACTCCAACAGATCAGTGTGCAGATAATGTTTGCTAAAGAATATCCTGAGGAGAAAGAAGGGGTTCAACAAAGGGTTATGGTATGGTCAAAGGAGCTCATATATTGTTTAACAGCATAACAGCAGCACCTCAATCTTCAGTCATGCTCAAATGTGAACGCTCTGAAAGACAGACTGACTCATACAGCATTCTGATCTCGATAAGACTTTTTTTTTTCCAACAAATTTCCTAATCATCTGCAAGCAGTTACAGGCAGGTGATTATTCTCCTGATGCTCAAAAATCAGAAAGTTTTGGATGGACAGGCCAAAGTAGTGTGAGTGCCAATTGAGGATGCTTTGTTATGAGAATTCAGCCAGTGGGTTACAAAAAAGCTGGTGAATCTGAAAATCCACATTTCATGTAACATAATACAACGTAATTTACACAGTAAAGCAGTCATTTTGCTTAAAAGCCAGACATTCCTTGTCATGCAAGACAGACCAAAGATTGATGTCTCTTTTGTACCCCAAGAGATGATGATCGCTCCAGACATGGCTCTGTGACAGGTTGCTATTTAGGCCTCTAAAGACAGACCGGGACACTTGCCACTTACCATCTCTCCTCTTCAGAAAAACCCAATAGTGACATAGGATTAAGGTCAGTGTCTTGAGCCCCAGATACTACATTGCTTTGGATTACTGTGCTAACATAACAGTGATTTAAAGTCTTAACTATGATACTAAGCTAGCTCCTATTATTAGCTAAAAGGCTAATCATAGATGCACACTAATCAGCAATCCAATAAAGTACAGACCCCAATTCAGCAACTTGCTCTATATATAAAGAGCTTTAAGTGGCATTTTCAGTGTCAAAGATATTTTTACACGTTGTGAAACTCTAAAATGCTTCTAAAAGAACCTGACAAGACTGATATGAAGAGTCAAGTCTCTCTGTTGTTTCTATATTTCAGACAAAAACCTCATTCTTAGCTTATTCAGAATTCTGAGCACTAAACATGTAAATGTACGTGTACATTATTTCCCTACGCACTGAATGTCTGACCTCCTGATGGGACAATCTACAGGCCTTCAACCTTTCAGCTCATGTTGTGCTTCACCATGATGACCCAGATGCAGTGTGGTGTTAGAAACAGACAAGGGCCAGACGTGTGCAGATAGGCCGCCCAGTAGGATACTCACTGTCAAGGAAGTCAGCAGCAATGGGGTCAGTCATCAGCATGTGGGATGATAGCAGCTTATACACCTCCCCGTGTTCCCGCTCCGGGAGGAAATTCAAGATATTTTGGTCCACCATATCTGACTGGTGCAAAAGGATAGATAAATGATGGTCAGTCTTTTGTGGGAGTAGGTGATATGCAACAGTGTTACTGTAGAAACAGCATTACGTGTGACATAACCCTTAAGCACTGGGAGGCTATCTGCATTTCTGAACTTTAGATGGACAAATATGGATGGAAATAAGCAAAGAATAAATGGGACAAAAATTGACAACAACAAACAACAAACAGCAAGAGAGAAAAATTAACTTATTTAAGCTTTCTTACCGGTAAATGGCCAGTAAGTGAAGACACACTGTCAGATACGTATATGATGTTTCCATCTGTAGTTAATGCTACCAAGAAACCATCTAGGGCCTGTAAGAAGAGGGAAAAGTGGGGACTTTGAAGCATAAGCATATATATTATATATATTATTTAAGGATATAAGTATGTTTAACAGCATTGCATAAATGCCACTTATCATCATCATTACTTTGTATTTAAATGCATTACGAAATAATGCTGACATGCTGTTGTGCGCCCTATTTGCCTCAATGGGCCTTCTTACATCTCCAACAATGCTTTTAGATAACCAACTTGAATTTGAACAGCAGTGAAAATATAATTGAGTTGAAAATGTAATTCTCATCATATGCCATCTTTCCCAGCTCTCAATGGGCATTTTAAGGAGACTGTGTCTTTGTTACTTTATCATCAGTATTAGTCAGTGTCAGAGCTTAATCCACTTGTGCTGTTCTACGAACACATCCTCCTGAGCTTTACCTCCAGCATTAGCTGAGTGAACTCCTCATTACTGAGGAACGAAGGCTTCCAGTCTTGTCTCACATCACAGGTTTCATTCTGTGCAGTGATGTCTAAAAAACATGGAGGATAGAGTAAAAGACAAGGATTAAGTCAACTAAATGACAGAAACTAAACATTCTGCTTGAGGACAGGTGTATTAGTTAAATACTGAAATAAGCGGGTAAAGGAATAAAGATATGTCCAAGAGTAAGAACAGTTCTCATACACTCTGAATTTTTCAAACTACGAATGCATGCTGCATACAAACTACAATACATTTTCCTACCTTTCTGTTTCTGCAAGAAGTCAATAGTTCTTTGCAAAATGGTGGATTTGTCCATCTTGCGAGGATGGCCTTGGCCCTGCAGCATGGTGCATAGCTCCTTGATGAGCACATTGAATTGGTCTCTTCTTTTCTTTTCTGATTTGTTCCGGGATGCCCTTAAGATGTGAGCACACGAAAAACAATTATAAATCAGTGAAATTACAGCTCAGCCAATCTAGCAAGTGTAGTTTAACATTTATTTATCTTGTTAAGGCTGTAGCTCTGTAGATGGAAGAATGAAAGACCGTTCACAACAAAAGACAATCAAAAAGAAAGGAAGAAGATATGAGAGGTCCAACAGCAGCTCAGCAATGAAAATGAGCAGAACATGAGTTGGTTCTAATCTGTGAATAACTGTTGTAAAGACAGAGCATGATAAGGAAATAAATACATTCTAGGTTTTTAAACAGACAATTACATTTTATGTGATTAACAAAACTACAAAATACAAAATTCAGGCAAAAATGAAGATGCCAAGTTATTAAACACAGAATACAGCGTTTCGGTTTAGTCTAAGTTACACTGTACAGCCCAGTTATTTCTTTACACTTTGTTTCCTCATTAACTGTTTCGCATAGGTTATGTTCTCAATATGGTCAAAGCAACAATCTATATTCCTGTTATAATAATGAATCACGTGCCAAGTGAAAGGGGTCGCTCATAGCGATGAAGCCACAGAAAATTATCGACCGACTCTGCAGTTCAATGGAGCTGTTCAGCCTCTTTCAACTTGTTGTTCAGGTTTTATGGCCCACACATTTACTGTAAGGTTAAGTGTCACAGCTCACATCACCAGTATTTTGTTTTTTCAGCAGGCACCAAAACATTTTTTTTTTCCATAATCAAACACCAGATGCAAAGTACTGTCTTGAACCGGTCTATTGAGCAATAATGAACCCTATATTAACATTATTAAAACTAACTAAAACAGCAGAATTTGAAAAAAATGTGTGCAATATTACCTTCACTTGTGAATGCATTTGTAACTGAATTATGTCCATTTTTCATCTAAAGTTATTCTTCCATAGCCTTTAATTTTCATGGACTTTCATTCATAACTATAATGTGACACTGACACTTCAAGCTCCTTTTAAAATCAGTAAAGACCACCAGCAATTTATGTCTTTCATCCACATTACTGAAGGAGCAGAGAGAGACACTCGTCTTTGAAAGCTGTAACTAAATGAGTTAAAACTCCAATGCTCTGTATTGTGTACACACATATTTATTACAGTATATTCAGTAAGATACGACTCCAAACTTACAGACATAAGTGTGAACAAACACACATAAACTGAGTACCTTTTTGCCCTGTCTTTCTCATCTTCATCCATTAAATCTTCCACACAGCTTTTGGTGCTAGAAACAGAAGGGTAAAAATTAGAATGAAAAAGTTTCAGCTGACATTATCCTTTTTAAAACACATTACTAGCAGATATTTATTATCTGAAGTCAGAACAAGCACATTGGACTTTTATGTACTATAACAGGTTCATTAACGGTAATAGAGATAATCAGTCATAAAGCATTGGGGTATATGTAAACAGCCTCACCCAAATAAGACTTTAACCTGAATACAAGCAGTAGCAAGTTCTGAGCCTGACGAGCAATTTCAAGGAGTGCTACCTCCGACTTCTGCTGTCCAATCCCAATACTTTGTCAAATTCTACTGAGTTTTAGTTGGACTGGGGCCATTTTGTTGCATAAAGCTTCAGGTTCAGGTTGGCATTCTGTTATTTTCCAACTGAATTCATAGAAACGTTTCTATCTTTCTCTCTCTGACACTGCCAATTGTCTCCATCCATGCATGTGTTTGCGAGTACAGACGCATTGATCAGTGTGATGTATGTACATATACATAAAAAACAAAATGAAAAGAATATGTATCAGTAATGACGTATGACCATATCATAATGTGACAATATGGTACTAACACAAGCATTTCCTTAAACACCGTGTCTACAGTGATGAGGGTTACTGGTGTGGTCAGCAGAACATACAACAAGCACGTCATTGCAATGGTCAGACATGAATTATGTCCTACATACATAGCAGAGGTATGAGATACGGTACATCATAGAAACTACAGGTGAAACAAAGGGCAAGCAGAGGAAGTTAAAGTCAGAAGTAAGAAGTGTGCTTGTAATCCAAATTCTGTGTGAGAGTCTGTTGTGTAAGTCTCTTTGGCACTGTGAGTCGTAATGGTCTAACCTGCAAAGTGCAGTACACTCCAGTTCAGATTGGGGGTTATGGACTGTGCATGAGACAGATTTCTTCACTGGTTCAGAACTAAAATTTACTAAATGATGATGTGCTCAGTTATGTTCTTGCTGTATAAACTGACAATTAAATAGAGAAGTTCCAAATTCCTGTAAAAATCTGAATCCTTCTTAGAAATCCTTTCACTTATACACTTGTCTCCTGTCATCATCTCATTCCTTAATCCATAGTCAACCTACATTCTCATCTATTTCTCTTTATCTCTCTGCCACAGTTTGACTGGAAAGCATCTCTTCAGACTTCCTGACTCCATTTATTTCACAGAAAAAAATAATAGATCTGTGAAACACACTGAACAATTTTTCAGGAGCTGAACAATAGTTCTGATAGTGCTCAACTGATGAACGGAGAAAAAAAAGCCAACCACTGACATATTAAATAATTGTGGAGGAAGTGAGAAAGAGGAATAAATAAATGACAAAGATAAAATGACAAAAACTGTATTACTTGGAGTTTTGGAGTTATCAGGTGGTCAAAAGAAGCCAGTGGCTCTGTGTTCAATAAATAGACATATTTGTCTTTTTTTCAAACACCTTGTATGCCTCAAAAATAGCCAAAACCCATGAATGTGGCTGACAATCCATAAAGCAGACAGTTTAAAATTTGTATTAAAGCCAAACTACTTAACTACGGCTGTCATGAGTCATTCAGGATACGAGACACCTATTAATGTAAAGGGCGCCTCCAATGCATATTTGACTACATCTACATGCACACACAACATGTGTGCATGTAGATGTGCGTGTCCTAGTTCAGGTTTCTCTCACCCTTTATCTTTGCTATGAATAATTCAAATGTTAAAAACAATTTGCACAACACAGAATGCGTAGATATAACGTACAGTATATGCAGCAGAAAATCCAATATAGATCACAAACTGAAGTTAACTTGATTTGATACTCACTCCCATTCCCTGCGGGTGGAGGGACAGGGGCCACCGAAATCCGAAAGGTTGTCCATACTCACTCCCTTTCCCAACCAGGCCCTTTCTGAAGTCTTATAAGTCCCATCCGCGCTGACCTTGTCTGAACACTCTTTTGAAAAATTCTACCGCGGACCAGCTGCCCACCACCGCCTCCAGTACACCAAAGAAACGCCAAATCCTGTGAACACAGAGCACAAAACTGATTACAACATCCTGAAAGTGGGCACTTTGTTGCCGATGAAAAACTGTGTTGCATAAACCCATGTTAATGTAATGTAAGCAGGTATTTTCTTTGGGACATGCTTTAACGAACTTACACAATATCCTCCATCCTATCCATCCTGTTCATCTATAAAAAAAAAAAAATGCGTGCTATTTTCCCCACTATAAGGACTGCAGGTGTTTTGCTGAACTGTAATACAATGTAAAGTGCATAAACCATGTTCAGCTTCTATACTTGAGTACAGTACTTCATCACTAAAGAAGTGTTTTTGCACAGGAAGAGCTCCCCTGACCTAGAAAAACGTCTGAAGCAGACACCTCTTTTGATAACCCAGCATAAAAAAACAGGAGTGTCGAATAGCCACCTCCTCCAAACTAAGAACTCACAGACTGGAGCCTTGTTCAGCTGAAATGAAACAACATAGGACTGTATTCACTTCAGTTACAGTTATTAATGACATCTCTCCATACGCTTGAAAAAAATTTTTTTTTTTTTCCTTTATGTGGTTAACAGAACATGCATCATGTCAGTCACCCAAAACTGTCTGAAATATTCACAATAACAAAGAGTAGTTATTTTATTCCAAACAACCATTACGTTCCAGTAGGAAAATACCACACACACACTTTCCTTTCACTTTGATTAAAAGAGTTCACGGTTTTGTGGTCTGGAAACATTTTACATTGTATATAAATTATATTCAAGTTATAATTACAGTTGGTGGGTAATGAGAATTCAGGCAGTCGTCGGTGTTTGTCTTTTATTCCACATGCACACTGAGTGATGTACACAAGCGGCCTCAGGGGAAACTACCAGTTATTGCATTTTCCATCATTTTCAAGTCAAATGAGACCATTATCTGAAGAGAATTACTTGGAAAAAATGGAAATGTAAGAGGGATGTGCAACCCTGAATAATTAACTACTTAAAGATTATTAAGTCTCTAAAAAAATATTGAAGGTCTGAATACTGCACTTGCCTTTAAACTAGTTTGAGCTGCTAAGTTCTTATGCCCTTTTGTAATAAGGAGCACATTCTAATAACGAAATGAAGGTATTTCATTTTAGGAATAAATTTTTTACCTTAAGATTCAAAACTCCTCTTTCTCTACTCCCATTGCATATATGAATATATACATACAGCTGTACACAGCTGTTTAAGCACAGTTACAGTTAATAATCAATAAAAATAACTTTAGCCACAGTGATGTATGTATGTGCAGACTTACTGGAAAAAGACAATGCAGGGCATTGCAGCTCAAGACATTTCTCAAGGGTGCAACGTATGACAAGAGGAAGAATCAAGCCAGTGACAGGCAGCTGATATTAGAAACTCACTAGTCAGTTTACTACTATGAGACTGACTTCCATCAACACTAGACACATAGGATTTGTTTAATTTACACTACAACTAAAGAGCAATGTCATGCTGAAAAAACATGTATTACTCCTGTGACATTTTCGCCATGTAACTACTGGCTATATCTATAATTTAATTCAATAAACCTTTGCATCATCACTGAAATTCTCAATTCACGTTCTCATATCAGGTGATATAATCTGATTTCAAATCCTTATGTGTGGGATTTGAAAACTGTGAAGAATACGCCTCTCATATCTGTTTCTGATAAATCAAAACTCCTCACTGTTAAGCTAAGAGCATGTCACTAATGCTTTGATCTCAGAGTAATCAATGTGAAATCTAAATGCTGCTTTTTGTTTTTAAACCAGGCACTGTTGTTCAATGGGCCATTATGCTCAAAAGATCCGGTTCTTAAAGCTCATCCAACAGATAGCAGCATCACTGTTTCTGATTTGTTCCCCTTTTCCATGCTTTATGGCAAACTGTATACTCTCCATGCTCTCTGTAACTGCTTCACAGCTTCCCGTCTAAAAGAGCCCAAAATTCTGTTCGGGGGCATAATCAGTCTCTAAAGCTATCATTTATTTTTGGTTACTACATTACTCTGCAATTCAAGGGTGTATATAGATTCAGATTTTCTCTGTTACACACCAAAGTCTAGTGCGTCAGAGACAGCTAAGAAGCTAAAGAAATCAAACAGAAGGCACAAAGCAAAGAGAACTTCCTGTGTTGATATCTGCTAATTACATTTACCACATACCAGTGGATAATGCAAAAAGTGATTTACTTTTGACTGACAGCATCTTGTTCCAGTGCAGGAAGTTGCATGGATGGACATACAAAGTGTCTGACTTTAAGACAAGAGGATCAGTTTCACATCCCATTTCCCTACTTCAAGTCAGCGATTTTGAACCATGAAGTCAGTAAGCAAGTGTTTCATTTTGACTAACTTTAACCACACCTTTATTGTTTTGTAGATGACATGTTCCCTAATCTTTACTTTAGTTGCCTAAACATAGTGTTGCAGAAAAAAAGTTGACATTTTGTCTTTACTTGGCAAGTCAATGTAAATGTGTTCTTAATCTTAACATGATGACTGAGCTATCCATGTCTTCCATAACCTATGACGCACATGCTGTTAACCCATCCCCCTGCTTGGTTAGTTCAAAGAAGGGTGGAAGGACTTGGTTGTCAAATGTGGTTTGAAAGTTACACAGACAATTCAACTGAAACACACCTCTCCATTATAGACTTAATTAATTTAAACCAGCCAATTTCTCCTCCTTCTCTCCTGTGTCAACACAAACACACACAACCACATAAGAAGAAAAAACAGTTAAAGCAACAGGGAGAAACTTTGGAATGAGAGGACGCTCAAGGGTGTCGAACAACCGAAGACTGAAATTCTGAATTGTTACAGAAAATTCAAGCTATTATTTAAGTGGGCCATTACAATTTTAATGTTTCCCAAATTGAGTGACATTCTCTTCACGTTCAGCAAAAACAAACAAACCTAAAAAAAAACCTAGAAGTACCGCATGGCAGTGGTATGCCTCCACACGGTTGGGTGCCTGTTTGTAGCAGATGTAGAGGTAGAGGTTATAGGTGTTTTGTAGTGATAGTGGCAATGTTTGGGAGTGTTCACAAGCAGAACTTACACAAGATCACAGTGGCCTTGACCTTTGACCTTTGACCTTCAATACAAAGAGACTCCATCTTTGACAAGCAGTGATAATATGTGCAAAGTTTGAAGAACATAACTCAAAGACCTTGCCACATCCGCCCGGAGTCAGCAGTAGAGTAGAAGCCGTCCAGTTTATCTCTACTGCCTCTTGGCTGCTGTAATGGCTTTGCTCAGTCCATACTTCGCAGCTTTGTACTCCGTCTCATTGCCTGATCTAAATGCAATGGACTGAGCACGCAGCATGTGGCGTACCTAACTGTTTATCCAGGGCTTCTGGTTGGGAAACTTCCTGACTTGCATGATGGGCACAATGTTGTCAACACAAGTGTTAATGTACCCAGTCACATACTCAGCAATTTCCTTGAGGCACAGTTGACATTTATGCAAAGTTTGACAGAGAGACCTCAAAGAAAATAAGTTCCTGAAATGTTAATACAGTGACAAAATAACAATCTTTTGTCAGAGGGGCATGCCGACAAAATGAGAAAAGTCAAATCTCCTTCATAAACAATATTAAACAAAGGAATTGATAATGGAATTTAATCCAATGTTGTAATATCTATTCAGAAATTTAAAAAGAAAAATATGCAATTTGTGGTGCGTCAGGCTTTACACAGCTTTAACATATATGTCTTCACTCCACAAAGATGTCTAAAATGAAACTTCACATAGCCTGCATTCTTTTAATGTAATGAGGTTAAACCACACCTTGCAAGGTTAACAGAGTCTAGTTACACAGGTGCCCTTAGGTATTTAGAGCCTTTAACCGGCAACCTGAACTCATGGCAGAAGTCAGTACAGTGAAGTTCAAGTTCATGACCAAACTCTGTATGTAAACAGGTTGTAAAAGAGTTGGAGCTCATTACTCTGACACTAAATTACTTTCTTATTGTGCATAACCTTCCAAAGAGGAAACTCAAAGTAGGATTTACAGTGTATATAGGATGTAGGTTTCATTTTAAAGTTTAATGGAGGAAAAACTAAACCTCACACCCTACCATAGCTTCTCACAGGATATAACACTGTCCATTTGTATATTTAATTTAAAGTCCAGTAAATGTATTCACAAGCTCCCCTGAGGCAAACAGCAGTTGCATATTTAATGTTTGCATCCAGTGTTGCATACCTAAACATCCCACCAATTTTCAAACCAGTCTTCCTACCAGTCTTATTTTCATTTCAAACACCAATGTACAGTCACTGAAAACCCCTGATGGCTTTGATAAAAAAAAAAAAAAAAAATGAGTGTTGTAATGTCACTTCCAGCCACCAAACAGCTCGCTCGCTACTGAAGATTTAATCATTGACTTCAAAAAAAGAACTTCTGAAAAGCACTTGTTCCCTCTTTTCACTTGCGTTTTCCCCTTTTCAAACATACTTCTTTCGTCTTTTCGTCTTTGAACATCACACACACGCTGCAGCCACACTGTTAGGAAGTGTCTTGTAAAAGAAAATTAACACTGATATAATTCAACACTGTCATGTCGCCTGACAGATCCTTTATGGATTATCAACACCTCTGTATGGCTCTTAGTTAATGATGGATTACACCACTCATGCAAACAGGCTGTTATTGGCAGTATCAGCAACTCTACTCTAACAGTGACTTGTAAAGGTTATGGGCACAGATGACAGATACTTCCCTGTAGCTGTCAAAGACAAAGACATACCTTCTTGATGTCAGTGTCTGGGGTCTGGCTGACATGCCTGTCATCTTCAACTCATGCCAATTGCCTATTGATAACACACTGTATAGCGAAACATATAGTTTAAGAAATAAGTGTCGTTTGTGTACATCTGATAAAAGTAAAATCCAGACTTTTACCTCATAATGCTTAGAACTGTTACAGCATAGATGCTTGTAATCCCAAAGACCGAAAGAAAACCTACTTTGTTGATCTATATCGCTCTGGACAGAAACTGTGTAATTATAATGCCCATAATTTATTGTACAACTCTCAAATTAGAGTCAGGACACAATTACCTTGCATCCAGACAGACCCAGTTTATAAATAATTCAACCGGAAGTTTCTCCTTCCTTTGGGTTTTTATTAGGGTGAGGCCAAATACATTTGTCAGCAGTCAGAGATTTTACCATATGATTTATAAAATATTAGCCATCCCTTCAATGTCTCTGGGCATATTAGGACATTATGGGCAATAATCCAAATCAAAGAGCAGGGCTGCTTTACTGCAACACTGGATTGTTGCATCAATGTGATGACACAGCTTAATTTGTCTGTGTTAAAACTGCTGCATCAGCCAAAACATGCCTGTCCATAAACAGTGACCATACTGACCATTTCTCAATTGATTTCGCAGAAATGGTCAGTACAGGTCACTCATATCGCTGAAAAAGTCAAACCCAGCCAATATCAACAACTCAGATACTGGCAGATTCCTTGATACTGCAACACTGAAATTTTCAATGTGAGCCATAGGCTATGCCTGAGTATCAAAAGCATAAAAATGCACAAAACCACTTTAGACCACATGCAACCTCCATGATATAAATCTGCACTGCTTTCAAAAAGGGAACACGTTATACTGGGTAAGTTGTAAATAATGGTATCATAAATGGTTAAGCAATTATTTAGCAATGCATTATTGAACGATAACAAGTTTCTGAAAGTCAACAACATTATTTAAAAAGTACTATGGTATTCCAGCCAGAGAGTCCACAGTGTCATTACTGCTGTTGTGCTGATGGACAAGTTTAGGCTACTTGTAAATCCAACCCTGGAGTCTGGGGTACTACTGTCTGCTTCATTAAAAGTTTACTTTGCCTGACCACCTGCATCTGGTTTTGGAGCCGACAGGTCAAGCTGTCAGGTAAACACTAACAGGGCGTGGACAAGATTAGTTACAGTCTATCTGGATATGTTTATTTTTAGAATATTTCAAAAATGCAATGTCCATAAAAAAAACTATATAACAAGACCATGTTTTATTTTTGTCCTGATATTCAGTGCATTCTTTTTGTTTTAATATGTCTCTAGGTCTGTTAGTGTTAGCTTGGATTGTAAATAATCTGAAATCATATTCATACAGAAATACCGTCAATTCATTTAATTCATTTCTCAGTAAGATGGTTATTATAGTTAAATATTAACCTAACCTAAATGTATCAACAAGTCATATCAACATATTAGTCCGTATATACAGTATACATATGTGTATACACATAAACACAAATTCTAAATCCTTTTAAAATCCATTTCATTTCTCATAACATGTGAGAACAGGTCAGTTTCTCAGTTTGAAAAAGAAAAAAAGTCTCAGTTTTCTGTTGTGATTTCTGGTGTAAGGAAAGCTTCTGAGATAAGGAAGCAGGAGGCACTTCTATTAGTTACACACCTACAAATGAAAAACACTGGCACGGCCGATGAGTGTACTCAATGACCCTTTAACTTCCCAGTGCGTACATGGTAAATAAGTAATTCGGCTACACTCTCTCTCTATAGAAAACCTCCTCAGCTGCAAATCAGAAGCCCTAAAATACCTTGAGAACAAGAAAACAGTGGGTTAGTCAGAGAAATGTGAACTCCAGTAGACTCAAAGCTGCCAGGTTGGGTAACATCAGCCTGACCTAAGCCTGCTGAGAAATTATTCAAGGATTTCTTTTTCCTGTGACATTTAACATTTATCTGGCTATCTGGCGTCTTTGAGGAGCCAGTGACGAAAATCCCTTCAGTGTTTTGCCATGAATGTCATCAGCAGTGGTACAACGGGGGGATAAAAAAAAAAAAAAAAAGGTTATTTCAACCTTGTAACCAGGGCACTTGATGACTGAGAGCTGAAAACATGTAAGCAGCATTCAAGAGCGCTTGGGTCTGTGAAGCTCATGATCCAGACCCCTGTACTTGACAAAATATATCCTCAGCCTACACAGTCTGGGTCTCGTGGAAAATGATTAACTGGGTCTTGACGGGCTAATCATGCGGCCGACCACCTCTACTTTAATTCGAACAGAGGCCACTCGTGAACTTTGATGTTGTACACAGTGTAAAACGGGTGGCAGCGATATGACAAGGCGCTGCTCTGTCAGAGTGACGCGAAACTGAAAGCTTAAATGAAATCTCACGTACCTTGAAAACGGGTGTCCGGCAGAAATAAAGATCCACGCTTAACTTTGATCAATCTCGTCATTTTAAAAAACAAAAAAAAAAACTACAGCATAGCAGCCGAGCGCGGCTTCCAGCGTCTGACTGACCAGGCGAGAGAGCCGAAAGCGTTAAATTGCATAACAACGCCTAAGTTAATAACGTGCTGTTATTAATCGCCGGTGAGCTGTCTGCGGCTTTGGCAGTCCTAATTTATCGACAACACACGACCAAATTTCCCATTCGTGGTCTTTGTGGGTTGTGTCCGTCTATTTTCCAGGCACTGTACTCCACATCCTCCGCTGGCAGTGGCTTGTAAACAGGACTGAGTGGCTGAGAACAGAGAAAGTAGGTCAGCTGGTAGCTCAATACTCGGCTTACGACGGCAGCAGCATTTGCAGTCGGCTGTGCAACACAACCGAAAGAAACCTTTGGTGACCGGGAGTAGGGCGCAGATTGTAATCTTTAACACGTGCTTAATGCATAATGGCACCACGCTAAATACCATTTAGAGGACTGTAATGAAGAATTGCCTATATGAGTAATAAAGGTTTGCAACGCAGTTTACACGGGGTGTGAAATTGTGAATGGTACGGTCTGAAGTGAAGCCTAATACCACTTGTCTATGGAAGCATGACAAGTAGGCCTTAATCTATTAGGCTAGGTCCACATTTATCTTGGAAGAACAGCCTGGTTTTTTTTTTAGACAAACCTGAATGTGGACTTGTATTTTTGCTGATAACAGAACAAAAGCTGAACAGAAGCAAATGTGATCTTGGTGAGTTAGTTGTTAAGTATGTGACCTACAGTCTTTTCACAGTATGAATTTTCTCATCTGAAAGGTCTTGTGTGCTTCTTAGCAAAACAGAAGGGCATTTTCACACTTTTTAACAATGGCAAGCCATTTTAAGTCAGTATAATGTCTGTGTATTATTCATACACAACTGAGCCAACCCCAGATAGATAGATAGATAGATAGATAGATAGATAGATAGACTAAAACCACAGTCTGACCAGCTGAGTAGCTCCACTCGAGCAGTTGGGAGTTAAGGGCTTTGCTCAATATTTGGTCTGAACCAAATATCATGGTTTGAGATATTTCAGTCTGGACCAGAGTGGTGGACCAACCAAAAGAATGACAGCGCTATCCATAGAGTCACACAGCTAGTATGGCTAAAAAGCATGTGTGGAGAGTGACATGCAACACTGGTCCAAAAGTCTGATTCAAACCAAAAATATCACTAAACTGTACATGGTATGACTATTACGGCAATGATCCATCAGGAAGCTGTTTGTAAATCATGAAAATCACTAAAGGATTTTTCCCTCCCTCTGGCCTGTACTGACTTAGTTATGTCTGACAGACTTCTGACAAGGAATGTGTACTTTGATATTTAGACAAAGCTTTAGAGCTGATTGTTACAACTCGGTTTTGTAGCTCCTACGTTGATGCTGCCATCTCTTATATCATCTCGCGACTTCCTTTCCTTTCAATACTTCTGGATGTTGACAGTCTTGTGATAAAGCCCACTTGTCATGTGAGTGAAGAGCACAGACAACAGAGCACATGAGAATCGACTGTTTTGACAGGTCAATCTGCAGCATTAGAAAACCTTAAAGGCGCGATATGTACATATTTTTGCTTAAAACTTTCATTATCATTTTGGATTTTTTGACAGTCCACCGGCCCACTGATGTAGTGGCCACCAGGATTTGTCCTGTACAACTATGGCAAAGGGGCGAGGAGGGACCAGAGTGCACATCCTTGTTTCTTACAATAGGGGTGCACACCCCAACTTTCTTGTAAGATGCTGCCCTCCATTTGTTTTGGACAGTTCGACAGTTGGCCAGTTCTTACACCGTACACATTGCCATTCTCAATTAGACAAATGGTGCTTCTCATGATGGAGATGGTGAGCAATGGCTATACATACATACATATATACATATATATACACACACACACACACATATATATATATATATGTATGTATGTATATATATATATACACACATATATATATATATATACACACACACACACACACATATACATATATATA
>JBBMJY010000004.1:7768448-7825296 GCA_037833715.1 Toxotes lorentzi
ACACACATACACACACACACACACATACACACACACACACACACACACACAAATTTTACCATTAAGACAGCTACTAGGTAAACTAACAAAGGAAAAATTGTCTGTCGCAACAGACAGAAAACAGTCTGTGGTCATGTGATTTCAAAGTCAAAGCAAACCAAATGCCTGCCTCTGGCTCTGTCAGTCCTCCTTGAATTTCACTCCAGACGCCCATGAGCTTGAGACACACAGCTGAAGCAATGCTAGATTTGCAGACCACTTGTCTCAATGACCGTCTTCATGTAATGAGTCACACTTTCCCACAGCACACAGCAGCTGTTGCAGAAGTCCAGATTTTGATGACTGATCCAGCTTATGATATGGTACCAGTATGATGCCATTTTAACCAGCTTGCAAGACACAGTGTCACAGGAACACAGCCAGTCACTCAGGTCCTCCACTGACCTATATCTCTGTGCAAACCTTGAATCTTTGGCATCATACATTTTGTATTGAGGTGACAACATTTAGCTGTTGTGACTGCAGATACAGTGGCATCACATGCACACAGTAGATAGATAGTAGATAACACCTAACTAGTTCCAGTTTCTCTTATGTCCACAAGGCATGAAAGTCAGGGGGATGACAGTCACTGAGTTGGAGGCAGGGCTGGGCAAAGTCAAACTGCAATATTTTTTCAGTAACTATGGTAACTTATAGTTGTTGTTGAAATGTAGCAGATCAGGTGACCGCACATACAGTACAGTGCAGCTAATCATGCTGCTTGCACATTGCAGCCAGCCATCATTAAGCACTTGGTAACCACCAGCTGGTATAAAAAAAACCAGAAGGCTACTTATAACACCTCAGGAATTATGAATTATTGTTACTGTACCTTCTCAAATGAGGAAATAGCTGGTAACAAAATCCAACATAATCAACTATATGGAAAAGGTTCGGATATTATAAAAGAGGCTGGACTCCGAAAAAGACACTGTGCAAAATATGCTGTCAGCCAGAGTAAACTAAGACCAGAAACAAAACTATTCCATTCCAACACCTGCAATAGTGTGAAAGAGTATGAAATTAATGCATGTGTCAGTAAGCCTGCAACTACTGCAACAACTATTAACACTTTTTCTACCATCCGCAGCAACCACGGGGCACAACCAGAGCAACAATCATTTGTGTCCTTGTTTGGGGCCTCATTTTAAAGTCATGTTAATGCAGTTAGATGTTGATTATATTTCAGTCAAGTGTGATTACTTGCTAAGGTTTTGTGTGGAAGAGCTTTCAGTTTTTATACAGGCTCCTCTACTATAGCACTACCAACAGATATTCATCTTTGATGGCCCTTCTGAGGAAATCAAAATGTGAAGCAACCGCAGATCTTTATTTACATTAAAAAAACATACAAGCAAATTTGTATTTTTTGTAATGTAAACCCATGTTTGCACAGTTAAAATGTTTTCATTTTAGCTGGGGCCTTTCAGTGTGACATCTGCATGTTCTCCCAGTGCTTAAGTGGGTTTCATCCAGGCACTCTGGTTTCCTCCTGCAGTTATGACATGTATGTTAGGTGTGAATGTGTCAGCCCTGACTGACTGGCAACTAGTCCAGGTCAGCTGGGACTGCCCCTCACCACCATTACCACAACCCTCGAGGATAAGTGGTATAGCTAATGAAAGGGTAGATATTACACTTGGGAACTCATATCTAAACACAGCTATAACAAGACTAATCCATAACTGTGAAATAGCAAAGTGCTCTTGCATGAACAGAACATGTAAGAACCAAAACACAAACATTTCTCCTTTGTCTCCGTCATGACAAACAAATTTAGATTTTAATGTGTGTATAGTTTAATCTAATAAATGAGAAATAAACTTTCCACTAAATAAGAAAGTTGGAGATAATATTTTCAACCTCTAGAAGCAAGTCTTGTACACACTGTAACATTATTTGAACACAGCTTTGATCATAATGATGCATGAAGTAAGAAGTGAGATCTGACTTGGTTTGTATTGCCATCAGATCTTGAACACCAAAAGCCAACATCAAAGTACTGAGGTTTACAAGAGCTAGAAATGTAATAATATTCAACTTTATTTATGCAGAACATTTGATACAGATGGGTGCCATAGACTGTGCTTCACAGAAATGAAAAAAGACAAACGACACAGATAATGAATAAGTGATGCAGGGGTTCAAGACTCCTGAAACAGCTCAAATTAGACCACAGAGAGAGACACTGTGGCTTTACAAGGGGATGCAAGGTAACTGTATAAAAACTCTGACCTTAAACACAGAAATCATGCAACATGATGTCAATAAACTGCACACAGCACATTTGTATTTACCAACCTGTCTAGTCTGCAACTGCTTTACACCAAAGGATACTAAAGGGACGAGGTGAAAGCACTAAAAAGAGTGTACACTGTGCCACATTTTAGGAATTCAATCCCAGTAGTAACTATAACACGTTTGCATTCTCTCTTAGAAGTTTTTGTTTTTGCTATCAATTCTTTTCCCCTCGAGCTCCAGTAATACATGCATAATGCATAGCCAGCCACAGAGGACAATAATGTTCTTCAACGGCCTGATGATTTCTGAAGCTCTTAACTGGAGACTTTCTAATGTGTACCTGACAAAAAATTTCCTTTGTGCCAACAGAGCAAATCTAAAGACTGTGATTTAGCAAGGATGGGACGCTATGCTCTGCTGCAGCCAGATATTGTGGTTTGGAATGATTAGACTGGTGTATTTTAGTCAGGTTAGCAGCATCCACCTGTTTGGTTCACATTTGTTCCTACTGATTTTGGTGATCCCTGACTTTTCCTCCATCCAGAACTATAACTGGCAAAACGTTTTGATTTACCCAACACCTTGGCTTAAGAACAAATACCTGCAAAACTAATCAGACTCCAATTAGCCTTGTCTACACTTTGTGCTTAGTTTTAATTAGCAAATGTTAGCATGCTAACACTGTAAACTAAGAGGGTGAAAATGACAAACATTAAACCTATTAAACTTGCTAGCATGTTAGTACTGTGCAGCCTCACATGCATGGCTGTAAACTCTAAATTCTTGTTACATAAATATCTCACCTAAAATGCTGTAGCACCCTAAAGTGAAAATCTTTTCTGAACAACTCAAAAAGGTTTAAATAATACATTAATGCAGGGTCAGCTGCTGCTTGTTATGTAAAACAAACTGGTGCCAAAACAATGCTGAGGATGTGAACAATGCCAGAGTGATGATATAGGATCATTCTGAACTAAACTGTTGCTATGCCAGCAACCAACAAGTGAGAGACATCTAAGATTCATAAAGATCTCCCACATTTTATTGCATTATTCACCGTCCGCCTACATAGAGATTAGTTCTGCTCTTTTATGTAGGTCATGCTATTGGATAATGAGATGACATTTAGTGCTCATAAGCAGGCCTCACTGCATAATAAATGCTCAGTGTTGGGTTCTTTACATCCTGTACCTTTGTCCAGACTGCTTGCCTTTACATCAGTGAAAAACTGGATTATTTTGATAATCACCCAGACATTAAGCCATATTGCCTCCAGCTACATCTGTGATATTGGTATTGATGATGTCATCGTGGCCCTCTGCTGAGGCACTGAGTGTCATTAATTAGACTGTGGCGCTGCTGTTCGCTCCGTGTTCCCATGGCAACAATGTGTGGTGTCTATTTTCCCCCAACCACGGCAGCTCCATTACGCCACTGGTTTCCATTTTCTTCAGGTCTAGAATATTTTTCATACACAAACTCATGTGTTAGTCTGATGAATATTAATAAAATGGTTTCTGGTTGTATGCCTTCCTCCTCATAACCTAAACTAATACACTGTAACAGCAGTGATACATGATTTAATACTTGGCTCAAAGACAGGCTGAAGAGATGATTTACTGATGCAGCTTAGAATCAATAACTCCCTGTTTTTTTTATATATAATGTGTTTGATCAATGATTATCAAATTATCAAATGAATACGGTAGTTACTCTACTGATCAATAGTTTTAGAACACCCTTCCAGTCTTAATTCAAATTTCAGCAGGTCACGGCCAGGTTTACTGCTTACAAAGGTAAGCAGTAAATTGCCCAAGGTAAAAAAAACCCAAAAAAAACCCAAAAACAAAACAACAACAAAAAAACAAAAAAGAACCAGATGGTGGCTTCACATGATGAAGACCAGCACAGTCTCCAGACTTAAACCCCATGGAGCTGGTTTGGGATAAAGTGGACAGAAGGTGAAAGCAAAGCAATCTACAAATGCAGCACATTTGAGCAAACTTCTACAGCAGTGTTGGGACAAACTTCCTGAGAAGTATTTGATTTCCACTGCAGAAAGAATGCAAACATTTCAAATTTAGGATTTGAAATTCCATGATTCCTTTATTTTTTTAAAATCCTTATTATGTATTTGTTGTATTTTTTAATTTCAGAGAACACTGAGACAGTACACTATGTAAATTTCAGTAACAAGAAAAATGAAGGTGTTCTAAAAGTGTATAAAAAATATGTACTGTGATTCACAGCTTAGAATCTTGACCTTATCACAGGAAATGGCGGCTCATTTCTACATAACCATTCTTCTGTCCATTCACACCGTTGGCTGGCTTGAAGTTACACAATATTCAAGTCAAGGACATTTTGTACCATGTAATTCAGTATAGATGGAGCCTCAATGGCTACAGCTTCAGATTTTGTCCAACAGCAGAGCAAGGAAATTGGAAAGAAAATTGACTATTTGGGGCATGCCTCACCCCAAACTGCATTTTCCTCCATTTAATGGCCAGTGGAAAAAAAAGACACTGGTCAGTAAAGAAACAAATCATCAGGCCCCTCCTAAGCTGTGCTTTCCCACATGCATTGTCCGTCTCAACCAAACAGCAGCTTCACACTAATCCTCCCTTGGGCAACAGCTGAACTCTTGCACTGACTGAGATCTACCCGCTGGACAATCCTGTCATAATAGAGTCAACACATCCTCACCTGCTGTGCACCAGGGAAAAAACACAAGCCTTTCCCCCAAGCTCTTCATAGCTGCATCTGTGTAAACAACCTGAGTGATGATGAATCACTTACTCAATCAAAAGATAACAATTCGAATAATCAATAAATAATTGAATTAAATTATCAAGCAAAAATAAACATACATAACTACTTTGAGTATTTTTACATTTCATCTTGAAAACTGGACACTGATATTTTGGGAAAAAAAATACTTCTGGAGTCATGTTAAAATGTGATGAAAATTATTTGATATTGGCGACATTTTATACACTAAATTAAAACTAATTTATAACTAATTACTGATTAATTAGCCTTATAACTTTGATGTGCAGTGAGCACATTCCTGTTCAGTCTAACTGTACATTTTATGTAGGGTTCTTTCACTTATCCTACGTTTACCTTTTATGCTTATTCAACAACATTTGTCAATGATTTTGGTGATACTTCACCCAAAGTTCCTTGTAATTACACATTCACCACACAACACAGACTCGCAGTGGGTGGCCGCATCCTCTTAATGAGAAAGCAGACCTATAAAAAACAAACATCCCTTCACCAGGTAGATCTACTCTCAAATTTCTTTATAATTATATTCTTTCAGCAATTCAAAATGAATCACCAAATTATTTCAGGCCTTTTATTGTCTGCTGCTGCTCAGGAAAAGATGCAATTACCTAAGGCAGTGTGTGGGCAAATATGTGGGTCACAATTCTAGGGCACGGGTGGAAAGGGCATTGCAGCTCTTTCTTTGTACCACTGTCTCAAGCTCAGATTGTAGGTAACATGTTTGATTAAATTCCTGGCTGTGGAAGAGTATTAATTCTTTTACAATGCCCTCAAAGAAACATTTTGAGCTGATAGCAGAATAATATCATCATTATGAATTCATCAGTGAGCGTCTGTAAAACCACAAGCAGCCACACTCTTATGCACAGACTGTGAACTCAAATAGCCTTTCGCAAGCAGTCCATGGAAAAAGTGACCTTATGTCTCCATTCCTATCTATTGCTACTTCATTTTCCTTGTTATGCCGTCCACATTTCCCAAGCTTCCTCCTGAAAGCACACAAATCTCTCTTGTTAGACTCAGGTTCCTCTTAACAGAAGAAAGCAGCTTGTAAGGAAAAGCTTTCATCTCTTCGAGGGAACAAGTAGCCATACTGATAGGGATAAGAATTTATAAGATTTTATTGATACTAGTGCCATTATTGATTCTGCTCATCAGTCAGATTCTTTATCGATTCCCTTAAGGATTCTTGATCAATTTTCTGTGTGCAAAATAGACAGATTAGACAGGTTTTCAGCATCAACGCAACTGTTTTGTTCTCTCAGTCTCTATATTATTTGTACATTTGTCTTCGTCTAGGTTTTCTTAGTCAAAGAAGAAATCTGCTAAGCCTGCCTGCGTGGTGCTACTGTTATTATAACAAAGGATATTTACACTCATGCATAGAGTGTCAAATATACATGGCATTCCTGGAATTTAAGCCCATGTTGCGTAGAAAGATGTTTTTTGCTAGGCGGCTGTGCACAGAGAAGCCTCTAGTCCTCTACCTGGGCAGGCCACCCAAGTACAGCCTATGTATGGGAAACGCTGCCACTCTTTGGACCATTTCTTCTTCTCTGCCACGACTCCTTCTTGTCATAAGTTTCCAAGCTTGCAAGTTTTTTGATATGCAATGTCAGAAAATTATGCCAGCAAGGATAAGGAATCTATAAGCTTGGAGGCTTAAGATTCTGATGGTTTGGACAATTTGGAAACAGTTCTCAATTCCCATCCCTATTTACTCAATCACACTAATTACAAATTTCCATTCTGTCTAATTTTTAATCCACAGAAACCAAAAGTACAGAATTGAAATACATGTAACATGTAAACTGACATTATTTAAAGATACTTTTTAAAAAAAATATTTATATATTATATATTTTCAAAGTAATTAACATTTTATTTGAACTACAGGACACAGAATCAGCTGTAGAGGGCATCTTCTTTTTCACCCGGAGGCCTTTTCACAGATAAAAAAAAATGAGTGTACCCATAATCACAATAGATGTCTTTTGAAGAAAGTGGGTTAACAACATCTACATTTTTAATGATAAAAGGCAGGCTCATTAGTCGTCTGTAGAAAAAAAAAAAAAATCACACTGACTAGTTTTCACTTTCACCGAGTGTTGACACACTCATGCCTGATTAAAGTACAATGAAATACAGCTAATTTGGATGCTTAAAAAGATCACAATCTCTGTGAGTGGAATTGTGTGCACGCATTATTCAGGATAACAGCTCATGCTAACAGCAAAGCAGATCGGTGTAGTGAGTGCAGAAATCATACTTCACTGTGTCAATGATTCATGAGTCATTCACCCTGCTGAAGTGTCCTTGAGCAAACCCTTAAATCACTTCCAGCTCTGTAGAAGACCCTCTGCACTCTGACCTCACTGTGGATGGAGGAACAGAATTTCCAAAAGAAAAAAAGATCTCCAAAGATATGCACATCTTATTGACAAAATATTCAAAATACTGCAATAGATGATGAATATAAATGAGAAATCCTCTGCAAATAGGAAAATGTACACACTACATTGTACATGCCAGAGCATCCAGGTTGTAGTATCAGCATGCCTTAGCTACATGTAACTAATTCAGGTTCCTGTGTGTCCAGTGTTGTGTGAATAACACATTTCATTGTCCCTATAATGATCAAGTATCATCACAGGCATCAGATTGCCTATGGCCTGCTCAACATCAAAAGGACTGAGGAATCTGTTTTGGGAGTGCTCTTTTCATTTCAGCATCAAACCTGACATGCCCGTTTATGGTCTTATGCTCCGTTGTGTATTTTACTCCATAAAAACAAACCGTGTTGTAATGTACATGCAGCCAACACCCTGAGCTAAAGATCTGAATCACATCTAGGTCACATACAGGGGCCGGGCCCACACATATTGTGAAAGCTTTTTTTTTTTCCTTCATCTGAAACATAAGGTGTGGCCACACCCAGCTCCTCACAGTGACCTTTTGTTGAGAAAGAAAGATAAAAGCTGAACCCCAAGTTCTGTGAATCAGCTATATAAAACTCACAAGGTCTCCAGAAAAAGCATTGGCTCATGGACAAGAGAAAAAAATATATGAATGTGTAGCAGAAAGTGTAGCACTCAAATAGTGGCTGAATTAAGTTCCCCTGATGCTTAATGAACCTCATTTATATAGATCAGATATTCACTCCTTTGAATGGAGAGGACTACCTTAAAAGCCCCTCAGAAGATTTCATGTCACTGCCATATATTTTGCTGAATGGAGATCCTGGTGTTTTACAGCAGCGTCTTTGAAAAGGTTTCACACATAATGTGCAGATGTTTATCTCAGGTAATGTCACTTGTTTCATGACGTGAATAGAAAGGGAAGAATCAATATCAGATAATAGAGACGGAAGAAGGGAATTTAAAAAAAAAAAAAAAAAAAGCAGCTAAATGTCTTAATCATGCCCCAGTGGATCTGAGCCTGAGGACAATAACTGTGTGCTTTGTGCTTTGGAGCAAGAGATCAGCAGCAAGGATGATGACGTCTGTAGAGGCAGTTATATAACTGGAGCTGAACATTTTGTCTGTCATAGTTACAAGGTTAAACAGGGTGACACGAATACCAGTCATAGTCTCAAGAGTCATGTGCAACATAGTTCCATTGGCCAAATGAAGCCAACTTCACCAAGGCAGGCGTCAGCATAGTGAAGTACGGAGCAAAATGTTTTTTCTATAGACAACTTTCCTATCTCAAGGCTTCAAAAGCTCCAGCAAAAATACACTCTAGCCTTAGTGGGGATTCACCAACAATTCACTATGTTAAAAAAAAGCATGACAAGGCACGCCAGGCCTACAATACAAACTATTCTAAACATTCAGACTACAGTAAAGATGGCATAGCATAGTGAAGTGGAGTATGGGATAAATGCTGTGATTTACAACACATTCTACCATTCAGATGGATTTAAAAACAATACATTAACATACATTAGCAGGAACTTGATCCACAACTGTTTTTTTTTTTCTTAACAGTTTTATAGGTTTTGTTTAATGGCAGAGCATCTATAAACACAAATCCAGAAGTAAAACATATACATTTTCAAATAACTAAACTAGTACTAAACTGTAAATTCCTCACTCATGAAATTAAGTGGCATGTGTAGCTGCCATAGACTGTACATTAAAAAAAAAAGGTAGCTACTCATCATATTGTAATCCATGAATTACTGTGCTGTCCCTTAGTATACTTGATGTTTCTCCAAGAGGAACAAAGTGTCTTTTATTCATCTTTTGAAATGAACTAGAGACTGTTGCTTTCAGCAGAAGTAGATTAAGCCCCCAAGCAATAAAGGAGGTAAATACTCATCCACCACTTGTGCAGCCTTTTGACTTAAATCCCAATGGCAATTTTTTTTTTCAATGCATTCTTTAAAGGCTTAATACAAATCATGCACTCACTGAGTACATGCTATTGAAACATTCATACATAATTTTATAGAAGCCCTCTATTAACTTGAACTCAAAGATGATACTGATGCCATGAACAATCACTTCATTATACTTCTTTTTTAAAATGATGCCTTTAGTACTTTTATGACGCATTTATTGAAGGTAGCAGCACTTTCTCTATTGTATCTAATCTCCCTTCAATATGCCAAAAATTATCTATATTATCGGACAATATTTGGTTAACGTTTCCCATTAACCCCCATTTTTCGGTGAGCTGATACCGCGAAATAAAAAGCTACAATTTCGTTATCTACTGTACGGCCCGGCCTTAATCGTGCTATCCAGAAACTAAAAGTTTTATGACGCTAATATGTATTTTACACTTTCATCATTGTTTCACTGTCTTCTCTTGACAAATTGTACAGACATTTTCAGGCAAAATGTATGTTAGCTATATAATAAGCATCAAGTAAATAGACTCTACAGAATAACATAACGCCTAATATGATAACATGATAACATTTGCCACAACAATGACAAAGATTATTTGTGTTTGGTAATACTGTTTTTGCTCTGTTTTCCTAAACACCTTGTGCCTGTTTGTGTTTAATATTGCTCATTGCTCAAACTGTCTGACCTTTGCAATGTATTGCAGGACTTGCAAACTGTCTCAAAGGGTTGGACAGAGGGCATACATAACACTTGAGACATCAGGAACTATTGTTGCAGGCTCTAAAGGACCATGGAACTCCAGTCTGGTTCTGATGAAAATCACAAATACTTTAAATTCTTGTTTAATATAGTAAGAGTGCCTGTTTCCCATTTCTTTCAGCTTTTCCTATTTTATTACCTGCTATAAAATGTTTTCACTGTTGCTCTGTCTAACTAAGCATGCCTCTGGAGTCTAGGTCAGGTATTTCTTGCATATGGCATGCCTGATCTCTCTGGAACTAACCTGGATAAATAAAAGTTTTACCTTGGGTATTAAAAAAATAAAGCAAAGTGATAAAAAACAACAACAACCATAAAGGCTATATGGTACCATACAGGAAACAAATACAAAGTTGTGATGAGTTTCCATATACAAGACTAATTCTTGCACCATGAATCCAAAGGATAGAAATATTTTTTTCATTTCTGTGAATGTGAATATTAATACAATGTAAGTACTAACAATGGGCTGCTCATACATGAAAGGATGATGAGGGCACTGATGTTTAAGGTAAACAGGGCTCAGTAATTTGCAACCTGTGACGTTAGTCAACCTGTTGTCAGATTTCACTCCATTTTATGTGTGTTTGAGATGAATCAACATGGGTTGAACATTCAACATTCATTCTATGTGGAGCGCTGCTCTGTTTTCTTAAAGAGACAGAGGGGAGAAATGATCCCTTTGCAGTTGCACAGACCTACACCATTTGTGCATGCCCAGTCACACTAAGCAGCTCTAGCAATATTCAGACTAGCATTCACTTTAAGCTTGCAGGACATGGCCCACTAACCTACTTTCCCCACAACATGCTCTGTAACATCAGAGACGAGGCTGTGTGTCATCAGTTAACTAACCTTCACCACAGCATAGTTTCAGCAAAGAGGAACAAAAACCCAGACACAGCAATGCTGGAGCAAAAACAGAATAGCTGTAATCCTAGCTGTGTCTCAGAAAAAGAAATCTCCATAGGGCCTCTTTCTCAGTTTACTCTTAAATGTGAAATATACTGCTGTAAACTGATATCAGTTGTATTTAAACTAAAAATAAGGGCATTAGGAAAGCAAATGTCACAAAGAGCAAGGAATAAAGAGAGAAAAGTCAGATATTGTCAGTGACATTGTGACAGCAGTGAGTTAGAAAGATTATCATAGTGACATGCTAAATCATACATGTAGTGAATCATAAGAAGCAATAAGTCACGGTTATACAACAAATTATGAGATAAACCATATTTGTAATTAACTCAAAATTGTGAGACAGAAACTGTCTTTGTATGACTCACTGTTTTACTCGAACTTCCCACTGAAACATTAACCCTTTATATCTACGTTAACTGCCAGGACAGTCCATGTATTAGGTGAACCACCCTGTAAACTGTTAAACCCTAAAACGTGATATACACACACCATTCTTCTGAGTTTTGAGGTTAACTTAAAACACCCACAGCGACTGCATGGACAGTTTCTTCAACTAACCAAATTTAATAATCATGACACTCTGGACTGAACTATGGGCTAACTGATCCACGATTATCTCGTCGATTGTTGTAGCTATTCTCAAAAACTGCAACATGGGGACTGTTAAAAGACTGGAAATGTCTGCAGTTTAATAAATTTAGTTTATTGCCAAGGCAAGGGGTGGAAACGGACGTCCTAACAGTGAGTGAGATAGCTGTCAGTAGGGGGCAGTCACTGTACAAAAAGGCTGAGGATCACGATTGACCTCTGTTTCCACCAAAGTGTAATACGCCAACTTATCAAGCCAACAATATAAATGGGGATTATTAGATTAACTGTAGGGATCTGACTAAAAATTAGCTGAAGGGAGAAGAAGATAGCATGAATCATGAGGCTGGCCCAAATGTTTAGCAGCACGATATAAAAAGGAGCATATGGTGCAGTGAACACCCCAGTTCAGTCAGTCATGGAACCGGCCTTCCTGTCCCGCTCAGCTGTCAGCACACATCCTCATCACTATTCATGTCTGCTGGGCCAACCTCAGCACTGACGCAGCAAGCCAGCAAAATGGCTCAAGCCTCAACATGAGTATACGTAGATGGAGACGCCAGATAATCATTTGGAAAATGACATGACTTGCAATACCTTGGCTCTTTTCAAATACAATATTTTTTTTGTTTGGCATCAGATCCCCAAACAAAGTGATACTGTTGCTATGACTTGGCATCTGCCAGCGAGACATTAAGATGCGTATTAAACCTGATTTTAATGAAAAAAGAGCCTTCCCTTGTCAGACTCCTGTGAATTTGGTGCCTTACCCAATCACATAATCCAGCATCTCTCACTAATTTGTTGAAGTCTAAGTAGCCCATTTGTTTCTTCACACACAAGGACACCTTGTCACATTTAGGCCACGGTTATATTTCACTCTGCTCGCATCATACAATATGTTTTCATTTTTCAGATGTAACAATATGCCTGTATATACCTCCATCCAGTAGCTGGTTCCCATGCACCTATGCCAACACATACTAAGCTTCATGGCAGCCCAACAACAGTTCATTATTAGGGCCTAGCTTCAATTACTTACCACACAGCTTCACACAATATTAATACCAGAGAAAATGTCATCTTCTTAAAATAACACTCAATGGCCCATAGTGGTGCCTGTAACCTAACCAGACAAAAATGTTGTGCACCTGTAGTTAGTAGCCATTTAATATAGCTAACTATATACAATAGCTAGTCAGTGTGAAACTGAATTTCATCCAATGATGCAAAAAAACCGTTTTGTCTATTTTTGGACAATTGCTTTAAATACTGTGAAGCAAATTAAGCTGAGTAAAGACTCTGAGACAGAGAAAACTGTAGGTAAACTTATGTTTTCCTTTAATACGCGATGAAGAGTTTGTCTTTTTTTTTAGCCCTTAAAGTTAAGCTAACGATAAGCTACAATTATAACAGCCGAGCCGTTACAAGTAACGAGACGGACGCTGTGGACTGAACCCTCCGCTCGGATAACACAAAGCTGGAAACTTACCTTATTCTGCGGAACAAGGGATCAGACGAATCCGGACGGAAACATGTGAGGAAAGAGGCTTTAAAACCGGCAAAAAAAAAAAAAAAAAAAAAAAACCCGACGTCCTACATTCCCAAAGTTACCCAGAGATGAAACTGCACTGCCGACTCAGTCTGCAATTGATTATTACCGGTGTGTGTAGGATACAGCCTGTTGAGGGAGGTGATTCCGATCCAGCCCAGCCCGACCCAGCCCACAGACACACACACACACACACACACACACGCTTCACACCTCACATCATTTAACTGAGCGATGATCAAGACGTATGCCGTCCACTGACAGACGAAGGCTGACTGAAGAGCTGCTGTGCAGCCTGTGTGCGGCCAACACTCAGTCCCGCCCACTGGACTAGATAGGATAGGCTACTAAATAAAGTTATGTGAGCTTGTGTGTGTGTTCGTTTGTGTGTGTGTCTGTGTATAATGAGTGGGTGGGTGGGTTTAAATGACATAAACTGATATATATTCTACCCTTTACATGAATAGTAAATAAAGAATGTTTATTGCACTACCATGGTCTCTCTATATATAAAAAAGCTTTTATTCTAAGCTCACCTGGTCATGCAAAGTTCAAGAGGTTGAAAAAACACATTGACTGTGGATCCATATATGAGCGGTGCACTGCTGTGCTGTGATTTGTGAGTCCTGCCATGCCTTTTGGTCTCTGGGTCATGCTGATCATCCACAGATGGATCTGATCTGATCGGACCATTTCTGAAAAAGTAAAGTCAAACGCAGAGGTGAGATGAATCAGTCCCCCAGGTTGAACACGATCCAACAAATCCACACACGCTATAGCGCCACCCTTAGGTCACTCGGTGCAATTCAGTGGTGGAAAAGTGTTGAGATCCTTATATGCTGCACTACTTCAAAGAGAAATACTCCATCACGAATAAAAGTCCTGCTATTAAAATGGTACTTGAGTAAAAGTATCATCTACTAAATGTACATGTAAAATTTGTGAAAATGGCCCTCTTGTTAGTGTTATATTATTATATATTTGATATTATTGGATTGTTATCCTCTTGTTGGGTAGATTAATTTGTAACAGTGCATCAGATTTTATATATGATGCATTGCATGCTGATGTTTATAGAATTTTTATCAAGGTAAAGGTAGTTATTTTCCAGAGTGCAATTAAAAATCCCAGCTTGCTGATCATGATACATTGATACATGAAACAATAAACAACATTAATAAATTATTCCACAAAATATGTGTTTTGTTTTGTTTTGTTTTTGGTTTGTTTTGTTTGTTTAAGTCTTGGCTCTAACTTCAAAGTTTCTTTGATCTCTCCATTGCGAGTACCAGTATCACATTCTAGTCTTGTGCAACAGTCAGAGGCGAACACATTTCGGCTCTGATTGCTTACATACCACACATACTTAATTAAAGATTAAAGGTACCGGCTAAACAGCAGCTCAGACATGCTATCATTTAGTAAACAGGCAGTGATTTTGGTGGCAAACCACATGTGCTCAAAACGTTTTATTGTGAGTCAAGGCTTCAAATTAGCTGCAGGGCTTCTGAATGCTCTTGCACGATGAGTGCTTTTCTCATACTTGAAATCTGTAGAGTTAAATTGCGCAGAAAATTTTTCAAGCTTCAAGCAACTGTAACCTCTATGCCCTTGTTTAAGTTACAGCAGCTCAAACAAACTTTGTGTGGCCAACTGCAGTAAATGAATTTGAGATTATTGTATTAACAGGCTATATAGTGCTAACCATGACCAGTAAACTGACTTTG
The DNA here is from genome assembly GCA_037833715.1 of Toxotes lorentzi. Taxonomy (NCBI): domain Eukaryota; kingdom Metazoa; phylum Chordata; class Actinopteri; family Toxotidae; genus Toxotes; species Toxotes lorentzi. The sequence goes on from JBBMJY010000004.1 coordinate 7,783,427, forward strand.
ACATGTAAAATCAGTGGAATACCCCTTTAAGGTAAAAACAAACAAACAAACAAAAAAAAACTGCTATCCATCAATCTGTCTATTCATCCAGAAAACTGTTACTTCTTAATTTAAAGTGTTCTTACAATTAAAAGGGCCATTGATAGTTATTTAACACAAAACCCTCAGGGGGACTTTTTCAATCAAAAAAAGGGTTTTTCAATCCCAAATGGTTCTAGACAAATGCTTTCTCTTTGGATGACAGCCTAAAGGGATGATCAACACTACTTTCTCCAAATGTGTGTGAATGCTTATGAGTCAGCAAGCTGTTGCGAATAATTTTCCTTTAAAAAGAGAAATGAAATTTTCCTTTTCCTTGCTAACACAGATTCATTCACAGGATAAAGAACATATGATGTTGTGTCAACTGAAATTAGTCTACCGCCTGTAGCATGTTCACACTTTTAGCAGCTGCCTGGATTGTTGATGCCACCGATCACCTCTGCATCACTCAGACTCAGATTTACTACACTGTGTCATAAAAGCTACTCACACAGTTCTCACAATGCACAGCAGGCAAACATAGGAACTCCATTTTAAATCTGCGCTCCTTGTGAATCAGGAGGTCTGATGCAGTGAATTGTCAGGTTGAAGAACACTAAACCTAAAAGCAGAAATCTTTTTGCCTCCATCTGAATGCTCCAAAAAGTCATTCAGATTTGTGAGTCTGTGAAAAGGAAGAATCACTAGTTTGAAATACTAGTATGTGTATCTACTGTGAGTTCAGTGTTGTGTAGGTGACTGTAACTCCAGTCAGTAGTGAGAAAAGGTAAAGAAGAGCAGCTCTAAAAGTTAAGAAATTTCTGTTGAGTCTATTGGCAAGTCTTTGGCCTTCAATATGAAAGGCCAGCTTCCCATTTAGTGAGGTAACGGTCCTCCACGACCTTACTTTGAGTTGCTGCATTAAAAGAGCTTGGACACAAGGTTATAGGCATTGAAAAAAAATGTTTTGGAGTTAAATGTGAAAATAAAAACACATCCAACGTAGGATTTAATCTCCTTTGTACTCAGTATCTCACTATTTATTTTATTCAGGCAGAACATGACAGCTCCAATTTCATGATATGTCAAGTCTTATCATAAACACACACACAAACACAGAAAGCCAGTTCATGCAGTGTCCAAGTGAACACAGACTGCCTAAGCTCTCAAGCACAATTAATGAACAGTCCACTGTGCATGCTATTCAAGAGAATTTCCTTTTTATGTCCATTGAAGAGAGTGGGTGAACCTTGCTGGGAGTGCATGTGAATGTGTGTGAAACCACAGCTCGCAAAACCAATAACAATCTACCTTACAGTTGTAATACCAGGCTGTGTTAGATATAACGTCATCCATTAACTTCCTCTTCAGACCACATTAAAAACATATTAAGATAAAAAAAAAGCAAAAAGGAGTCTTTCTTAGTTACGTTTTTTTGTCAGTGTCATATAAGTAAAAAAAAAAAAAAGCATGATTCATAGGACTTTTTTTTTTTTTTTAGTTTTCCAAACGACTAGTGACATCACCTTGGTTGTTAGTGGAGACATGTTCTCAAGATTTCCATGACTGTTTCAGTTTAAGCAAATTAATGTCTGTGAAAAAACAGTTGAAAAAGGAGCTTATTCAGTTTTTACCTTTTCGTTCAGGTTGAGATTTTCAAGGAATTTAAGGGTTTTGCAGTGTGCAGGCTTCAACTTCAGTGCAGTATCACACTGAGATATTCTGCGTCATTTAAACACATTAGTATGGCTAATATGTGTGAACTACATTTGCATACTCAATTTTCTCCCTCGACAATGTGCAAAAATAACATTTGTAGACTGTAAAGCAAGCACAACAGTGTTTTCTGTAACTGTATTGTCATATAATAAACAGCTTTCCATAAATATCCATCCAGTCTAACAAGACTAAAACGTATAAAAATGTTTCTCATAGGTGTTCTTTATCATTTTTATCATATAGCAAGATAATATTAATCTAAAATATAGAAGATTCATGATGTTCAATTCCCCATATGACATAAAAGTCTTACAGATAAAACCTCTGGGCATTTTTTCAAGGGTGATCCAGTTCCTGCTTCTAAGCTTGGAATTGTATGATTTACCACTTTGCAATATAACCTGCACCTTTTCTTTGTTACCACTAAGGTCAAGGAGGCCTCCTCCAGAATTAAACCCAGATGCTATCTCCAGAGTGACTGTCTCCAAATACTGCCCTAGTACCAAACAGGTTTTTTTTTCACTGTTAGAAAAATGAGTTATAGACCAGCTTTTCGTAAACTATCAGTGTGTTAAAACGATGACAAGATGAGTAAGATTTCCCCAATAATTTCAAGCTGATATGGCAGCATCATGTTGTAAACCTAAGGATACACAAATGATTTTTTTTCCATCCACAAGATGACACTGGCCACCTACAAAACATATTAAATCTTTCTAATAAATATGTAAACTTATTTTAGCTCTTCCATTTGCAGAAAATAAAAGTAGCGAAAGTAAATGAATCTGGGAAAAGCAGTGTTTTTTATCCAACTGTTAAATATCGAACATTTCAATTAATTTTTTTCCTAAAATGGTTTGACTGAAAACTGTTCAGTTAAATATGTAAATATGTATCGTACTTGTTAATTCTCAACAAAGAAAACAAACCGTTCAATATTGCGCTGCTTCACTGGAGGGCGCTAACACAAAGCACCAGGTGGTCTGGAAACAACTTGAGAAAGGAGGAGGCCATTCACTAGCCTGCTTTAGCTACACACACCTAGCTACTGTTAGCTAGCCGGCGGCTAACGAGCAGGCTAAAACATCAGTTTGTCTTAATGTCGGCTGTCTTATCAAGTGATGGCAAGAGAACAGTGTTCAGAGACCGAGGCTGGTGAGTGCTGAGCTTCCCTTTGATACGCGACAAAACATTTTGCATTTATACAGTTTGCAGTTGTGTGTCAGCTAGCGAGCTAAGTAACCGTTAGCTCGGCTCAGTAGTAACATTGGTCAGTATCAAGCTAATCCATCTCTTCATTTTCAGAACTGTATTACCTCATTGCCAGATTTCTTCAGTCTGGGCCTTGTAAAAAAGCAGCACAGGTAACACCATTTGATTAGCGAGATATTAACTCATACCGGGTATAAATCGTGTAAATAAGCGGCTGGTGCTAGCGGCTAACGCTAACTGTGTCTCTGTGTGTTGTTAGATTCTGATCGAGGAGCTGGAGGAGTATGAGGTAGGTTCAGCTGCACCTTTCTGTCTTTATTCCCATGTCTGGTTTCCGTATTGCTGCCTATCTGGCTGCTTTTTGGGGTTCAAAATTTTTTTGGCAATTTTGATTGGTGTTAGATAAAGGAGCGTGTTACCGAGCCGGGATGATAGTGGCAGTTTAGTGCCATCTCTTAACAGCTTGTCTTTTAACTTTAGTTGGTCCCTCAGCGATGGAGTTGGGACGGGCAGAAATACAAACGGACCTTCCAAGATTGGGTGAGTGCGAATTGTCATAATTAACTTACTAATCAAATGAGGCGTAAAACTTATATTTTAAACGGCAATTGTCTTTTTGTCGTTGTATTTATTTTTGACTCAGTCAACCACGCAGAACGGACGCGGTGATAGTGTATTTATGTTCATTAGAAGGCATTTAAACATTTCTATTAGTACAGGCCTGTTGATAAATAACTATATACAGGCTTTGCTATTGTGTGGGCTAGTAGGCGGAGAAGAGAGAGGAGGACGGGTAGTGATAGGTTGAACCACATCCAAAGACCTGTCAGTCTTCCGTTGGAGCCAATAAGATCACAGTTATAGGTTCGAGCGAATATTAAAAGACTCTTTCGATTGGCTGTGAGCTTCTCTGCCCCTCCCCTCTTTTCCCGTCCCTCCCGCTCTCTCCGGATTGTTTTTCAGCTCACTGCATCACAAAACCATGCTACAAATTCTAATTATAAGCAAGTATAACAATAAATAAAACAATTAAAGTAATGAAACAAGTTGATAGTTACATGCTTGGGTAATAGTACACAGCTGTTTGAATTTTATTATAGAATTTGTGTTTGTTGTAAATATAAATAAATGAATTAATATAATGATTAACTTTAATTACGGAAAGCTTATTGCCGTGTCTAGTTTAAATTGCTTCTTTGAGAATGTTGTGTTCCAGTCTCATTACCTGAATGAATTCAGAGGACTGTGGAGAGGAAATTGAAGACAAAATTAAAACTAGTTTAGATTCCAGCTGAAATTTTGGCTGTCATGCCAAGCAACCAGAGGCTTAATAGCATGTGTTTGTTGTAATTTATAAAGTGGCTAATATAAAGCACTGACAAGTTTTTAAAGTGTAAAATGTCCCTATGGGCACAATAATAAAAAATAAATAAATAAGGGGTCATTATTAAAAAGGGATATTTATGTCTTTTCATAACAAAATGAATATCAACTGATATATCATTGTCAGAATTTTAAATCTCTAAAATATGCTCTGTGTCAGAAATCAGTCAGTTTAAATGAAAGAAGCACTGTTTGAACTGTTTAGCAAAGTTGAAATTCCTTTAATTTCTTAAAAATTTTTAGATTTTTGTTCTAGCAATTTTTTGAGAATGAAACTGATATCATCATGCACTGGTGTCTGTTATTAAATGCTGTGTTATGTAGTGATAGCTGTCTCTTAACTCCTGTAGGTGATTTTGAACCAGCACATTCCTGCAGACTATCTGCTTCGTGTGTGTCAGCGGATAGGCCCGCTTATAGAGAAGGAAATCCCTCCTAGTGTTCCTGGAGTCCAAACACTTCTGGGGCTGGGAAGACAGTCCTTGCTTCGTACCACCAAAAGTGAGCATTTTCCTCTTATCCATCATAGTTCTTTTCTCTCTGTATCTATGCACAGTTCTTATAAAGAACTAGAACTATACATATTCTGTATACACTGTATATTTCGATCCTGGATATATTTATTTTATTTTACTATTTTATTCTATTTTGTTCTTGTGGTTTTTTTTTTCTGTACATTTGGGATTCATATGCCTTCTTTTGCACTGATGTGGGACAGTACCTTAATTTCGTTGTACTTTTGTACAAATTATGATTGTGCAGTGACAATAAAGATTTATCTTATCTTGTCTTATCTTATCTTATATCAGTACCTATGTCATTTTAAAATGTATTGTATTTATGTGGTTTGTTGCCATTAGATATGTTTCCAAATTAATAATTGGTCTTTTTTAGCATTATATATTTTTTTAATTCATTACCTTTGTAACTTAGGTTGTAGCCACAAAGTATGCAGTGGCTCAGCTGTTGCTGCCCTCCACCGAGGACGTCCACCAGAACCCCCAGTCAACAATGGAAATGCTCCCAATGTTGGTCTGTGAAACTTTTAAAGAAATGTATACCCATTAATAGAACCTAAAGCCCCTAGGCCAATTGAGTTAAGACTGCTTCAGCAGTCTGTTGCCTCTACTAAATCATTCTTGTGTGTCTTTATATCAAGTGTCCATCATGGGTGCTCGCCAGGCCACAGGCACAACTCGTTTTGGCCAGGCCCTGCCGTCTTCCACCTACCAACACATGAAGATACACAAACGCATCCTTGGCCACCTTTCCTCAGTCTACTGTGTAGCATTTGACCGCACTGGTCGTCGGATATTTACGGTGAGCAATGATCATTGACACATGACATGTCAAATATATCTCACTAGTTGTGTTTCCATAAGGGTTGAACTACATGTAACGAATACTTCCAGGTCAGAGGATGAAGATCAGTCGGAAACATTTGATGAGACTAACAATGGACTCTCTTCAGTTGAAGGCAACTCCCAGTGTAACTGTCTCATTTATTTGTTGCCAATGTCTAATGCTCTTTAGGGTTCAGATGACTGCCTGGTGAAAATCTGGGCCACAGATGACGGCCGGCTCCTGGCAACACTCCGCGGCCACTCAGCAGAAATCTGTGACATGGCTGTCAATCACGAGAACACGCTCATTGCCTCTGCCAGCTGTGACAAAGTCATCAGAGTGTGGTGCCTGCGTACCTGTGCACCCATCATTGTTCTGCAGGCCCATGCTGCCTCCATCACATCCATACAGGTGAGACTGATGCACTTTAAAGGAATAGTTCACACATGTCAGAGTTAAACGTCAGTATGCAGGATTAGGATTTTTTTTTTCAAGATTTCTGAAGTTTCCAGTTGAAGTGAAAAATTACCCACAGCATAATACAAATTTGTTGGACGCAACATTATTTCACTTTAGCTCCTTAGTCTTATAAAACCTTATTTTAATGTTAAATCCTGATCCGCCCTCACCTGTGATTAACCAACACAGACTTTCCTTCCCTTTAGTTTTGTCCTGCTGTCAAAGGGACAACACGTTACCTGGCTTCCACAGGTGCAGACGGCATGGTGTGTTTCTGGAAGTGGCACTCACTCAGCATGAAATTCAAGTAAGTGTGTGAAATTTCTTCTTTTTTTTGTTCTTTTCTATGTAATATGTTATAAATAACCACAGCATTTCTGTTTCTCCTCTTTCCGCAGTGATCAACCAGTCAAGTTTGTTGAGCGGTCACGTCCAGGAGTACAGGTCTCCACTTCTTCCTTCAGTAGTGGTGAGTGTATTTCCCTGCCTGTTAACAGCTCATAGTATAGCTTATGGATATATGGACATTCTTGTGAACTGAATGTGTTATTGTCACTTCCATTTCATTCTGTGTTTACTGTTAATAGGTGGCATGTTCATGGCTACCGGTGGCACTGATCACATGATCAGGGTCTATTACCTTGGTGAAACTCCGATGAAGGTCTCCGAGATGGATGCGCACACTGTAAGGAACAAAACACGGAAGCTGCATCATTCTGTTTTTAAAACCTAAAGGAAACAAGCTCTGGTTAACTTAAATACACATCTCCTTCTGTTTTTAGGATAAAGTTGTCGTCGTCCAGTTTAGCAATAACAGTGACAGGTGAGTGTGTGTGAGATCGGCATGGACTTCAGTCTGTTTTTTGGTGTGGTTTTGCAGTCTCTGACAGTTAAATGTGTGTGTCTTTGTGTGTGTGTCCAGCTTAAGGTTTGTGAGTGGCAGTCGTGATGGCACAGCCAGGATCTGGCATTACCAGCAACAAGAGTGGAAGAGCATCACTTTAGACATGGCTGCCAGGCTGCCTGGGTAAGAGAGTAAACACTATTACAGAGTTTCATGGTGCCAGTTTTATCTCTATAAATTATTCAGTGTATCGTGTCTGATGGGATATTTTCCTCCAGGAGCACTGTTGCCAATGGGGATGATAAAACCAAGCTGGTGGTGACCATGGTGGCCTGGGACCGTGCAGATAGCACAGTCATTACAGCAGTGTCTAACTACCTGCTCAAAGTGTGGAGCACAGCCTCTGGACAGCTGCTGCACATTTTATCGGTGAGTGGCCGAGTTGGACATTTTTACTGTGCAGCTCCTTCAGGATAAAAGTAAATAAATAAATAAAACGGCTGTGAACAAACTCATCGCCATTGATGTTTGCGCTGTTTCTATTCAAGGGTCATGATGATGAGGTGTTTGTGCTGGAGGCTCACCCGTTTGACTCCCGCATCATGCTGTCTGCTGGCCACGATGGCAACATTTACATCTGGGACCTGAGCAAAGGAGCCAAGATCCGCAACTTCTTCAACATGGTAACTGGTCAGCAATGAGAATCACCCAGCAGCAGTCTCTCTCTCCACTTTCACAGAGTTCATGTTGAAATATTTCTTTCCAGATTGAAGGGCAAGGCCACGGTGCTATTTTTGACTGCAAGTTCTCAGCTGATGGGCAACATTTTGCCTGCACTGACTCACACGGCCATTTGCTCATTTTTGGCTTCGGCTGCAGCAGACCATACGAGAAGGTAACTGCACAAAGCTGTTCGTTGCCATGTATTTACCCTTAATATAAACTTCATAATTTCCTTTTTTTTTTTTTAAAGGAACAATATTCAGATGGTTTATTTGTGATTAAACATAAGTTAAATATTGTAATTTCCCTTTTTTTAAAAATCCTCATTATTAACGCAAATCTGCTCTTGATCCACTCCAGATTCCTGACCAGATGTTCTTTCACACGGACTACCGACCTCTTATTCGGGACTCTAATAACTATGTCCTGGACGAGCAGACACAGCAGGCCCCTCACCTCATGCCACCACCTTTCTTGGTGGATGTTGATGGGAATCCTCACCCTCCTCACTACCAGCGCTTGGTGCCAGGAAGAGAGAACTGCAAGGAGGATCAGCTAATACCTCAGCTTGGATACATGGCGAACAGTAAACCCTGCTCTCTCATTACTTGTATCGTTCAGAATGCTTGCACAGTTTTAATTTGGTGAATGTGACAGACAGAGTTTGACCCAGCATCTGCCTTTGTGTGGCTTAGGTGACGGAGAGTTGGTTGAGCAGGTACTTGGCCTGCAAACGGCAGAAAACGGAGAAAGCCTTCTGGACAATCTCATCAGACAGTTACAGAACGAGCAGGATGAGCGTCAGAATGCAGAACAGCAGGCTGAAGAGCCAGGGGGTATGTTTAACTTTACGTTTTGTGAGCAAATTTTATAATTCTTTTTTTCTCTGTATGATACACAGGATATTTTGTGTGTATCAGATGTTTATTCCTGTAAAAGTTTAAAAATTTACTGTAAAACTATGAGCTTTACCAAGGTGCTGATACTACATTTGGAGTGTTATCAACTTCTATTGCCAAAAATGCCATATTCCCCAGGTAACATTGTCTTAACAAGCAAATTTCTTCTTATTTTTTTTGCCGGTGATGCAGCAGAAGTGGTGGAATCCTCTTCCGCTGTTGGGTCACGCAGAAGTGGGCAGGTGGACGGGGTGTGGCAGATGCAGCATAACGCCCTGCGTAGTCAAGTGGCTACCGAGAGGGACCTGCTGGCCTGGAGCCGCAGGGTGGTGGTCAATGAAGTGCCGCAAGGGACATTCAGGTGCGGTGGATAGTGGATAGCGGGAGTTTCATTAGATTTAAGGACTCAAGATTTTAATATATTTGTTTTTTTAGTAGTTGTGTACATTTAATGATGCAAATGAATATTTCTTATTAGAGTTTTGGAGGAGTGCAGACAAGCCAAAGGCGACATGGAATGTTCTCTATACAATGCCGAGAGGAGGAAGAAACCAGTAATCTGTACACCTAAGGTCTGCTATTCTTCACTTAACGTCACAGTTGTTTTCCCAAATCAGATATACTATCTGTGCCAGTCTGTTCGTTGCTCTCCTCAATTCCTCACCCTCCTTCTGCACTTTGTAGAGTGAGCCACTGAATTCGCGCCTTCGCTCCCTGCGGCCGACCAAGAAAAAGCAGCAGCGCCATGCCTATCAGACCCGCTCAGCTCAAGTCCGCCGTCCTGGGAGCAGGAGTCGAAATCCCAGCAACCGACGTCACTCTGACAGCCAAATAGACTCTGACAGTGATGGAGACGTGTGTTCCGCCTTTCTACTCCACATAGAAGCACAGAATTGTGTTACACACGTGTAGCATGTAGAAAAGTTTCTGAACTGTCATTCACAATAATAAAGGTTTTTTTCTGTCTTCGTGTCGACAGGCAGCAGAACAAGCGGAGCAAAGTGACGCCTCCTCCGACGGTGAAGCTCAGTGGCAGAGTGAAAGCAGCTCCAGGTATCTTTGACAGAGCTGTGTTTTTAAGATGTAGTTACAGTCACCCACCTAACACCACCCCTCTTTTATTCTTAGTGACTCCTCCAGTGAATATTCTGATTGGACAGCCGACGCTGGGATCAACCTCCAGCCGCCGAAGCGACCGACCAGGAGGCCCGTACAGCCCCCAGGTTACAGCAGCTCTGAGGAGGAAGAAGGCGACGACAAGGCAAAGGAGGCCAAGAAGAGGGAGAGTGAGAAGAGGAAGAAGCCCAAGGAGACCAAACAGGTGGGCTAACGTGACCTGCAGCTCCTGTGCTCACACAGCACAACTTTGTGGAAAGAATTGGTTGTTCTTTAGGTTTTAAATGCTGTCTCACTGTGGCCTGAACACACAATTCAGGAGGAATACTGTACTTAAATATATGTGTGCGTGTTACAAACTGTATACACGCAGAAACCCACGTCCTCTCTGGCTGGACTCGATGCAGAGGAGTGGCTGCCGCCATCATGGATAATGGAAACCATTCCACGCCGCTCTCCTTTTGTTCCGCAAATGGGAGATGAGGTAAAGAGTCTGATTCTAACATCAAACATAAAAATAAACCATGTTATGTACATTTTAATCACGATTCTCTTGTCCTCCTCTAGCTCATCTACTTCAAGCAGGGGCATCAGGCTTACGTCCGGGCTGTCCGCAGGGCCAAGGCCTACAGCATCAACCCTCAGAAACAGCCGTGGAATAGACTCAACCTCAGGGTACGGCACAGTTTTATTTAAAAGCCAGCGTTGAGCTCAGGCCCTTAAATGTTCTATTAGAGAAGCAGCCAGTTTTTGTAACTTTCTGAAACTGGCAGTCGCATGTTCGTGCCCCACTTCAGTTTGCCACGTATGAATGTTGACAGAACTCTTAAGACAGAGTCTTTTCACCACAGTGCTCTACAAATTGCCTTTCTTGTGAATGAAAACAACTTCTGGAGCTCAGGGTTGCAGGGTTTTTGAGAGTCTCATAATTTTTTGGGGGGGATTTTCTTCTGCTCTCTTCAGGACCAGGAATCTGTAAAGGTGGTTGGAATCAAGTATGAGGTGGGACCTCCGACTCTCTGCTGCCTAAAACTGGCTTTCTTGGACCCAGTCTCAGGGAAGATGACCAATGAGTCTTTCTCTTTAAAGTGAGCATTTATATGTATTATCTGCAAGATTTGAAAAAAAAAAAAGACTGCAGTCTTTTAGTACATGTATTTCACTACTTTATTTCCACACTCCCAAGGTACCATGACATGCCCGATGTCATAGATTTTCTGGTACTGCAGCAGTTTTACAACGAGGCTAAAGAGCACAACTGGCAACCAGGTTAGTCAATCCCCAGCTCTCTTTTGAAGTGAAGTGTTTACCGGTCGTGTTCATTGTTGTGGGCAGTGCTGTTTGCTTATGTTTGATCCGTCCCCCACTCTGCTCTCTGCAGGTTTGAGGTTCCGCAGCATCATTGACGACGCCTGGTGGTTCGGCTCTGTGGAGGACCAGGAGCCTCTGCAGCTAGAGTATCCAGACAGCCTGTTTCAGTGCTACGTAGTGAAGTACGCCTGTGTGTCTGCAGGGTTTGCAGCTGTTGGAGGAGTACTCCACTCTAACATAATGCATCAGCAGTGCTTTCTGTTATCTTTTAATATCATGTTCTTTGCTGAACACAATGTCAGTTCTTGTTAGTGTTAAATCAGAAAAGCGATTGTAATCTCACACACAGTGTCGTTGAATAAGTCATTGTTTTTCCTTTTATTCTTTCATCAGGTGGGATAATGGTGAACAGGAGAAGATGAGTCCCTGGGACATGGAGCCTATTCCAGAGGAAGGTCAGTAGTATTACTACAGTACTCAAATATTAAGTAAACAATAGGAGTACTACAACAGTAGGCCATTTATATTTTAAATGTAAGAGGCTGTCAGTTTCATAGAAATTATCATTTTTCCCGGTGCCTGGGATATTTACATGGTCAGTGCATTTTATTATTGAGAGGTTAACGTCCACTTGCCTCGGTATAGCACTTAAAAGTATTTTTCATGCTTCATTTTGTGACTCCCATCAGCTGCGCTGCCAGAACAGGTTGGCGATGGGGTGGAGGTGGCAGAGGAGGAGCTTAAGGCTCTGCTCTACAGGCCACAGGAAGGCGAATGGGGGGCTCACACACGGGATGAAGACTGTGAGAGAGTCATCCATGGCATCGATCAGCTCCTCACGTTGGGTAGGTCAACCAAAGGGTTGATAATGGTTGGTTTGTTTGTTACTGTTTATGAAGCCTGACCTTGTTCGTCTTGTTGACGTTTGCCATCTTATTTCTGTTTGTTGACAGACGTAGCCAAGGCATTCTCATCACCCGTAAATCTGCGGGACTACCCTCTGTACTGCACTGTGGTGGCTTACCCCACTGACCTCAGCACCATCCGCAAACGACTGGAGAACCGCTTCTACAGGTGGAGCTGCACACTTAACCTCACAGACATGTTTTTTTTTTTTCTTTTTTCTTGAAATGAATTCACAGTCCTGATGTTGAAGTTCAGAAATTTGAGTTTCAGTTGCTGATGTTCTTCTTTTCTGCAGGCGGATCTCTGCGTTAATGTGGGAGGTGCGCTACATTGAACACAATGCCCGCACTTTCAACGAACCCCAGAGCCCCATTGTAGCAGCCGCCAAGGTGGTGACCGACGTTCTCCTGCACTACATCGGGTAAGACTCCACTGAGTTAGGGTTATTATACTTGTGTGATTGATACTTTAGCAGTGGAAGTAAACGTCTTGGAGTAACGGTGATGAATAGTCCCTACATGTGTGTCTGATTCCTTGGCCTTGTGTCTCCTTTAGGGACCAGAGTTGCGTGGACATCTTGGATCTGTATCATAAACTAAAGCGTGAGATCAGCAGTGGAGAAGAAGCTGAGGTGAGAGATGGTGTTTTGTAAAGTATACAGATATTTTTTTTTTTATATAAATTGCTTTCTACTGCTTTTTCTTTAGATTATTGTTTTGGCTGTAAATAATTACCAGGTCTTGTATTTGTTCCTCTGAAGGTTGAGTTGGATGTGGACTCTGACACTCCAGGGACATCAACAGGACATCGGGTAAGAAGGACCAGAAGCCATGTGTACCTCAGCAATCCACCTCAGACTGTCACATGCTTGAAATCACCAGCAGTAGCTCCAGTTTGTGTTAATTCAATTTTTCTCTCTGCCAGGGAGGAAACACGAACTCCAAGAAGCGTGGTGTGGTTTTGGATGTGAAGGCGTGGCAAGGTCAATGTCGAGAACTGCTGCGTCGAATGGTGGTCTCCTCAGATTCAGAACCGTTCAGGCAGCCGGTGGATCTCTTTGAGTATCCGGTAAAACAATGTGTCACTTGCAGTTATAAGTCCACTGATGCCAGAAAACATCAACAAACATTTTAAAATAAAAAGTCAAATTAAAATGAAGCAACCGTATATATGAATTTTGTTTTTATTCAGGACTATCGGGACATCATTGACACTCCCATGGATCTGTGCACCGTGTCAGAAACTCTGGCTGCGGGGAATTACGAAAACCCGATGGAGTTTGCCAAAGACATCCGCCTTATTTTCAGCAACTCTAAAGCATACACACCTAACAAGAAATCACAGGTGAAGCAGCATCCATTTGATTTCAAAAAAAGTACTGTAACGCAGCTGTGTAAGTCTGGCAAAGAAGTAATCAGGTAGTTTCCTTACAACTTTCTTGTTTTATGTCTAGATCTATAGCATGACCCTCAGTTTGTCGGCCTTCTTTGAAAAACACATCATCTCCATCATCTCTGACTACAAGTCGGCCCTTCAGAATGAGCGGCGGACTCGTCAGAGGCTCAGTTACAGGGACAGATTGCACAATGGAGGCAGTTCCCCGCCTGTTAGTCCATCCCCAAGGTACTGAGCCTCATTCACAAAGCTGTCACTCCACACTCCACATTATCTTTGTCATTCCAGTCTACACAGTCTTTTTTTTTTTTTTATACTCTTCTATGTAATTTTTAACAAGTCCCGGTCTAAAAACGTCTAAAGTCTTAAATGATCATAAAATGTAGATAATTATTCTGAAATGTTGCTTGTTTTGTCTGTGTCCTCATGTCCAGCCCAAAAGGGAAGCACAAGTCAGGGAAGGTGTCCAAGCCAAAAAAATCCCAGACCTCAACGAAGAATCGTTCTCAGAGACCATATCAGGGTATGACTGCCCTAATTGTTGCTTACTGTGTGGTTTAGGTAGAATCTTGCGGTAAACTGTTGTACTGGTAAGTTAATGCTGTACCGGTCCTTACTTCTTTAATATCACCACTGTCCCTAGATATACAAATGTCTTCTGCTACATTTTTAGCAGACCTGGTCTGTTCACCAGTGTGGTCCAGACTGAAATATCCCAGCCACTGATGATTCATCCCATCCCTCTCTGGATGAACTGTAATCTTTTTGGTGATCGCTTGAAGATCCTGAGAGTATCTTCACTAATCAAAGTGTCCAGTCTCCTGAGTGGTAATGTTATCACAGCTCTGATTGGTAATTAGCTCTGTGTTGTTGCTTTAGCTCAACAAAGCAGCAGTGTAGCACAGGAAGAGGATGTCCAGCCTTCTTCCCCAAGTTCAGGGACGAGCAGCGAGGGCAGAAACCAAGGGCCGCATCGGGTGACCCGCAGCCAAGCAACTCCGGTGAAGAAGTCAGGTATCACAAGCAATAGATTCTCGCTGAAGTGCATCAGCATCTTCTGTTTTTAATGTGATGTAAACAGCTGTGATGCAGAAATGAACCACCGTCCTCTTGTGTTGCATCAGGGCACCAGAGTAGTTTGCATCTGAGCAACGGCTCCAGACAGCGCACGAGGCGAGAGGCTCTGCAGTCTGACAATGACGAGGACGCATCCGGATCCAGCAGCTCCTCGTCAGAGTCATCCTCCACCTCGTCGTCGTCCTCTTCCTCGTCATCGTCGGACAGCGAGAACAGCTCTGACTCTGAGGGGGAGAAGTACGTGGAAGGCGGAGATCACGACTACAGCAAAGCCCCCTGCCTGTCAGTACGCCTGTCAGCTAAAGGTAAGGTGGCAGCCTCAGGGAAAAGGAGACACAAAGGAGGAGACGATATGGCACAGAGACCTAAAAGAGCACGAGTGCAGCTGCCAGTGGAGGAGGAAGAGGAGGAGGAGGAGGATGATGATGATGATGATGAGGAAGAAGAAGAAGAAGAGGAAGAAGAAGAGGAGGAGGAGCAGCAGCAGGAGCAGGGGGTTGTAAGACATGAAGAGGATGAGGGAGAAGAAGAAGAGGAGGATGATGAGGAGGAAGAGGAGGAGCCTGAGGAGGAGGAGGAGCCTGAGGAGGAGGATGATGACAACTCTGATGAGGTGCAGAGTAGGGCTGCAGCCGCGACAGCAGCGGCTAGCAGTCCAAGAGGCAACCAATGCAAGTCTCGGCGGGTCAACACGCGCAACCAAGGCCGCAGGACAGTTCTGTACAGGGACGACTCAGAGGATGATGGCCATGGGTCAAAGGAAGACCCCCTCAACCTGGGCATGTCCCGCTCAGGACGGGTACGCCGCATGACTGAGAAAGCTCGTGTCAGCCACCTCATGGGTTGGAGTCACTGACACGCCGCCCCTTTTCAAACCTCAATACAAAACACAAGTAATACTTCAGGGATTTTTTTTTCTTTCTTTTTGTACAACAGTGTATATATAATATATAAATATATATATATATATAAATGATTTCTTTTTATCTGAGACTGCTTATGACTCTCGAACTGATAGCTGGTGCTCATGACATGTTGCCAAGGAGTTTTCATCCCTGGTGGACAGAGCTACTGTTCAACACGGACCCTCTCCAACTGGACTAACTCACCTCGGCCTTACTGCTCGCTGGAGGAGCCTTTGAGACGCGGCATTGCTCTTCTCCCTCTCATCCTGTGCGTTTTAACGTCCAGTGCTATAACACTAGCATCTACTCCTCCTCATCCCTCCCACAACTTTTCTTACTCCCGGACACCAAAGAAGGATGCGGAGATGCCAAAAAACGGTGCTCATATTTTACTTGTCTGTCGTTTGGTTTCTCTCAACGAGTAATACTGCAAAACTCTCATGCCAGTGGTCAGTAGTTCACTCAGGACCGCTGTGAGAGACGCGCAAGGTCACTGATGTCAATGTTTTTGGTACTTGGTCTTTTCCTCACAACCACAAGCCTTAGTTATTAGAGCTCACATCATTCAGATTTTGTTCTATTTGTGGCTGGAGGCAAGACCAGTGTAGTTTGGGGACTAGCAATACTTGGGGAATAAGTGACTTGGGTCAGTAGAATACAGTACCATAGTAATATGCCTCTTGACGTCCTTGGCCTGTGAATGTTAAATGTTTTCCATGCTTCCTTTTACTGGTCTTGACTGCTTATTGGCTTTTGCTTTTTTTTTTTTTGCTTTTTGATTTTTCTTTTCTTTCTTGGGTTTAAAAGAAAAAAAAAAGCCACTGCATCTTGTTTGTATTTGTACTGTTGTGCCCCCCTGACGGATCAGACCCTCATCCATTCATGTGGTCGCTTCCACGGCACCTTCTCCACACAGCATGTGCAAAAGCAAAAAGGGTCCCTTGGCCAACTCACTTCCACAGCAATATTTATTTTTCCATTGTATTATACCTGGGTTACTTTAACTATTTCGTACATTAATAGTGATGCGGAAAAGGAAATATTTGCATATTTATCTACTCCACATGGCAGCTGAGTAATAAAGATATTAGAGAAAGAGAAATGAGACAAACCTCATGATTTTTGTGTAAAAATGTTTTTGAACTGTGCCAGCACACTCTCAATTTAGTCCTCTTTTTTTATTTTTATTTTTTTTATTTAGAGTTTGAACAAGTGAAACAGGATATAACTTGGAACCTCTTTAAACCTGTGTATGGTGAGGCTGTAGGTCTCATCTGATTGGCTTTCTTAATCTTGTTTTCTTTTGACCTAAAGCGAAGGTAGCAAACTCAGATCAGCCCTTTGTTAGTGTGTTGTGCTGTTTTTTTTTCTCTCCCCTTGTTTCCAACCATTTATGAACTGATGGTGTTTTTAGCTTTGGATAGATCAACTTCACACATGGTGGCTATTTCCACGATATTATACAATCAGGTGTTTAGTTGGTGTCAGAATCACTGTGTCTAGTTTTTCCGCCTGGTCTTATAATCATGATCCCTAATCTCCCGCTGGGATTACATCAAAATGGATGCATCCGATTTTGTTGCACCAGTAATGTTTACTTTAAAGCGTGTGCGGTTGGTTGGTTGGTAAATCACTTGAGGGGAAACCAGAACAACTGACTCACAAATTCTCATTTTAACACTGGGTGCTCTAATCCAAACACACCTCCTCACCACTCTGCCTGTGCGTGGTCACTGATGAGAGAAAGGAGGTTCGTTTTTTTTTTTGGTTTTTTTTCCTCTTGATTATGTTTTTTTTGGGGGGGGGCTGAAGAGTTTGGTTAGTGTCAGGTGCTCAGAGATAACACACAACAAATCAGCACCTTCGGGTGATCTGAGTGGCAGCATTAAGTGGCACCTTGAAATTACTGTGGTTGAGTGTGAGAAGACTATGATTCACATTTTGGGATCTTATTTTCATATAGTAGATGGCTCTTAGTCTCTTAGTTGATGACAAATAAAACAGTATTCTACTGTAGGTGGAATAAGCTTATGTGACTGTCTTTTATACACAATGTTTTGATTGTATGTTTTGTTTTTTTAATAAAAAAGAAAAAAAAATTAAATTTCTCTTTCAAATGATCTGTTGACGAATGTCTGACCACGATTTCTGTGCATGTTAAACCAGAACAAGCTTCAAGGGCTGTTTACCAGCACCGGGACTGAGTCATCTGCAGTGTTTATGATGGGTGATAAAGACGCACCTAAGGCAAAGATTCGGGAGTTTCAGAATCAGTCGTGATAGACAGTTGTAAACCTGATTGTACCATTCGCAACTGCATTAAGGGGCTGGAAGCTGGGGTGAGTCAGACGAGGAACAAACAAGGTTGAGCTGTGACGCACCGTGCTCCGCCACACCTAGAAACTGCAGAGACGCTGGAGGATCATGGGAATTAAAATGGGTCAATGCATAAAGAGGGAAAGGTCACTTTAAAGGATGATGCTACAGGGGGCAAAGTAAAAGCCTGTTACATGTGAGCACACTGATATTTTTTTTATTTCTAATCCCTCTATAAAAAAAAAACACCCTGGTTGTAAATATGTATTATATGAATGCTGAAAATCAGTCTTACTGTTCTTTGGATTGTCCGGTGCTGATCATATCAAGTGATTAAAATGTGGGAATAGCAGTGTGCAGATGTTCATCTTTGGGGTTAGGACAGGAAATATGGTGAGGCAGAGATTGTGTTAGCCAAATAATTCATAGCCAACACAGACGGAGAAACTGAGGCTTATGACGGATCATACTGTAGAGTTCTCAGGACCTTTCTGTTTTTTCAGTCTATACAATCTCTAAAGTGTCCTTGGTGTGTACCTAAGAACAGGATATTCATTAAGTGTCAATATTAGACATCATTTATAGAAATAAATATAAGTTATTTAAAAGCATAATTAAAATGTTAATATTCAATTTTAGCCACACTTGACTGGCTGAAAACAGCAGGTCCAAATACGAGACCCTGGCTTGACTAAAAATCAACTAAATTAAAAGTGTAGAGACTGAAAATGACTTAAAGTGTAATCACTCCAAAAAAGAACAGTCCGTTGTTTATCATCTTAGGTCATGTCTGTGTATAAACAGATAAATATCAATTCCCAGTTTGATCAGGTGATACAATCTAGTACAACCTGAAGTTGTTTGAAGTGACAGTGAAGATGTGATTAAATTTAAAATGCGTGCAAAGACAATCACGCAAATGGCTGGGCTTGCAGCTTAATGAAAATAAGCCGGTAACCAGCAAGAGAAGACTCCAGACAAAGAGCAGTTGTGTTATATTTATTATCACAATAACACAACAATCTGAGCAACTAGATACCATAACAGGAATATTTGACATTCTCTACTGGTGAAACGGTTCTTTGACGATACACAACAAACCCAGAGTCTCACAATAGATACATCACTTTAAAGCTACATAGGGCAACTACCGCACACAGTATTCTAGATGTCTTCAATATTTAACTGGAGATTCACAAGCATGTCTGAAACACCTTATTTACTCATCAACAGCTATGTGCATTTACATTGTGCTTCAGTCTCAGATTTAGTGTGAACAGCCCACATAAAACCAAACCTTTTTTTTTTTTTTTTTTTTTTAAATACTGAGTACATGTACTGTAGCTATGCATACACAATGAACAAACATACAGGGACAGAGTGCAATAACTGCTGGCTGCATCGCAGACTGCTTGAGTACCTGAAATGTGCGGTAACATTTTTGCACACAATGGCAGGCGAAATCCCGACAGAACTGACATTCACTACGTCCACTACAACAAACAACTGTCACCACGTAGTACACACACAGAAAATCTATTCAGCCTGCTGAGGATGGAAATGGCAACCTTGAAAGGGAAAAACAGAATTCAACGTGCGCTCTGTATTTTCAGCTTTTCGCATATTTCAGTCCAAATTAAAAATAAGACAGCCGAGGGTTTCTTCCCAATGCCCTACCTGAGGATAATCCTTGTCATGTGCCTCTGCTGAGGAAAACTGTTTGACAAAAATGCAGAGTGAATTCAGGGAAATACGGACACGGTTTCACTTTCATAACTAGTAGAGCTATGTGGACATAGTTACAATGCAAAAGTACGAATAAACACACTCTAAGACCATAACATCTGTCACTGAGGGAGAGCAGAGTAACTTCTAAGGGACTGTATGAAAATGATTGAGGAAGGAACGGGGAAGGAAATTGTCATTTTTGACTAATGGCCCATACCATTAGTCTGTTTTTTTTTTTTTTTTTTTGGAAGAGCAGGTAAGGGTCTTATATTGTTGTCATTATCAATCTTTATTTTTAATGTATAGTTCATAGTATAACTATTCTTTTAATGTTCAAAGTAAACAAAGTAAATCAATGGCCCTGAAAACATATTTTCTCAATCACCTTTTTATCATCTTCAATCAAATCGTTCTGGTTTGTTCTGTTTTTGTCAAAGGTTTTCTCACTGGTTTGAAGTGGGCGGCGTGCTGGTGGAAAAAGGTGATATCACGTGTTTATGAGAACCAATCAGGATTTAGCAACATCTGAATCAAAATCTGTTGAGTCTGTGGTCGGTTTTCTTATGTTACCAGTTAATAAAAAAAAAAGAAGAAAAAAAAAACTATCTCTCGTTACTTATCATGAATATTTCATATTTAGATAAAAACTCTAAAAACTTTTTTTTCCCCAAGGTGAAACATACGGTTCATTCCTCTTCACTATAACAAAACTTTTCATTCAGTCCCTGATGAAACTGAACCTGGGATCTTTGAAATGAGGTGTTTACATTCACAAACACAGAACTTACGACATCATGGAAATACCACGACAAATTTTGCTTGTGTGTCTGATGTCCTGTTTCTATACAGCAAATACACAGGTATAACCACGTGCTGAATTTTACTCTACAGAGAATGATATTGCACAAAACAGCTATCTGGGGTTTTAACCCCTCAGAAACGTTAGCGAGTTATCATTGTTCAAACTTTATCCAAACTAAAGATTATGTTTTATATAAGTTTATCTTGTCTAGCCATAGGGAAATATCACATTGCAACATCCTCCTCAACAGGGGAGTGTGACCAGTACTGAGCCCTGACAAAACTGAGCTGACACAGCAGAAAACCAAGTCCCTCCCCTTCAGTGAAATCCTCTCTCCGAACCCTCTGAAAAGTGGACTCTTAGCTTTTCTTTACTTTTCAAAAGTCTTCGTCTTGGAAGGGTGACATGCTTTGCCTCCAGACCCCTTTCAGTTCTGACCTTTCATGTCATAAGCAGGAGGGATTTCAAAGCATTAAACAACGCCTGTGGTCGCCTGTTGTTGTTAAAACTTCCATTTGTGCCTCTGCTTGCAGAGCACCATGCTGAAAGCCTACATGCCTCCCTGTGTGCGTGTCACTGTAGCTACACCAAGCCAGTCTGCATGTGGACATGTAGAGGGTAGGGGTGGTAAACGAGTGGGGGCTGGGCCTGGGTGATGAAGTAGCTGCTGTAAATGGGCTCTGCCATGTACGGAGCCGGCTGATAGAAGCAGGTAACGTTGGCCGTGTTGGGGATGGCGTTCTGCTCGCCCAGCACCCTCAGAGCCAGGACTGTGATCATATTGAGCGTCTGTCTCCTCTCATGTCCCATCAAACACACCGTGCTTTCATCTATCACGCGTCGCAGGGTCATCAGGTAGTCGTACTTGCTCGTCTCCTCGTTGCCAATGAAATGGCACTGCAGGTAGGCCTCAATCTTTCGCTGCTGCTCGCTCACATCAGGAAAGTCGATGAAGAAGCGGGAGCACATGTATCGCTCCAAGGACTTGATCTCTGTTTCGCTGGCTGGCCTGAAGTTCCTCACCAGCAGGTCGCTGTATTTTAGCAGGCCCCCTCCTCGGATCTCCTCTGGGTTGTGGGTGGCGATGAGGCGGTGGCGAAGGTGGTCCATCGCCTGCTCAAAGTCTCCATACATGCACTCTGCTTCGACAGTGATGGTGGGCTCCCCTGCTGCCCCGGCCCAAGAGCTTGACCCACAGCTGTTTGGCACGGTGCCTGTCAGCTCAGGTCTCTGCTCATCAACCTGAGGCTGTGTGGCTGCGTTTGCTGCACACGTCTGGCTTTGAGTCTCTGAATCAGGAGGTTTCTTTGAGTGTTTAGGCTTAACAATTTGTTCTACAGTTTCATTTGAGCCAGTCACATCCTGAAGCGAACTGGCTGGACTGTATGTGGGAACTGTAAGAGCATCTTTACTCTCAAAGTTCTCAGACTTGGCGTCTGGTACATTTGGGCAACAAACTTGAGTGCTATCCACTAAAGGAGGCTTCGGCTGAAGTGGTTTGGGTATTTCTATGGGTGGAAACAATTGTGTTGTAAGATCTGACAAATCAGTCAGCAGAGACCATTTCTCAGGCTTACTGATCAGCTTCCGTGACATTTTTCTTTGTAATTTCGGTGAGGGGCAATAATCTGGTACAACGTCCTGTGATGTGCTGCAAGTTTTCTTAGCTGGAGGAGGGAAGGAGAATTCAAGATGTGAATCTTGTGGGTCTGAGGTATTTTCAGTCTTGCACATTACAGAATCCACTTTGAACTGAGCAATTTCTTCACAATGGACCATTTCCTGTGGAGCTGACTTTTCTATGTGCGTTACAGACACTGGCTGGGAGGCTTGTGACTCACGTAGCTCTTCATTACTCTGTAGCTTTGAACATGCATGTGTCATCAGCGGATCCCTGACTTCTGTAAATAAAGTTTTAGACGAGGATACTAAAGGATAATCATTGTGAAACTGTCCTTTCTCTTCTCCGGCTTCTTCACACAGCTCAAACACGATGTCCTCCTCTGAATGAACATCCACGATATCATCCACTTCCTCTTCCTCCCGCTGTAGGTTACTGCTCTCAGGGTCTAACACCTGCTCAGCCTCGTGCTTTCCGTCTACACCCTCCATCTTTGCATGTGGCGGCTCTTTTTCAACTACAGAAACTGTTTCATCCAGATGCTGGCTTTCTCCGTGGCTTGCCATCGCTGAGTCTTTTTCAATATTCTCTTCAACATCTGGATGAATGCTTGATTGCTCTTGCTCTTTGTTTTCATCCTCCTTGTCTCTTTTAGCCAAATTCCCAGCATTCAATGCCAACTTTCCTCCTTGTTTCCTTTCAGTCTCCCAGTAGGACTCCAGCATGCGATCTAATATTATCTGGAAGGAGTCCACGCTGAACTCAAACTGTCTTCGGAGGGAACTAACAAACCTGAGCCCCACGGTTTTAGCTCTGTTGTTAGACAGCGAGATGAGGCTCCATCTGTCATGCTCATTGAAAACTTTCACCATCTTCTGCACGTAGGCTTCCTTCATTGTCAGGCAAGTGATCTTCCGTCTGTTAACTCCACAAGGGAGGAGATCTCGTAGGCTGCCCAGCACCACCTCCTTAATCACCTGGAAGTCCTCCTGTCTGGGCAGCTCCACCCCAAAAATGATGTCTAAGTCTCTATAGCCCAGGCCGTTATCCCTCACCAGGACATGGCTGGCAGTTGCGCCATTAAGGCGTATGTCTTTCACCTGGATATCTCTTTCGACCAGCCGATCCTTCACCACACGGATGATGTCTTTTGCTCTCACCTGCAGTGTGGGAAAATTTCCTCGTCCGTGGATGGGGATTACCTCTGTCAGGACTTTGTCCAGAGCTTGGACTTGCTCAAGGGTCAAGTTGTGGAACCTCTTCTCCGTTTGAAACTCCATCATCCTTACCTGCGAAATAGAGGTCTGACATATGTATCACATTATGGCTAATTTTTGTTGTAATCTAAAAAAAAACAACTTTTTCTTAGAGTAACATAAACCACTAGTCTTGCCCTTCTGACTTCTTTGCAAGATGCCCTTTACAAATGGTGCAGAAAACGCTTTTTTTTCTTTACATGTTGTCCGTATCATCGCAGCACTTTGTCTTCATCCCTGTCTTTGAGAATACTTTTCACTCATTTGTATAGTCAAAAGTCCTAGACCTTTGAAGACTTGGCATTTGGCCTTTTGTTTTCTTCCGCTCCTCAAAGTCTCATACACACAAGTTCATCCAAACAAATAAGAATAACTGTGCTGAAGGGCTTTTGCCTAAGACGTTCCTCTCTGACGTATGTGTCACTGTTTATAAGCTAGATTTGAAACTCAGCATTTAACATAAAGGGCAGCAACGTACACAAAGTGAGCTCTGAGGGCCGATGATGTCTCAGTGATTAACTCGTCTGGCATGCTGCCACTAGGTGGCAACAGCATCATAACATATGGCAAAGTCAACTATATGGCACAGTAAGAGCTCAAACATAAGCCAGGGGTGATTAACAGGAACTAATTAGATTTTTCCGTGTTGAACTTGCACAGAAAAATTCAACACGTAACATGTTTATCTGCAACATGCAAATGAAAAGGTGCTAATATTCTATTCTATTCTCTAAGTGTGACACCGTGGCTACATGGCTGTCAAAATAACAGGCTCTTGCTTCAACTAATCGAATGCAGAGAACAAATTTGTAAGCTGCAGCTAATGGAGCTGTGAATGAGATGAATGGACCTGCTTTGTAACTCCTCCCAGAATGCTTTGTGAGCTTTGAAAGGAGTTTTTTTTTTCTGACAGTGATACAATACATTCCAGTAGCACTGTGAACGTCAAAAGCTGTTTCTCATGCCATTTTACTTTGTTGGTCACAGCAGATAAACATTCAGCAGTCGCCATGTTGAATTTCTTCCATGATCACGCACCCATCTGCCAGTTACAGGTGACTCACCTGTGTGTCATTCACTGGCTGTCAGCTACAAGGACAACCTGGTTGATAGATCTACGAGAAGCGAGCTGGACATGTGTGTTCATACTGCACCTGTATGTATAAGCGCTCTTACTCTGAAACGGGAGCACTGAAGCTTGTCATGCCAAACATAAAATGCTGTGGTTACGCACTTGATTTCATAAGGTTGCTCATAAACAGCATGCAGCTGATTGATGCTGTGTTTATTCCTGCTGTTATAATGTGACAACATTGTATTTGTAAGAGGGAAAATAATACGTCATCATTAATGTGCAATGACTGACTCACTACTGAGGAAAATGTTTTAAATAGTGGTTTTAGGTTTTAAAGGACCCTCATACCCCCAGATACATTTATGACAACAGTAGGGATGAGGGATCAGTTAAGGATCCTCTGGGTATTTTGAAAGATGAATGATCTCATCATCCCTGGACTCGTTATAAAGTCCTTTTAATTATCTTAATTTTTTTTTGCCTTCATGTTTTAGTCAACACTAGCCCGTCATGCTAAAATAGAGGGTTAGAGAGGGATTCAGCTTTGCTCATTTCTCACTGGATATTTCTGGTTGAGACAAATAATTTAGTGGAAAGAATCTAACAACCAAAAACATTTCATGCACACTACATAAACTGGGAGGTTCATTTGCTGTTTTGCATCTGGTTGCGAGGCAATTTCTCTTCCTGCTGCTCCACCATAATAATACTGGCAGATATTTTTTTCCAGATGAATGTGAATCAGCGCAGTTTTGTAAAGCTTAAGTATCACTATCATCATCATCATCATCATCATTATTATTACTATCATTGTTTTTGTTGTTGTGATTCCTGCTGCTTTTAATTGTTTTATTTTAGAATTTTAAAATGCACTTAATAGATAGAAGATAATGTAACTGCTTCAATAAATAATTAAGGAATTAAATAAAATATAGCCAGAGTGACAAAAGCTTGATGTAAATACTTTAAATAATATGTGATATTTATTTGTATTGTTTTCAAACTGACCCTGCCGTGTGATGTACTGTAAACTACTGCACCTGATCATCTGTTGAGTGCACAGAACATGACCAGCCTACTGCTTCCTCAGCCTGTCTAAGTATTTGGCGGTCATCGGTGCACATGCATTCAGTGGCAGTAACTCGGGGCACAGGGAAGCGTGGCCCACAGCAGCCTCTAGTGAATTTCACGGGTTATATCAGCTCGGTCCTGCAGCAGGACTGCTCTTCTGCCTCTTGGCTTCTTTATAGATAAGACTATATGAGTCATACAGCCACTGAATGAAGCATCAGTCGTTGGCTCTCCTGGATTCTTTCCCTGTGCGCGAAAAAAAAAAAAAACGACACAAAATGCACCACTTCAGGTGGCGTTCAGGGTTGTGACATTCCCCAAATGTTTTATCAGTAAGCCTACTATCAGTAAATGGAATATAGCAAATTACTATATTTTATTCAGCCTATAGACTGTCGTGATCTGGAGACATACATGGTTATTCTCTAAAAAAAAAAAAAACCTGCTATGACCAACAATATTTTGCACAGGTCATTTGTTCCTCAATGTTTCACTACAACCATTATATGTTGTCCTCTGAACTCAAAACGTTGCTCATGTAGCAACTAACTAAATCACCAATTAGTTCAAACTGAGCCCATAATCTGTATTTTATGGTGCATCCACACTCGGTGCAATACATGAATGCAGCTCATAAGTTGACCGCCAGTCTAAGTAAATAAGCAGGCTAATATATTTGGCTGAAACTGTCTATTACACTGGAAGGAGGGAAAAAACAGTAAGGTTAACAGCGTTTTGCCAGAATGAGACACAAAAATACAACAGTCGCGCAATTTAAAAAACAAAAAAACAAAAAACAAACTCACCTGGTTTGTGGCCAAATTAAAAAGGAAAGTAAAGCCAGAGCAGCAAGACAAGAAAAGAAATAAACAGTGAGATACCCAACAGGTTTATCCGACCCCGTTGGAGAGGTTGATGCTGAAGTTAACACGGGCAGTTTCCCCTCAGCGGCAGGAGCACTGTTTCCATGGCAATCAGGCGTCACGAAATTTACGGTAAATCACGACGCTCGGTGTCTCTCTAACTACCAAGCGACGGCCACTCAAGTTTGGAACAAACAACGCATCTCAGGGCCATCCAAACAGTTGGATAAAGTTTGACTTTTATTGGCGGAGCACACCGATATGTCAGGCTGAACTACCGGCGTGCCACCGCACTGCCGAGGAGCTGTTGCGGGGGGAACATCACATCAGACGGAGTGAGTCATCCTCTCTCCCCGCCGTGATCCACACCGTAAATCTAATCATCAATCAGCCGCTTTCACCGCCCACCACTCCGCCAATACACCACCGCAGTCACTTTTATCTGACTGCATTCACACACGTACACAACAGCGCGGACACACGGATTTAAAAGGTCAAACATTGACAGTGTCGTGTTTAAATGTTAACGGATAGTTGTTTTTTTCCCCTTTTCATTCACATTTTGAGAGAGGGAGGGGAGGGGGGCAGCTCCCTCGTGACGTCGAATGGAGTACCTCCACCACGTGACAATGACGTCGTTCATATTTTGGTGAGACATCAGGAAGTGCGATAGGCGAAGACCGAAACCCTAAAGGCTGAAGTTTCACCGACAAGTTTTGCTTTATTAATATATATTTTTTGTGAACTGTCCGTAGGGATTCGACCGTGTAACTGTTGGACTCGCGAAAGCCTGCCTCAAGATGCCGAGCATGGAAAGTATCCTTTTAAAACAGCGGTGAGAAAGGGAGGTGAGACCGTGGTGTAACGTCAATACGAGGCGCAGAGAGCGACCACAACACGATAGTTTATGGCGAGGCTGGTGAGATTTCTGTGTGAGAGACACCTGAAACAAAGGTAAATGGGTCGCATAAACGTCAGAGCCACAAGTACTGTCTTATTGAATCACCTGGACATTTCCTAGTCCTTTCCAGGCGTCGTGAAACCGGAGAGAACCGGGATGAAGGCCTGGAAAGCTTCATTGCTAATGGCTGGAAATACCCCACAAGTGACACCGGATGATTGGCAGTTTAACCGTGTAGTAAAGGAGTTAGATAATACTCTAAATAATGAAGGAAAGAACTGATGAATGTTCTACCTGGCTGTCTTATCACGGCTGTTTCTAATTTAACACAGGACAATGAAGGCGTCATAGGAACTACATACTGTAAACATAAGCTAATTAAAGGGAAACTGCAATAATACCATTTACATTTTATACAACCTGTATGTGTCACTGTAAAGCTACAAAGTCAAGAGGTATTTCAAACTGCAAACTAATTCTTGACAGATATCGGATGTTTGACGCCAATACTGAAATTATTATTTGGAAGTTTAAAAACAAAAACTAGTAACAATACATTGTCCAACAATATTTTTTTAAAGTAGACATCAATTCTGGTGCTAATTTCCAATTATTATTTTTCACACAAAAACTAGTAACAATACATTGTCCAGCAATATTTTTTTAAAGTAGACATCAATTCTGGTGCTAATTTCCAATTATTATTTTTTTAAAAGAATTACAACCGCAATACATACCAAGCAGGACATTTTACAGCTGAAAAATCAACTTGTCACTGCTCTCTGGTGGACAAACTCTGTAATGGAGACGCTGCTTGTAAGTTATCTCAAATCTAGTTTGGCAGTTCAGCCCTGACATTTCTTCTTGATTATCATCCGACATATACACTGATTCCAGTAAATCAGCGTGTCAGATTTATTGGCCTAGCACTGCTTAAAACCTGTTAAGGTAAGAAAGAAGGAGCATACACCCAAGTTTGGAGGGGGGCGGAGGTTAATATGTGGCAGATATTTTGGCGTAAGTTGATTAACTGCAAATTTTATAGGGATACTCCGATCCAAATTTTTCTCACCTGATACTAATTCAGATACCTCGGCTCAAGGTAACATCCCAGAACGTGACAAGCAAGTAGTAGTATAACAAATTAATATTTCCTATAGTTATTACAGGATTTGAGTTGAGGGACAAGTAAGGGACAAGCAAGAACCCCCACCATCTCCTCACAAAACACAGTTTTCAAAGTTAACCACAGTAATAAAAGTGGTCATACAAGGTAGTTTGGTGTGTTTTTTTGCAGGGCTTTGTTCTTCTTTAACCTCACTTTTCAGAACATCTCTTCAATTTAAAGTTTGCTGCCAAAGAACTCCAAAGAAACTCAAAGAAATGTGACAAAGAGGAAAAACTAGAGAAGACTAAAGTCAAGAAAGTAAGTTTATATTTTTGAAGCCAGTAATGGAGGAGATAGCACATTCCAGAAGGCCTCTGACTGGTGTCGGCTGCATAAGGTTTCACTGAACCACTTTATGTTCGTGTGGTCTCTAGGCCATCCAAAAGGGCAACATGGAAGTGGCGAGGATCCATGCGGAGAACGCCATCAGACAGAAGAACCAGTCTGTGAACTTCCTGAGGATGAGCGCTCGGGTAGATGCAGTGGCAGCAAGGGTCCAAACTGCAGTTACAATGAACCAGGTACGTTGAAAACTGGGTCGTTGCATACTGCTGTAGGCCTAGAAAATCACAGATGGATGATTGGAATTTAAGATTGAAAAAAATCTTATTTGTTGTCATTTTGCGAGTGTTTCTGTGTTCGTGACCCCTGTTTGGTTTCAGGTCACAAAATCTATGGCTGGAGTGGTGAAAGGCATGGATGCCACTCTGAAGAGTATG
Source organism: Toxotes lorentzi (assembly GCA_037833715.1). Taxonomy (NCBI): domain Eukaryota; kingdom Metazoa; phylum Chordata; class Actinopteri; family Toxotidae; genus Toxotes; species Toxotes lorentzi. The sequence goes on from JBBMJY010000004.1 coordinate 7,812,261, forward strand.
AATTTGGAAAAGGTAGAACATCATTTACACATGAAAACATTATTGTCTTTTGTCTTTGAGCTATCAAGCATTTCATCAACTGCCTTTTTTCAGATTTCATCTCTCATGGACAAATTTGAACACCAGTTTGAAACTCTGGATGTTCAGACAGCCCAAATGGAGGACACCATGAGCAGCACAACAACACTCACAACACCACAGGTACTACTTTTGTAACTTTTCTTCTTATATGACAGTGTTTTAGTTGCGTTCACAGTGTATCTAATGGGTCTAATGTCTAATGTGTGTTTCAGAATCAAGTGGAGTCATTGCTGCATGAAATGGCTGATGAAGCAGGGTAACCTTTACTTCGTTTTTTTTTGTCCCAAAAGTCTTTGTGAAATAGTTAGTTGACACATTCCGCTGTATGCATTCATAGAGTACAGAAGTATAAATAGTGGTTGTTATTTGATTTGTGAAATGTTTTAAACAGGATTATTCAGTGAGGTGTAAGCAAACACACTGTGTCTTTAATCTAAAAGTAATTTTTAAACGTTGGTGTGTGCGTCATGTTTAGATTGGACCTGAACATGGAGCTCCCTCAGGGACAGACGGGATCAGTGGGTACCAGCGTGGCCTCTGCAGAACAGGTAGACTTGCTTTTCACATCATCCTTGTTTTACAGTCAGGTCACATCTGGCACAGACAACTATCTCACTGCTGTTACTACTACATGAACCTTATTATGTGTTAAAATGTAAATTAAGGGTTTGTCATATACATTGAGTGAAACGTGATCGCAGCAAAGAAATTTAAAACTGTATTCTTCAAACAAATACTTCAAAAACACAGTATATGCAACAACAACAAAAAAATATAATGAAATTTATTCTGCAAGTAACCCTGGTTCTTCTGTTGTCTTCATCTTCCTCACTTACGCCTGTCTTTGCTGTCTCTTGTCCAAAGGATGAACTCTCTCAAAGGCTCGCCAAACTCAGAGACCAGATGTAAAGGATGCCTGCAGTGGACTGGCAGAGCTTTGAAAACGCCCTTACACTACCTGAATATTAATCCCAAACAACTTTTATTTACACATCATGTGTTCTCTTCTCTTTACATCTCAAGCATCTCTCTCTCTCTCTGTTGAGGAGCTACTGTATCATTATATGTTATTTTATATCATATTATTTGGTCCCTTGTTGGTTCTGTGTAGATGATAACCTCACAGCAATTAGAATTACTCTTTGGACACCTTAAACTAACAGAAATGATGGACATGGGAAATGTATGTATTTCTTAAATATACATAATCACCAATAAAGAACATCTAATCTTAACTCTATTGTTAAGTATGTATACTTAAGAACTCCATACATTAAAATAATTAGGGTCGCAGCAGTTATTACCCTGTAAATTATTTATAGGCCTATTTGATACTTATGGAGAATAAGCTTAAGCTTTTGGGTGATAGAGTTCAGTTTCTTGTTCATATGTGCATGATTGCAGAAAACAAATTCATTTTCTGTTCTCGGCATCAGCGTGTGAAAGACCTTCCACCTCACTGCTGAATAGACTTTCACATGTTGATTCGTTGTATTTCACTGTTGACAAATGTTTTAATAAGATACTGGATGATTAGCCCTTGTGTTTGTCTGGTCATGTTATGTGTTTTCACTGACTGTTCGGAGATTACATAAAAGAAGTAAATAAAATTTTATAATACTTTTATGGCTTTGCCTTTTCAATGCATTTATTATTTTCAGGAATTCTGCATAATTCTCTCTCTGGTGAAAGTCCATTTTGAAAAACACAAACTCACATACTGTATGTCTTAGGCTCTGTGACATCTCAGAAATTGCAGTGTGTTTTCCTGTTGAAGTATGGGCACTTAAAATCATTGGGGTGAACAGGAGATGAAAGGTGTCATTAATCAACATTATGTAGGTACCAACATTTCTAGGTACAGTTACGATTAAGGACCATGTGTGTCTGCATTAGCACTAGGTGGTCCAATGGAAAGTTACTGCTGTCTAATCAAGAATTGTCCTCAGAGAACCAGGGATACTTAATAGCTGAAACAAAATACTTTGTGCAGCTGAGATGAAACGTAGTCAGTATTAACCACTTCAATTTTGTCAGAAATTTGGTGCAGACACGCAAACATGTTCTCTCCTTGATTTGACGTCTCTCATTCGCTCCGAGGCAAGTGGTCCAAATTAGCTGTGCCCCCCCTCCCCACCCCCCCACCCCTCTGTCTCCCTCTCTCCCTCTCTGCCCTCTGTCTGTTGTTGCCGTGTCCCTCTTGGTAATCAAAGTTCCCTTCTAGGTGAAGTCCTTACTTCAAAACAATCTTGGAATTTTTCTGCTCTACTGCATGCAGATGAAATCAGAGCTAATCCATCACCGTGGGCTTTAAATTGTTCATTTCTGTGTAAGAAAAACACATCTTGACTTCTCCTCAGATGAACCATGTTCACTGAGAGAGATGTCCTTGGCATTACCTGCAGGGCAACGGGAAGGTTGTTATCATATCTGGTTATTCAAGTGTTTAATGGTTTCAAGAGCCTGTGCATGAATATGCAAAATTCTTCCCCAGTAAACAGTGCAGACAAAGTAGGTGAAATCTTGCAATGATGGCCGACTATTGAGCATCATTTTTTTTTCTGGTCTCTTCCTTTGACACAGTCTATGGACAGACTATTGGTCAAGCACCACATTTTGCTCCTAAGATGTAACCATACTGTTTACTACACCACTCAGACACATGCATACCATACTGTGTGCACAGGACTGTATGTAAATAAATGTGCAGTCCATGATTAGTGTACATGTTAGGTCTGGTTGTCTTAGTGTACAGTGAGGCCTTGATGATGAACAGTTTTTATTTTAATTTATGACTACATTACTTGTACATTAAATTATATGCTACTTTCGTGGAAGTTTTTTTTTTCAACGCATGCATTTCAATGCATTTCGTGAGGTGGGCAGATGCTTTTTTTTAAATTTATTTTGAAAGTATTTTCCGGACTGTATGCTGTATGTTCTACCTTAACACACGTGGAGTGGACGGATGTCGTGAGTGAACATGGAATCCTCATTGCTCACTGCCATCTGGTGGCGACACCCAAGAACTGCAACTCTAAATCACAGTCTTGGAAAAAAAGTTAGACATTATCACTTTTATAAGTTTGATGAATACAACTACATACGTATGCCTCTACAAGCCAGACTGCAGTATACTTCATTTATTTTATTATTATACAATGTTTCCATTGTGCAATTATAAAATTAACTTCCTAATGTGAACTCAAACTAAAACTATTTTAATACCATAAGAGGAGAAAGAAACTATTCGGGGTTTTTTTCTCTGTGTAATGTCTGTTAGGTATTTTAACTCTCTCCTTCAAAATCGCTAATATAGGAGACGTTAACCTTATCGTGTGTCCTAATCCCAGCTTTATTTTTTATATGTTTTAGTTTAGGCTATAACCTGAACCTAAACATACATGTTTAATTCCTTGAGTATTCTAAGGGGTGTAAACAACCTGTGAGCTGTGAGACAAAACTCAGGGCACAGAGCCCACCGTCCCATCATATGACTCTGTCGTAAACAGGAAGCAGCTGATCTTGACTTCACTGTCTGCCTCCACTAAGTAATGTGTACAAGTATATTCTTAAAAACAAGTAAAAGCCATAGTGTAAAACTGCTGGAACATAAGTAACGGGGTAAGTAGACGATACAGCGCTGAATTTTAACTTAGCTAGCTAGCCGTTTAGCCTGGTGGAGCTACCTGACTAGCTACTCGTGCTAGCTAAGTTAGCATTAGCTGAGGTGTTTATCCGGGACAGAAAAAAAGAGTTTTGTTACCATTAGTAAGATGTTTATATATATATTGTTCTATGTCTGATAAGCTACTAACTGGTTAAACATCTGCACTTGTCCATCATTTTAGCGTTCAAACGTGTCCTCTGTAGTCAAATGGGTTTTCTGTCTCGGTAAAGCTAAGTAGCAGCTAGGTGAAAATATTTGTGTTTGGTCCGCAGCTGAGGGAGAGGAAGAGGAGAGCTGCTGCAGACGCAGACTGAAGTCATCTGACCTGCAGCTCACAGAAATACTCCACACCGTGTCTGCTGAGGGGGGATGTCAAGCACAGCAATGAAGAAAAAGGTGATGCAGCAGTAAATCATTGGCTCTTTGTAGCATCTCAATCAGTGGTGAGGTTTTGAGGTGCTTCTACCTTCAAATTTTAATCGTTCAGCTATTTTCCAGAGCTCTAAATGATTCTGGAGACCATATCACCATAAACCATGATGAAATACAGTGGTTGGTAATATGGTATTTTAGACATGTTTTCCAATGAAATTAAATCATGAGAACTTACCAAGACTTGCAATAACAATGTAGGAAAAATCTCACTTCCACTCCTTTGCCCTTCATTAGTTCCATTCTCTAAATGACCTTTTAACAGCCCAAAGGAGAAGTTTACAAACTGTAATCTTTCTAGACATGATTTTGGAGCTCTTAAGAGTCAGTTCTGGCAAATCACTTAAGTTCAGTTTAAGGACCAGTGTGTTGGATTTAGGGGAATCTATTGGCAGAAATTGAATATAATATTCACAATCTTGTTTTCATTAGTGTATAATCACTTGAAACTAAGAACCATTGTGTTTTCATTGACCAAAAATGAGACCTTCATATCCACATATGACTTTTTGTCAAATATTTATCAGACAGGTAAGATCTAACATAGAAAACACATAACCAGGTAATAAAATACGACACATTGTTTTGGATTAAACGGTATGTAAAGTGTTGACATTAGCTCCCTCTCCACTTTCTACAACATGAAAATTTGAGTACCGGCCACATGAGTAAAGGTTATTGTCTGATCTGTTGCATTTGTGCTTTCAGGTGCTACTGATGGGAAAAAGTGGGTCTGGAAAGACCAGTATGAGATCAATCATCTTTGCCAATTACATAGCTCGAGACACACGTCGCCTTGGAGCTACAAGTAAGAGCAATTTAAGGAAAGGTGCCACATGAAAATAAGTTTTTGATTCTGGGTATTTCTTTAAACTCATCTAAAAAAACTATTTTTTTGTTTAACATAGTTGACGTGGAACACTCCCACGTACGGTTTCTTGGCAATCTGGTTCTAAACCTGTGGGACTGTGGAGGGTAAAGTGTATATCTCATCTGTTATTTGCCGTCCTTGGAACAGATTTGACATTTTCATAGTGTTTTAACTCATCTGAAAACCCCTGCTTAACACTGCACTGTGCTTCTCTCGTATCAGACAAGACACCTTCATGGAGAACTACTTCACCAGTCAGAGGGACAACATTTTCAGAAACGTAGAGGTGCTTATTTATGTGTTCGATGTTGAGAGCCGCGAGCTTGAGAAAGACATGCATTACTACCAGTCGTGTCTGGAAGCCATCCTGCAGAACTCCCCTGACGCCAAAGTCTTCTGCCTCGTGCACAAAATGGACCTGGTGCAGGAAGACCAGAGAGATTTGGTGAGATTTTCCTGACATTTTTAGACATGATTCGTCCATGATGCTGCTCCTGTGTCACGTGCACATTGTTATTCTCTTTGTCACGCCATGTTCACACTGACACGTCGCTGAAATTGCTGCTTTGGTGGACATGTCACTCTTAAGGGAAAAAATATATTCAAATAATTTTATCTAAAAATGAGGCTTGAAAATAAACATGAATAAAGACTGACTACACGTATGCATCAGATAATGATGGTGTTTGAAAATAAAATAAATAGTTTCATAGACAGATTTCTGTATATTTTATATATGTGTTTTTGATGTAGGGCTGCGGGATAACACAGAAAGTTAACTTCTTTACTACCTCAGTCTCCTGACTTCACTGTGTTAACTGTCTTTACAGATCTTTAAAGAGCGTGAAGAAGATCTGAAGAGACTGTCCAGACCTTTGGCGTGCACATGCTTCAGGACATCAATCTGGGACGAAACCTTGTATAAGGTTGTGTATCTGACCGGCTGCATATTTTTTGCATATTGTGAGCTGATGATGAAGTTGATAGTCAAAGAAACATTTTTGCATGTTTTTGCAGGCCTGGTCCAGCATAGTGTACCAGCTCATCCCAAATGTCCAGCAGCTGGAGACGAACCTGAGAAACTTCGCACAGATCATTGAGGCTGATGAAGTCCTTCTGTTTGAGAGAGCCACCTTCCTGGTGAGAGCAGCCACTTTCCTCTGGCACAGCGTGTGGGCTGAAAATCTGGATCTAGGAATGAAACCCATTGTTTCAATTTGTTCTTTTGCTTGGTGTTTTGTAAATGCAGGTGATCTCCCACTACCAGTGCAAAGAGCAGCGTGACGCTCACCGGTTTGAGAAGATCAGTAACATTATCAAACAGTTTAAACTCAGCTGCAGGTAAGTTAACTGAGCAGAAACATCACCTTCGCTGTCCAGATCCCCTGATGCATTATTATGATGTTTCTGATTTAAAAAAAAAATTGTTTTATTCCAGTAAACTTGCAGCCTCTTTCCAAAGCATGGAAGTAAGGAACTCCAACTTTGCGGCCTTCATTGATGTCTTCACGTCCAACACATATGTCATGGTCATCATGTCAGACCCGTCCATTCGTAAGTACTGAATATAACCTTTCTCTGCCTTGAGTGTATTAAGAAACCAAATCAACATATTATTATTAATAATAACTATTCTAATGATAAACCCTGTCTCTGTTTTCTAGCATCAGCAGCCACTCTCATCAATATCCGTAATGCTAGGAAACACTTTGAGAAGTTGGAGCGGGTGGATGGACCCAAGCACAGTCTGCACATGCGAATGCGCTAGCCGGCGCATTTGTCTCCAGTGGATACTCTCAGCCAATCAGTCCACAGGCCACAGACGGCATGTTGTGGTCTGCTAGCTCCCCGATACATATGAGCAGCCCTGCACCGTTTCCTTTATATCTTCACATTCAATCACAGTTATTATGGGAGAAATCATATTTTCTTTTGGTCTAATTTCTACAGTATCTTGAACAATGATGCATTCTGTTGAGATATTTGTCCTAACTTGACGCATTAAAGCAAAACGAATGGTTGTGTTTACTATGGCGGGGGCTACCTTTGCTGTCACACTTTGTCATACACGGTGGACACATTCACTCAATGCAATGCGTGAATCCCCGTGATTGAGGGATGGGGGTCTCCAAATTAGATTTTCAGATGCAGTTTGTAAGCTGTTACACTTTGAAAGTACAAACAATATAGTTATATTCAGAAAAATATCATATGCATTGTGTTTTTTTTTCTGCCTGTATATTTTGACAGTGCTCACCACGTGATCAGCATTTACAACAATGGTATTCATGGTATGTATGTTATGAACAGATATACATATTGGTACATATTTACTTCCTATAAAAACTGTCCTGCTCAGAGAAGGTTCATGTTATTCCTTTTATGCATTCAGCGTCTGTAGACATAAGACCCGACTGACAGTCTGCACCAGTTGTCCTGTACACATGACATATGGTGGCAGAAGTGTGATGTGGCAGGGGGTTGGAGCTGGGTGGGTGGGGACAGGGCAGTGTGGTGCACCTGTTATGCGAGCTGATTGTAGGTGACAACAGTGTATGTGCAGATGGAGCAGCATGTTCATTTCCTATGTTGGTATAAATGAAAACTTCAAGTTTCAAATTGTGAATATTTGTCTATAACATTAAATATTCATGACTACATAAGCAACAACTCAGCTGATCTTCATCAGGGCTGTGTGGGACTGGTTCAACCAGATTTGACAGATTCTGATTCAAGTGTTAAACTCGGATTTATGTATCAGTGGATTCCTCATGAAACAGGCAAACTGAGCTGTTGCTGTGCTGCTGAATCACGCAGGGCTGCATTTCCTCAGCCTTTTGGCTAATGCTATAAATCACAAATGCACTGCTGGGATTGGTGAAAAGTATTTTGTTTTTTAACATAAGTAAATACTTCTTTTTATATCAAGACTGATTTATATCCAACAACGCCATGAGCCCAGACCGCCAGACTAAACTTTGGTGCCATCCAGCCACAACAAGTCAAACTAAGTTAAGATGATTTCTGTGATTTCTGGGTTAAAAAACTATGTGAAAGATTTCTAGAAGCCTAGATTATCAAAAATCACATTTCAATTTAGTCAACCCTCACATTGAAATATCAGTGAAGAATTACATCTAAATCAAACGTAACCCATAGACATCTTTTCATTCGCTAATCACTGTTGTTTACTGGGAATATCTCATGTTCAATCTCATATTAAGATCATATTGAGATCTTCATGTGCTGCTGACAAAACATTTAATGTCTGAGTCTATCAAGAACTGTCTCTGTCACTTGTTTCTACTGAGACACAAAAGAGAGACTTCACATACATGCATGCTCTTTAACCAGACTGCAGAAGGTAACTGGAGATTTGTCCACAGCACTGCATCCCTCGCACTCCTTTAGGAGCTGTGGAGGATATGCACTCATTACCTCCTGCCTCTTTATTATAGCCAGCTCTGCTGCAGAGGCATTGTTCCAGCTGTGCTTATCGTCGCTGCTCATGTGGTTGACTTGCATCCTGGAATCCAGAGGCTGAATAACTGGAAAATCCCCGGTCCCTCAATTCAGAGGGTGAGTGCATGTAACAGAAATGGGAGAAACTAAATGTAAACAAAGACAAAGCAGCTTACTCATTTTAACGCAAGGCTGGAAAAGTACATTTTATAGCAAATGAAAATCTCACACAATTGAAGCCTGTTTGCAGCACAGCTAGAAAACAGAAACTGGAAACTGCAAGTGAATCACTTCACAAGAGTTAAAGACGTTTTCAATACAAAAACTGTCCCTAAATGTCCCACAAAGGCCAAAGTGTGGGAGAACACGTCAGAAGACTGTTACAATAATCCTCATAGTACATCTGATTCAGATGTAACCTGAAAAATAAGGACACTGGAAAATAATTGGGTTTGTGCATGTGAAGCCAGCAAACCACCTTCTACCATCTCTCCTGGGACTTTTTTTCCCCAGACGGACAGCAAGAGATGAGGTGTTCAGTCCCGGATCGCAATGCATGTCAAGAGAACTGAATCCCTGTGCTGATGCAACCGAACACAAGATGTTTACAAGTCACCCAAAAACTATAACAAGCAGAAATTTTCAGCGCCTTCAGTGCTTTTTAAATGGCATTTAAATTTCATTTGCAGGTTTTTAATGTACTACTAGTTTTGTTATTTTTTCAGTATCCATACACTGATTTAGCATATTTTAGGAAGTAACTGTGAAGCCTCCATTTAAACACATTCATCTCACTGGTTTTGGCTCAGCCAAGAACTCAAAAACTGCATGGGCATCACAATGTTGTCAGCTTTCCTTTCATGTTTATTGACATGCATCTCTTCACACTAAACTGATAAAATATTCTCGCAATGCAAGTTAAAAATTAGGTTTTTCTATACTCTTAATGAGTCTGAATCAAAGTATTTCAGGAAATCTAAAATCTCCTTGCTGAGTCAGTCACTGTTTTGATGTTGGGCTCTTCTTGTCCTCTATTTGCACATTATTCCGATGTGGAGACCCATCTGTGTGGGCCACAGGTGCAGGGTCTGTTTCATTGATCGCCTCTGAATGTGCATCCATGTCATGGTTTGCATCTGCGCCACAGTCCGTTTGATTCAGCTGCCGCTCCAGTAGCGTGATACGCTGCTTCAGCCGTTGCTGAGTGTGTGTATATTCGCCGAGTAGACGGGCAAAGCGAGTCTGAAGCGTGTCTAGAGAGGACTCCAGCCTCTCCACCTTCTCCTCTGTGTCCTCTTTCTGCAGCCCGCCCCTCGCTACGTTCTCATCCAGCAGACCCTCCTTCATCAGGATCTCCCTGCCCCTCTCCTCTAGCACAGTCTTAGCATCTGGATACTCGGTCACCGCCTCCATCAAGTTGTCCTTAGAGAGGCAGAAGAGATCAGAGTAGCCCAAGCTGCGAATGTTGGCTGTCCGACGGTTTCCCATTTTACTACCTTTTATGTTCAGAATGCTGATCTCCCCGAAGCAGCTGCCCGCGGTGAGGAGGGCGTACTGTGTGACCCCGTCATCAGCCACCACGGCCAGCTTCCCCTCCTTAATGATATACATCTCCTTACCTATGTCCCCTTTTCTGCAAATGTAGTCCCCTGGACTGAAGACTTGTGGTCGCAGCTTGAGCACAAGCTCCACCAGCAGTCCTGCCTCACAGTCTTGGAAAATGCGCACTTTCTTCAGGGTCTCCAGGTGTACGTTAATAGCAATCTCAGCCCGCAGTTTGTTTGGCAAGTTCTTTAGAACCTCCTGCTCGTCCACTGCTTTCTTGTTGGTCCAGAGGTAGTCAAACCATTTAATGACACGTGTCTCCAGTTCTTTGCTGACTTTGCGGAAGTGCATGTAGTGCTTGATGGCATCAATCCGGGCTTGAAACTCAGCACGGGTGGCATTCATGTTGGCGATCATAGAGCCAACGTTTCCAACAATTGTGGCGAAGATCAGCACCCCAACAAGAAAGTCAAAGACCACAAAGAGGTACTCTTCGTCTCGCACGGGTGCAGGCATCTCTCCAATGGTGGTAAGAGTGAGAGTCGACCAGTACAGACAATAAACGTAACTCTGAGTCAGGGAAGAATACTCGGGTCTGGAGATGTTTGGGAACACCCAAGTGTCCGAGCCAAGACCCAAAGACTTGGATATAGCATAGTAGATACAGGCGTTCCAGTGAATGATGACCAGGATGTAAAGTACCAAGTTGCAGATGCGGAAGATGTTGGGGTAGTTGGTGCGCGTTTCTGTGCGGTCAAAGAACTCAAACATGCGTGGGAAGCGCAGCAAACGGTTAAACCTGAGCTGTGGTGTGTGGATGCCGGTGGAGATGTAGGCCAGGTCAGTGGGCAGGATGGACCCCACGTCCAGCTTGAACTGCAACGTACGGGCGTAGCTGTCTCTAAGTTTGGCGTGGTCCTTCACCAGCAAACCTTGTTCCAGGAACCCTGAGAAAAGATAGAGCCCAAATTCAGCTGAGCACTGATGCCTCGTCTTAGCTCACTGTCACTTGTCTGACAAACTTTCAGATTTTTATCACCTGACTCTCTGAGGACCATTTTAGCATCTTTTAGCTCATTGTTTTGGTTATCTGACTCTGAAATTATCTTTACCGTTTCCAGCAGCAGCAGGTTTCCAATTTCAGGGAAAAATCTCTGATAAACCTATTGTTTACCACCTGCCCAACACCAAGCAGCAGACAGAAAAAAAAAATCTGTCATGTGGCGAGAAATACTTCTTGAAATAAAAGCTAATGTTACTCTGTGCTGGATGTGTAAATAGGCAACAGTTTTACACTTTAAAGGTGATAATATGTTAGTGTTGTATTTACAGTCTGCCCTGCTCTCCATCAGAAAAAAAGTAATTTGATACAGTTTTAAATATTTCTATGTGCTTGTAGTTTGTTCTCTCTCATATGGTTTACTGTCCATAATAACAGACCCACGTGACATAAAAGTAGTTTAAGCACAGATTCACTTCATCTGCCTTTATTAATGTTACAAATATAATGACTTGCATTAATTTCAGTTGCCTTTGACTTAGTGCATCTGGAAATCCTGTGACTTGGATGACTGAGAATCTGTGGCTATAATACTGAGAGGAATCATTCTGCATGTGATATCCCATCAGAATAACTGGGAAGATAATTATCTCTGAATAATCACATGACACGTTTTACACAGAGAGCCTTTAAGACTTAGCACTGTAATGACACTGCTTTGATGTCTTGAGGCCAGAAACTGTATTTTAAAATAGATCACCCGTGCGAAGTCGGACGCAAGTGTCCATAAGGTACACAGTGTCAGAGAGGTAGTCCAACACCAGCCAGCAAATGTAATTTTCCACCTGTAACTTGTCAAAACATGCCCTGTGGATAAAAAGAAAGGAAAATGATTTACTGCTCCGGCCTAAGAAGTGGACAGTGCATCCATTTACTACATCCATCACCAGTCTCTGGAGGCTGCAGGGGCCGCCGAGCAGAAAACAACTGTGCTGTTATTACCTTGCAACAACGAGGAACCAGTTGTACAGCACCGCTGTGGCAATAACAAATAACCAGCGATAGTAGGCATCATCGGATGGAGACACCACAAACAAATCCCACTTTTTCCTGAAAGCATGGAGAGATTGCAAATAATACAGTCTATGTTTCTGTTAAGTTTTACATTCTAGTGCACAGATAGATACAATGATATGACATAGATACAATTCAATGTAATGCAATAAATATTATTATTTAAACAGTTCTGTTTCATTTTTAAGGCTTTGTGATGTCTAATTTTGTCCAACTTCCTGATACAGTAAAGCAAAATACACCTTATAATATGTTGCAGTCACGTACTCAGTATCATAAACCACAGCCTTAAAATTATCACAGAGTTGAATCAGCTCCTCTGAGTGCAGAAGATCCCTGTTTTTTTTTCTAGAAACCTTTATTTAAATAAGACCTGTCTTTGACCTAATAGGACACTTGAACCTGAAACCTAAACACACTCTAACCTTGTGTGCTGATCAGGTGCCCTGTAACCCTTGAAAATGTGGTATAGTGTTTTGTTTTTTTCTGTTCATCCAGTGTAATGTATAATTTTTTTTAAAAATTCAATTCAATTCAATTTTATTTATATAGCTCCTTCCACAGTCAAAATCGTCTCAAAGCGCTTCACAGAGACCCAGAGCCTGACCCCAGAGCAAGCACTTAAGGCGACAGTGGCAAGAAAAAAGAAGAAACCTTGAGCAGAACCTGGCTCATATGGGGGACCCTCCTGCCAAGGGCCGGGCTGGGTGAAAGGAGGGAAAGGAGGAAGATAGGACAGCTGGGAATGGAGGAGAGGGACATGCAGCATATAAAACATGATACAAACAGGGATGGCAGTGGACAATGTTAGAGGACCAGCATTCAGATTACAGTTAGTGGATACTGTGTGCTCAGCAGATTACAGTTATGATAAGAAACAGAGCACAGAAGCAAAAAGCTG
>JBBMJY010000004.1:7825396-7842391 GCA_037833715.1 Toxotes lorentzi
GTTAGTGGATACTGTGTGCTCAGCAGATTACAGTTATGATAAGAAACAGAGCACAGAAGCAAAAAGCTGTCATGATTATAATTATTTACATTACAGTCTTCATAGAATATTAATAGTATAGTGTTCATAAAAGTGCACAGCAATGGTTCAGAGTGACAGGCGGGCATACCTAAAGATCCCTTTGGCATTGTTGCCATCGGCATCTGGTTGTGTGTTGCTGATGCGGCTGGGGGCCGTTCTCAGCTCAGGGCCACGAAAGCGCTCCAGGAAGGAGTCTGGCCGCTCCTCCTCCTCCAGCAGACTCCTGTGAGCCCATTCCCTCAGTCTCACCACCAGGCTCACCAGTCTGAAGCACATACATGAGGAACACATGTTTAAAAACGAAGCTTCAGTCAAACTTCTGGAAATTTAGTTTGGCAACGTCTTGTAACAGCTCTGTTAAAGCATCTAACCAGTAAACGTGGTACAAGACACTGTCAGAGCATCTTCTACAAAACCAGGCGGTGAGACAAGTGAAAAGGTGATGAAAAAAAATCACTTACATGTCTTCAAAAAACTAGAATAGATGACTGTAAGATATGTCTGCAGCGTCCTGTTTGGGTTAAATTATTTTGCCAAGGAATCACAATTAATTTGACACTTTCCATTTTAAAAATGTGAGCTTTGATATATTAAATTATTTGGGGAAATCGTCCATAAAGAAGACATCTTTTATCTTGGAAACCAGGAATTTCTCACAGTGTGAAATTTAAGAAATATTTTTAATGTGCCTTCACCATAAAATATTTAAATTTCTACAATTGTTTAATCATTCAGTGAGTCTGAAACGCTTTCTGTAAGGAAATGAAAAAATACTTTTGGTCTGTGAACTTTCTCAAATTCTCCTGAACCATAGCTGATCTCTGATCTTTGTTTTCATCAAATTATTTTACTTTTTTTAATCAAAATTCTGGGAAACAAGCAACTTAAAGTACATCAAGATTTTTTTTACATAATGACAGAAAAAGAAAAAGACTTGAACAAAACATTGTCTGTGTGAATTTGACACTGTCTAAAGAAATAGGCGTGGGCATTTTTTTTTTTTTTTGAAAAAGCCAGACACAAACAACAATGCATCAGTGTTATTTTCTGTGTCTAAGAAGCAACACAAAGATTCTTCACCTTCTCTGATCAGTCGGTGTGTGAAAGCTCTGTGAAGGAGGCTGTCACAGTTTTTACCTTGAGATAGCTCCGCTCCTCTGGAAAGAATTCCTGGAATTGCGTCCGTGAGGGTCGAGAGCAGCGACTCTTTGCAGCTCTGATGATGTGTCATCACAGACAGATGGCACCCTGGGAGGAAAAGAGCGAAAATACACCAGAAAACACACATGTGAGCTTTTCACTTTTTTTTTTGGTTTGCTTCTCTCAAACAAAAAAGTGAAAAGCAGTTACATCACAGTTACATCACAACACATGATCGAGTTGTTCTCGTCACCTGCTAAGAATACTCTCAGCTCTCTCGATCTCCTCCTCTAAGCTGGTCTTCACTGACAGATTGTGGGGTGACCGACCCCTCTCCGCCGCCTGGCCCGTCATCTTCAGATCTGACAGTGTGGATAAACACTCGTTATTAAAGCACATCACATCTGTTCTGTAAGTGACTGGGAGTGTTGCACATGTCTGCAGTTCACTTTTCAGGCAGTGACACTGTGGCAGGAGTGTTTATAGTTCACAGGGAGCAGTTCTCAGTGTTTGTGGTGCATATGACAGATTATAGTCAGGGGACAGTGTGGGGAGGGGGGACAACTGGGACTGTCTGCCACAGTCCCTTAACTGGCCCGACACGCAGCAGGTGGTTGCTGTGGTGACTGAAGCAACTACAAGAGAAACTCAGTGCAGTTACAAATGCTGCTTTGAATGACACTCCTGAAGGTGGTGGACATTCACCCAAAATTAATTTCCAACCACAAAGAGCAGCAACCTCCTCCCCCCAAAAAATAGACTCACTTCCACCCTCTGCAGCACATGATGAGGTGTTTAGATGACTGTTACCATTGTGTGACTAATTGGTGGATCATTAACGAAAACACACACACAGTCGGCCCTGAAGCTCTGCGGCTCAGCGAGCCAATCAGCTGCTGTCCCTCAGGAGCTGCATCACTCAGGAAACCAGGGTGTATGTGTTAAACTTGCCTGACTGCTGGGTTAAATACATGGAGGCTGCGGGAAATGTTAATTCACCCTTAAATTGATTCAGCTGCAAAGAGACAAACTATTATTTAAACTATTTATTACTGTGAGTATGTATTGAAAAAGCTGCTGGACTTTTATTTTGGCAGCACCTTATTTCGTGGGTCCACGTTTCCAAATGATTTCAAAGGAAGTTTCCTGGAAAGAACATAGTGATTTGGTCCTAATCTCATGATTAATTCCAATTTAATTGCTTCTGTAATCTAGATATTTGTCTGCAGGTCTGCAACTTAATAGATATGAAGAATAAAGTTGTCAGCAATAAATGAAAAATGAGTAAATATTCATTTGGGTTTAAATGCTCAGCTTTTCCCTATAATTGATACCAAATTAAAGGACAAAACATTCTCAGAAATTCAGGGAGAAACATGGTGAAAAAAAGAGATATTTTTACAACTGCAAATCAATTGTAATTTGTCAGAGCTTTTGTTTGTTTCACTTGCACAACTCTAAATATTGTCCCCAAAAAAATAGTCATTACTTTTAATTGAATATTATTTTTAACAAAAGAAGAAAATGAGGAGGATCAGCATCATAATACAATGCAAATGCTAAAAAAAAGACAAAATAAAATTATGGAAAAGTAGATCACGCATATTTTTATTCTTACCTTTATTTTCCGTCAGTTTCTCCAATAAAACTCCTTATGGTGACCTTGCACAGACACACCCAGAGCAGCTCCTTCCCGGCCAGTCCATCCTCATTGCTCACAGTGGATGTTATGAGAGGAAAAAACGAACTGCGTCCAACACGTCTAAAAAAAAAAAAAAAAAGAAAGAAACAATCACAAGTCCCGTCCTTGCAACATTTTCTGTGGGCCTCCTCTTGCGGTGCATTCCCCTCTTCTTCCACCCCAGGTGCACAAACACATGGTTCACCTGATCCTCAGACGGACCAAGCACATGCAGGAGGCAGGCATGGATGGATGAGGGGGTGGGCGACACAGGGCGGGGAAATCTTTGAATGGTTAAGAGCCCAGAGAGAGTCCTCTGGGAGGACCTCTCGGCAGTGCCTGTCCTCTGCTTATGTCTTGCACTGGAGAACAGTGAGAAACAGCACAAACTGTTATTCAACAGGTTGTCCTGCTGGTGCCTGATTCTGCTTTCTTTATTTACCTTTAAAAACCCTTTATTTCAGAAAATTCAGCTTGTTTGACATTTTGGTCATTTATTAGCCTTATATGATGTTTTATATAATTTACTTGGCATGTCCTTAAAAACAATAGCTACCATACTTTTTACATCCATCTTCTTGTGACAGAGATAGTTACTGATTACTTTTCAATTTAAATGTTTGAGGCACAAACATGTGAAATGATCCAATTCTTCTTTCTTGCCCTGTTAATTCATCTCAAGGCCCTTTGGAAGGGGCCAGACCCCCAGGTTGGAAACCTCTGTGTTAAACAATGTATGAAGTGATTAATTAAAACTAGCTCCACCTTTATCAGCTTCAATACTGCTGTACTTTTACTCAGGTAGGATTTTAAGTGCAGGACTTTTACTTGTGATGGAGTATTTATATGTTATTGTATTGTTACTTTTACTTATGTGAAGGGTCTGAATACTTCTTCCACCACTGCTGGCTTGATATTTTGTGCAACATTGGTCTAGTTACATAATATTTCCTTAATAGTAACTGATCCCATTGTCCTGGTGTTCATTAGGAGAATTTTAATCATTGATTTTTCTTCTTTAAGGAGATTATTGGATAAGAGACTTGGGCGGGTTGTTGTCTGATCTCTGTTTAAACTTCTCTTGATGAAAAATCCTTAATTTTCAGGATGTGTTTGGGCTTTTTGAATCAGTTGTAATGGTCTCAGGTGTTTCTGATTTGACGCTATCTTTATAAAATCCACACACTTTTTTTCCACCCCAACACCACACAGACAGTCTCTGATGTAAATGGAGCTTGAAAATCCAGATGATGAAGGCCTCAGGAGACAGCCGCCGCCTCCTCCTCATCATCCAGCTCTCGGACACAGCCTGGCAGTCTCGGCTTTAATCAGATCCTTGGAAAACTGGAGGACTGGAGATTTGCTGGAAAAGTCTTTAGGGAGCGGAGCTCAGAGGATCTACATCTGACAGAGATTCAGGCCAGTGAACAGTAAACTACAATCTGCCACCACTATTCCCATTTGAACTACAAGACTGTTGATGGACTGTAAAGAAAGTTACAACTGTTAACAATGACAAAGAGCTAACAACAATAAAAGTATACTTTTATGAGGTGCTATGTAAAACAGGCGTTTTACAATGAAAAAGAGGGAAGAACATAATAGCACGAGGGCGGTGACAGTGACGGAGTGAGATAAGAGAAAGGAGAAGCAGGCGGCAGTAAATGGAAAAGAGGTGAAAGCTGGGATCATAAAAGTGATGTTAAAGAAAAAGTCAGTACCTGCTGTTCGTCAGGCTGGTTGCTCCAAACCCTGAGGTCACCAAGCAATTGTTGTCCATTTGGTGGCTGGTTTGGAGCTTTTGAAATAAATACACAAAGAACACAACTAACACAATCTACCTGAGCAGATGGAGTTGTCATGGAAATGTAAATTTGGAAATGTAAATTTAACCCTAACCCACCATTACTGCTTAGTTCCTTCTCCAGAAACTATTCAGATAAAACACACAAGCAGTTTTCAAAGTCATATTTATTGTTACATGTAAAGCACTTAAGAGTAGATATGAACATGAGGCCAAATACAATTTGGCCATTGTCACAGAATATCATGAAGCTACCTGGAATGAAGTTACTGTTTATATTTGGTGGTAATGTTGAATACAAAGGAAAAAAAAAAGGGGGCGGGGGGCCTCAAAGCGCAAGTACAGTTCATCTTTTAAGACAACAAGAAGGCACAGCAGAAGCAAGGAGAGTCCAGTCAGCCTGCTCCTCATCCAACGGTAACAGACAAAAAAAAAAAAAAGACACCAGACGCCCCAAAATCAGCTTTTACCTCACGTAATAATCCCAAGAAACAAACAAATGACGAGTACAAGCACACAGACAGCACATCAGGCTGGTTATTAGTATAATTTGACCATATGGCTTCTGTGTGCAGATATGTAGACGTTTATGATGCCAGTTATTAAGACATGCTTGTACTTCGATGAGAGAGAGGGAATGTTTAGGTGTTTGTTGACATGTGCTGCACCCAAACATCCCACCTCTCTGACTTTTTTTTTTTTTTTGCCTTGTCAAGCATTTTCTTTTCCCATAAGTATGGTATTCAGGAATGTGTGTTGCTGAGTCAAGGATATAATTTACTTATCAGTCTGAGTAAAAATATGTAAACAACCTTCCAGCTGGAAAAATGCATACTTGCTTTAAAAAAAAACAGCATTCTTATACATTAATTAAGAGTTGTGGATATGGAAAGTAACAGGTAACGTGATCACACCATCTCTTTAGAAATTTTAGTGTTTTGGATCCACTTTAAACAAGAGGACAGCACATTATTCTTCGGTAAACACCTCCGTTTATCAAAAGAGGCAGGGATGCATGTATGATTTTGAGATTTTGACTGCAGTATTCTCATTCAAAAAAACAAAAAAAAATACAAAAAAACCAAACAAACAAACAAACAAAAAAAACATTCTTTATTCCTTCAGTTGGGGGAGCTCTTTCAAAACGCTAATGGCTTGTGGGTACGAGTTTAGCAAGTGCCACAACGATCCCAGTCATTCTCTCAGACCCGCTTCATCCCCCGACCCATCAAGCAGGCAAAGACTGTCATCACCATTTTGGGTTTGACCTCCACGAGGTCCTCTGGCAGAGCGTAGACACGGGCTCCGATCTTCCTCGCCATAGAGACGGCATATCTGGGAAGGACAGAGAGGTCGTCTCGAATAAAACTTTTCACACACAGTTACCAAAATAACAGTAGAACGCTGCTTCTTTCTTTTTTTTTTTTTTTTTTTTTGGTCACAGAAAATCTTACTTGGCGTTCTCCAGCTTGTCGTCCTCAGAGAGGCTGCCGGTTTTTATCAGCTCGTAGTTGATGCTGCCGGGCTGGATGGCGTCTATCAGCTCCAGTACTGCCAAACTGCTGCTGATCTCCTTGTCCTGATCGACACATCACACACAGATTAAGGATCTGACACATACACAAGCAAACCTGACCAATGAAAAACTTTAGAGCCTCTTGGTTTGGATAAAAACAACTTTAAAATGCCAGTTTCCTGATTGTGAAATCAGATTTCCTTTTATTATTTTTTTTATTAACTTCAAAGGTCCACTAACAAGCTTTTTTATGAGCTTTAAACCACATGTCAGTCTTCATCAACAAACGGGTCTGACTCAGAGAAATGATATATCGATGCCACACTATTTACAACCATGTGATCACATGACGTTGTAAACTGGTCATGTGGTGACACTTGAGCCAGCTCCTTTTGCTGATGAAAAACCATGAGGTGCAGCTAAAACTTCAGAAAGGGATTAAAAAAAGATCTTAGATTATTTTTGTACCACCTCTTTCACTGTATTTTAAATTCCATATTGAAATACTGTAAATTAATCTGCACATACAGGCCTTAGCAATGGAAGCAGAAGGAGGAAACACAGCTTTACCTTGAAGCTTGAAATCTTGGTTGATTTTCCAGCCTCCGCCAACGTTTTGTTCACCCACTTTACAATGATGTCATCATTTACTTTCTCTCCATCTCCCAGTTCCTCCAGTACATTCAACGTATATCTGAAAGAGTGGAGGAGCAGCGTGTTTATTATGCATATGAACTGAACACTCCCAACTTTTTGCACAGGAATTTGGGGCCAAGAAAACACGTTATTTTTTTTTTATTTTAAGAACCACATGTTCATGTGGAGCAGCATGTGCTCCTGTATCGTTGGTCATTTTTGGTCAGACACTTTGGAAACTCTGACAAAAAGAACAGAAAATATGGGGAACTACTAAATATGTCAACACACATCCTTTGCGATAGGAACCGAGTTCATGGACATGTGGTCTCGACTGGGAGGAACACACACATACTGACAACACCACTGGCATGAAACGGAGGTTTCTGACAACCGACTTCCAAGAAATTGTTTACAGTAAATATTCAGTTATCACAAAGAATCTGACAGCGAAGACTGATGGTGATTGTAGCGTTTCAAAATACCACACACAGACACATTGACTCCAAAACAAAATGTTATTTAGAAGCACTCCTGTGAACCCAAATATCCTAAGCATTCTGATTTGTTTGGTACATAAACACACTCCTGTTTTACTTGTTTTAAAGGTGACATTGTGTAAGGCTCGGCCATTGATTCCGTTTCCCTTTGCAGACCAAATACAGAATGCAGTTTCTTTTTACATTTTGAAGTATTTCTGTTTCACTCTTTTCTGAAGTGACAGTGTTGTCGTTAAGTGTTTCACCTTCTCATCAGCTGCCACACCAGTGCCAGAGTCAGGGTAGCGTTGCCATCGTTCAGGTCCTGCCCGCCGATGCCAACGAGGGAGAACTTAGCTGTTTTGCCGAGTTCTACTGCATAGTTACAATTCTCCAACTGGAGGCACAAGATATAAATAGTTGGCAAAAGACAAAGAAAAAAACAAAGGTGTTTTTTGAATTGCATAGGAACAATTAAAAATAATCAAATTTACCTTTTTCATGTTGGTGCCAAGCTTGGGGTAAGGTGGCTTGTTGACCTTGTTGTTCCAGTCAACAGGCACTTTAATCCTCTCATAGAGTTGAAGGATGACCATGGCATCCTGTAGGTCTCTGTGAGACACGGATGTGTTTGATTATTATTAACTTTAACTACATACATAGACAAGATCCCACCAGCTGTAAAAACTCCTCCGTGTTTACACAGGAGTGACACAAACTGTTGTGTGTGGTACGTACCCATACAGATGATTGACGTGTGGGTTCACTCCCAGAGAGTTCATCCAGTTTCTGAACGTCCTCTCTTCTCTTGTCTCACCTGGACAGCAAAGGATCACAGATTTCAGGACATTTGATTCAACAGGCAACTCAACTCAGTAACAGTCAGTGCTTCTAAATGTGCAGAACTGAATAAGCCTGTGTTTTTTGTTTTTTCAAATATACATTTCTGATGCCACTGACTTGTAAACATATGATATGCAAACTAACTAATGTGGGAGCCGAAGTTATGGATGGCTTGTTGTTTCATCCTAACATTAAAATTAGTTTCAGTACTAAAATAAGCCAGCAGGCCTGAGAGCTGACTAAACCAGTTGTTTGTTCAGAACTGGTTCCTCTCAGGCTGTAGCTCTGTTGCTTTGGAGTTAAAGGCCCTGAAAACCTGCTTTGTCATTTGGCTTCTTACTAGTAGCAGCTGGGATCCTACATGAACACACTTTTTTCTTTTTGCCACAGTGTGGCAGTGAGTTCTAAAGGTTTTAGAATTTAGAAACCATCAAATCAAAAGGTGATGACAGTTGTGGGGTTGTTTGCTTATACTGCTAAGCAGCTGTCAATAAAATGTGATTAAATTCCACCCACACAGTCCTGACGAGGCAGACTATCTGAGTTTGTGACTGTTTTTATGATCCGGCCTCCGCTTTTCAGGGGCTTTAAGACCTGAAAAGAACCCGTGGGCCAACAACTGAAGACAAGACAGTTTCTTGTGTCCATCAACTGACATTTGAAAATAACTTAGCAATCTTTTGTTAGAGCTTCTCAGGTTGTTACTTGTGTTTTTAAACAAGAATGTTGCGATACTTGCGAAAAACACCACAAAGCTATTGAGTCTTAAAGTTGAGTTCTTCTGCTCTCCATACCTTCCAACAGCCCCCAGTCAATGTCCTCATTCTCAGGCTTGGTCAGCGCTGGGTATTTGTTGAACAGATTGGCGACAAAGGCCAGGTTGAGTTTGGGGTTTCCACTGACGACATCGGCCGGGGTGACAAACTGTCGACAGCCGAGCCTGTCGGCCTGCTGCAGCATGGCTTCTGCTCTCTTCAGGTCGTCTTTCTCCTGAACAACACACAGACCACACGCTCCGATCAGAGACACCGTACAGCTGTTACCATGTGGTGGAGATACTCAACTGTGAGCGCTGACTGTCAGAAGTGCTTACACTGAAGCCAGCCATGTTGATGTCTATGCGAGGCCGGTCTTCTTCGGTGCCCTTTGGAGAGATTTGATTCAGGAGGTGGAAATAGGCCCTTGAGTCCTGGAAAAAAATGTAATCAAACGTAAACAATCAGATTTCTGCTCATGAATGAACAAGAAATGACATAACTGTTATTTTTTTGGGCCGTATTTTACACCTGGTGTAAAGCAGCACCAGATACAACACAAGTGTAGGCAGTTGTCATTTTCCCGCCCAGCGCCCACGTTGTTTAAATAAATGCACTTGTGGCCACCTGCAAACGGGCACGGTGTAAGTGCACCTGGCTTTTCAAAGGTACGGGAGATGGCCCTCTGACTGGTTTGTTATGTACAAAACACAACCATGATTAATTAAGAGAATGAGAACAACCCTTTGTAAACCATGTGCCTGGTGCTGCAAACTTTTTTATCCAACCGTTAAACTACCAACAGACACGCCCTAAATGAACTTGCTCCGTGTGCTTAGACTGTTAAAACAGAGGGCCTTCATCCCCTGACGACAGCTGCACTGATTGACTTAATACTGCTTGGGTGTAGCTTTTCATGTGCACACTATATTTTCTATTTTGTCTACTATCCTGTGTCACTTAGATAATCTGGGTATGACATGCTTCTTTTAACGTGTAACACTGTGTTTAGATTAGATTTCCTTTATGAAAATATTTTATGAAGTATATATTAAGTATAAGCTATGAAACTAATATGCAGAGTAAAATTTAGAAGACTTATCATTCATACAAAAACAGTCAAGCAAGAGATACTACTAGCTACTCGTATACCTGCCTGGGTGACCTATGAGGCAGCCCAACAGTGACTCACCGGTAGCCATTAATTATCTGAACGTGCTTAATAGGCATTTTGCCAGAGAAACCAAAAGTGGTCTTGTGCACATAATATTTTTAATTCCTTCATAAACTTTTAGTCAGTTAGACAGTGTTGTCAGCCTGGGACACTACCCCATTCAAGACTATTTTTGGAGCAGAGGAGGTGTTTATTTGAGTTAGTTTGTGCAAACACAAACAGGTACTGCCAGGTCCAGCGTGCTGATAGATGACTGTGTTCTTATGTCAAATTGGTGAAAGAAATACAAAAAAAAAACAAAAAAAAAACACTTCCTGCAAGAACCTTAAAACCAAAACTTAGAAAAAACATTTAATCTGTTTTTAATCTAGTTTTTAAATACACCAGCTGGACTCAATGTGAGCGTGTAGGTCCACCTTGATGTCAGAGCTGAAGTTGTTGATCTTCTGCCAGCCAGCATTTTCCAGGTGATAGTTTGCCCAGCGTAACAGCAGTTCTTCTGGAGACAGCTTCATCAGGTCCTCCAGCGTTTCCCCGTCTCTCAGCAATGCCGCGAGCGCTGTCGAGGAGTGTTAATGATCAGTTAAGCTACTTGACAGCACACCAGGAAACGCTTGTGATAAGGAGCACAGACTCAAATAAAAGTTATGTAATGGACAATCTCAGCTATGGCCTTTACCTTCATTTCTGCTGAGCTCGATGTCAGCAAACAGACCGATCTTGATGATCTGCCACAGAAGGCCCAGCACCAGATGGGGCTTCCCCTCTTTCAGGTCTAAAGCGCCAATGTTCACCACATGGCAGCCAATGGCAGAAGCGGAGTTCAGGGCCAGGTTCAGATTCTCCTGTAACGTGCAAAGCATTCAGCTGTTTTTGCATAAAAAGTGATGGACAAAAAAAAAAAGAAAAAAAAAAGTTAACTTTGACTGACCTGTATTGTAAATGGCGTCAGCTTCTTCTTATTTATGGTTCTCTCATCAATGGTGTCTGGCACTGACAGGTTGATCATTTTGCTGTGCAAATGTACAAAAACAGACATGAACTTTTATCACTGATTTAATGCAGTGTCAATGTTGTAGACAGAAAGTCAAATGTTCATTGTTTGCACAAGATTTTCAAAGTTTGTGAACTGTAACCTGTTGTCAAAAATGTAATTTTCATGGACATGGGGTTTAACACACTGACTATGTGATTTGCTGAGTCCAGAGTCCAGCTAGTTGAACATTACTCCATCTCTTTCCCTCTCCACTCACTTCTCATCCACACTGAAGGGTAATGAAGGCAAAAATGCCAGGAAAAGAACAGAAATTGAAGAATTTGACTTTTCCAAATGTTTCCTCTAACTGTCATAATAATCACTAAATTAAGTGCATATTTAACAACTAGACAGTGCCAACACTGTAACGCACATTAGCTTATTCCTACTTTGCATATGTTTGCCTACATGCTGTGCACTTCTTCTTCTTCAAATTTGTGTAGTTAGATTCAGCATGAGAACAGTGTTTCTCTTTGTCATGAAGTTCATCTGTTTGGAATATGTGCAGACACAGATGATTTGGTCTCTGCAGCTCTGCAATCTGTTTTATGCTGATCTAAATACTCACATGACAAAGCGCTGATTGCTTGCAAACCTGTTTTTTAGCTGTCAAATGCTAAATGGCATTCAGCCTATTATGAACTGCTTTTACAGCAGTGTTTACAACTTTGATTCTGTTTCTTTAGTGTTAAAGTCATTTTCTACTTCAACCAATATACATTTGTAGACCTTGAACTTCATATTTATCTTTTCTCAGTCTGAATGTGAACACAAAATTAAAAACAGTGAGATGGAGGTATTTTATATTTATGCCAAAAGGGTAAACAGGTGATGTTGCTTGCTTGAAGTGAAAACTGGATTTCTCACCAGAGAACTATACCGTCCCCGACAGATGTGAAGAGGGAGTCTGTGTTGGGATCCATGGGCAGGACATGTTGGCAGTCAGGATCTTTTTCCAGGGCAGTGTTGATCCAGTTCACGAAGGCATATCGCTCCTCCTCTGCAAGTGTGTACACACAAAAGCATCACTTAAAAGCAAAACACCATCAATATAAAGTGACAATATCGCTCACAATGACTCATTTCAATGGGTTATATTGCACATTATGAGTTTCTTCAATGGTAAATGAAGCATCTGTGCCTGAATTGCAGGGGACACAAAGTCAACACTTTGCGACAAACATTAGCAGTGACTGGAGAAAGGAGGGAGGGGGTGTCCATGATGTGAGGACCCTCTGCGTGTCTTACCAGAATATGAGTGTTGTGTGCCTTCGCTTGACAGCTCAGACGTCCCTCCAATAGCCAGGATGCCTTCTTTTCTGTTGATGACCTTGCGGAAAGTTTTCGCTATTTCACTGCCCCTCAGTTCCTGGATGATCTAAAAACAAGACCAAAGAATACTTAGAGACCAATTTCTGCTATTGCTTTATGCTGAAACTTTTAAAGATACATTTAAAGATATCTACGTGCATTTTCAGGTGAATGATAAATAGATTAATCAATGGTGAAAGTAATTGTTTGTTGCAGTCATATGTCTGTAAAAGGCTTAATCATCTTCTTTCCCCTGACTGTTGTGTGCATCCTTTGTTGCCTTATCAAGCTCTTGTTAGCCATCGCGACAGCCAAGGCCACTAGGCAGACACAGCTGTGCTGCTGGAATTTCTCCTCGCTGCCATTTTAACACAAAGCCAACCTGCCACTTCCAGGGCTGAGAAAATATGGTGAGTGTGGCTGGTAACTGCGTTTTTAAACAATGTATATAGGCTGAAATAAAAAAAAAAGTTTATTACAAAGAAAAGTCCTGGAAGATGTCGGGTTGATGGGTTCGTGAAAGCTACTGATGTTGTGTTGAGCATCTAAGTGCACTGTAGTGATTTAATGTTAGACTGTGCTTTCACTACACATCTAATCTAAGTATTACAGTGCTGAGTGTGTGAGGTCCACTGTATCATTATACATTATCAACAGTAACAGTAAACCACCAGAGCAACTGCTGTTATCATCCTTCACCACGCTAACACCGCCCTCAGGCCTGTCCCTGCGTCTCAACATTAAGTAATTACCTCTAAACATTACATCAGTCTCAGCAGCAACTAATGAGACCACAGAGGGCCCCGTGGTGTGAGTATGCAGCTCATCAGTCATGCACAACTTGTGAGCGGCTTTGCACAAAGTTGCTTTGACTAAAAGTATTCCATTATAATATGTGCGATACTTCCTGAATCTGAAGTTATCGCTGCTCCATCAGTGACCACAGCCCCACAGGTGCTGGTGAGCCCACAATGAGCTATTCAGCCTGGCACAGGGAGGTTTGTTTAAAAAGCGTAGCACATTTTACCACAAACATACACAAGGTCACTGGGTGCCAGCTTGCATTGTTTGCGCACTCTAGATAAAAAAACCATAAAAAGATAATCATGGCCTTGCAATGAATGAATTACGTTTAGCAAACAGCTGTGTTTTTTTAGCTTGACACACTCATGTATGAGCTCTGAGGAGGAACTTCATATTTATATTTACATATGACACATATTTAACCTGGGTCGTTATCATCCATAAGAATATATGTTGTATAGTGGTGTTTTATCAAACCCTGGTTCGAAGCGTAGACCTATCCAACACAGTGACACAATGCTGGGAAGTCCAAGATATAGTCCCTTCCCGCCAGCACATGATCAGTACTGGACAGTAATAGTCAAATCACAGTTTTTAATTTTATTCTATTTTATTGTACCTTTAAATGCCTGATTTTGTTTCATTATTGTTCTGAAATGCAGTAATGTTTTTGTTTCTTTTTACAAGAGCCTTGTACCGTTGTTTTGAAAGGTGTGGTGTGAATAAAGCTTATTATTGTCATTATTATAATATCATATGTAAGTTTGGCTTGTATGATCATAAATGAGCTCATTACACCCCTCCAAAGTTTGAGACTGAAACATGTTAGACTCAGAGATGATTATCCTAAAATAACACTGATTCTGGATCATTAACTTCAATTAGTTTAACTTTCTTATCATCATCATCATAGTCAGAGTTAAGCTCAGTAATGACTAAACAGTCACACGCCCTAAAATAAGACATCTGAACAATTATAGAGTGACAAAACACAGCTACACCTTCTTGATCTTGAGATTTTGAGTAATGCTGTGCTCCTGTACCAGAGCGGTAGCTTGTGAAAGACTTCTCTCTCTCTCCAAACGACTGCTCCCTCATCGCTGCTGAAACAAAATACTGGAACTCACACCACTTTGCTGACCCCACTTCCACATTCCCTGAGTATGTATGCATGTGTGTGTGTGTGGTTTGTAGAGGCCTTTAATCTCGTGTCGTGCATTTAGCGGCTGAAAGTTGCTTTGCATAGCGGTCCCCCTCAGGAGGGTGAGGTGCTTTTAGGCAGAGAAGAGAACAAAGACCAGTTCACAGTAAGAAAAGCTCTGAGCGGAAGGTGAAAACTTGTCAAGCGTCGACAGTTCTGAGCTCCAGTTAACGTACCGCCAAAAACTCTTCAAAGCTGATCTTATTATCCTTGTTGCGATCGAGTTTCTGGATGATCTCTCGAACCATGTATCCAGGTAGGGCGTGGCCGGCCTCTTTGAGGAGCTCATTGAGTTCATAATCACAGATATATCCATTGCCATCCAGATCTACAGAAAAAAAAAAAAAAAAAGTCAGTTATGGCTTTTAATAATCACTTGGTCCAAAAAGAAATAATAATAAATGTCAATCAGAAGTTACATGTTTGCATTTTTTCGGTTTTCAATTTACAAAGAAGCATCAACCAGCAAATAGCTTGCCTGTGTAATTAATAAATAATCTAATGAACATGCAGTCATGGTAAAATGGCATTTACTCACCTATTTTCCCAAAGATCTCCCTCATCTCCTCCATCTCCTCTTTTGTTATCTTTCCAGACATTTTTCTGTGATTGACCTGAGGTGGTCAGTCAGAGAAAGGTGGGACTGCAGAAAAGAAAGTGCACAGAGTCATCAGCAGGGAGGTTGGACTTTGAGGAACCCCATCCTCCTCAGCCTCCCGCAAACTTCCTTTCAACCCTTGCAACTTTTCCAGACTGCCACGGCCTTCTGCATGTTCTGCGTCTGCACTCCCCCTCCCCCCTCCAAACTCATGTCACTGCTCACTGCTACTTAAGATCGCTTAAATCACAGCACAGGCTCAGCTTTTCTGCCTCCTCGCCCACAGAAAAGTAACTTTTCCTCTCCAGAGCAGCAGCAGGAGTAAAAGTCAGTCCCCATCTTCAGTCAGGAATAAAAACCCTTAAAGTAGTACCTCATGTACTCGTCTCCTCAATGACCCCTGTTGATCCCCACCCCAGCTGTTCATATCTTTTCCTTTTCCAAGCATGTCGTTCTCCCATAATCAAAGTAATTTCCTGTTAGTTCTATTGTACAGCAACGAGCCTGTGTTGTAAAAAAAAAAAAAAGAAAAAAAGAAGAAAAAAAAAACCACATGCCAGAGAGGCAGAGATTTGATTTTATATAATCCTTTTTTTTTAAACATCTGTTTACTGCAGGTCCTACATGTCCCCTAAAACTGACCATTTTTGCTGTAATCTCCCTTTTTTGTTTTCTGTTTATCTGCTCTACAAATCAAATGTAACCATTTTGTTTTAGTGTTGAAATAATCTGCCATAAAAGTGGAGCTCGCTGTAATGAAAAGCAACAGTTTTATGTGACAACATAACATCTGGATATTTCTTCTGTGAGGGCTGCTCCTCTGAAATGTCATAGAGACCTTGATGCTGGTTCATCATGAAGGTGTCTGCGTTTTTAAACTGCAGCAGACAAAAGTATTCTCACTTTAGGATTCATTTAATATGTAACGATTGAAGTCATAAAACAAGAACAGTGAGACTCGGCCTGTGAGTTGTTTTGCTTGAACCAAAAACACAGTGTTCCCAAACTCCTATGAGGCAAAGTAAGCTTCTGAAAAATCACTGAAAATAAGAAATTCCTCTGAGTACCTCCTTCCCGCTCTGCAGTGGCGGAGGAATGCATGAGGCCTGGGTAGATCGAGCTTCACTTACAGAGAGGTGAGCAGGGTGTGCTGCCTTGCTCTCCCAGGCTAAACTGGTATGATGGCATTCATCCCCAACACAAGTGTTCAGAAAACAAAGATGAGGTTTATACTGCAGTAAAATAAGGATTATAGATTTTTTTTTTCCAGGCAGAAAAGCGTTCCTGTTTCCTGATTTAAAGTAGGGACTGCTGATTTTCATAGTGTGTTAGTCAGAAATCCTGGGCAAGGCCATTTCTGGTTTCCACTATACAACATGAGTAAAACCATATTAGGGAATAGCTGAGTGTCCACTTAGTCAAATGGAGCAGGACCCACCTGATTATGAGTAATTAAAAGTAATCTATGTCTCAAGTGAGTGATTTCAGCCATCTAGTCTTTCTGTGGCCACAGCAGCATCACAGGCACACATTCAAGCAGACAGACAATGAACAAAAGTCCAGTAACCGTGCATCCTTCTCCATGAATGAAACTATTAATAGTATTCATGAAAGATGATTCAACAGTAGCGGTGTGGTCTCAGTAGGGACGTGACTCAATTCCTTTAATGATATTTTTTTACAAACAAAACAGAATGATGACATGAACACTGACAAGAACACTTTGTCCTATAAAAAGGAAGAATGAGTTTCCAATCATTCAGACAAAGTCATTCAGATAAAATCATGTTTATTTTGATTTATGATGTAAAAAAAAAAAAAAAAAAAAAAAAAAAAAAAAAAACCCCAAACACAACCAAAATGGTTTTTTGGATCCAACCACCAACCACCGCCCCCCCCCCCCACCCCCCCCCAACACCAGAAGAACCCCCCCCCC
>JBBMJY010000004.1:7842491-7890904 GCA_037833715.1 Toxotes lorentzi
AAAGAAAATTTTTTTCTACAAAAAGGAAGAAGGGGTTTCCAATCCTTCAGAAAAAGTCATTCAGAGAAAACCATGTTTCTTTTGGTTTGGGAGGGAAAAAAAAAAAAAAAAAAAAAAAAAAAAAAAAAAAGCCTAATATAGTAGAAAAGTGGTTCTGGGTAATAACATCAAGGCCTGATTTGCCACTTCAATCAGCATCAACACCAGCGGAGATACTTCATGAATCACAGAGAACAAAGTGTTTTTCTTCTACAAAGTAAGACTAAATCAGGGCAGGCACAAACTCCTGACTAAACGATTAGGAAAATGACGATGCCAATGTTGCTATATTTAACTTTTCTCCAGAAGGATGTGAAATGTGGCTGCTGAAGTCAGCCCGGCTACAATAAGGGCCGACAAACATTACCTCATTTGCCAGCCCTCGTCACACCCTCGACAGAGACGGAGTGGAAACAGAAGAGGGGTTAAGTACATGGAGCAAGGGCACAGATGGCAGGGGGGACAAATGTGAGACGTATCGCTGGTGGTACAGAAGAATAGAGGGTTTGTAATAAACGTCACAAACCGCGGCAATAAATCTTGTGTAACGCTAGAAAATGAGTCCGGAGTGTCAGGCTCCAAAGACAGTTGCTGCCTTTGACAGCTGGTCTGTGTGCTCGGAGAGACCAGAAAATTCCTGCACTCTTCTAAACGCAAAAACAACCTCCTGAATGGAGTGGCTTATGTTTGCCTGAAAGCATATCAATACTCCTGATAGAGTTTTCAAAATGTAGGGTTCAAAATGACTCCCAGAAAAAGTTTGACAGGGATGCCGTGACAAAAAAAAAATAAAAATAAAACAAACGCAAGTCCTCTGAACACATCTGTTGGTTTTCAGTCATCTAGGTCATGTGATATCTAGCAGTAGCAAAACAAGAGCAACTGGCTTTGTAGTTTTTAAAACACTGACACTCATTCAAGAAGCTCTCTCAGTTCTTTCGCTCTTGTTTTACAACTAGATATCACCCACACGCAAGGATTTCTCTCCAAGCACCAGCTTTAATTGGCGAGCCAAAAACAGCACATTGACGCTGTTTACAATCGCCTTTGATGGATCTTTCAGTCAATTTAAAGCGGAGGGCTGTTCGCAGATGGCTGAGTTAAATGCGTAGAGCTGACACACCCCGCCCTGCCAGTGTTTCATCCACACAGTTACATGGGAAATGTGAGGCACACAAATAGACTGGGCACCCTTCCCAAGTGTGGTCAAGTTCATATGTGCACACACCCAACTTAGTCTGCAAGAACATGGACATTTTTACTCGCAGATGTGAAGCAAACTGACTCATAAACACCAAACAGTCTGTAACACCAGCCCTTTATTTCCTTTTCAGGCTGTGCGGATAAGATAAGCACGGCCATATTGACAGGTAAGGAGAAGGTGATGACAATACTGTACATGTAGTTTACACATCTCTGACATCACGTACAGCTGCAAGCGTAATAACCTGGGCTGGGTTCAGAGGTACTATAAAAGCTTACAAAGCATGGTCATATGATGAATCATCAAGGAAATATTCAAATGAAATGGTCCCTTGACACAATCCCTAACCGTGAACAAGCTAATCGTTACAACCTGCTCTCTACAATAGCTACTTTTCACCAAAATGAAAGCGTGGAGCTGTAGTGAACGATGCAGCAGGTTTAAGAGGCCTGCGCTAGCAAAGGTATTAACACAGGAATCCCTGCCAACCATCTGAGAAGAATGCCATTAGACAGGTTACTGAGGTGTTGCTGAATCAGTTAGGTTAAGCTGTTATTGCTGCAGGTAAGCAGCCACACCTACAAGGGTTTGCCATTACTCAACAAAAGAACTGTAAAGCATTATCCTGTAAATACTGGGTAATCAAATAGTATGAGGCACGATGACAGTCCTCTATGAACCCCAACTATTCACGGGAACTTAAAAAATATTCGAAAAGAAAACAGCTTGGTATTTTTACGAAGATTGAGATTAAAACTTTGTTTAGCTTTCTGTTTGGGATTAGCTTTATGCTTAATGAAGTTGAAATGCACAAGAAAAAGTGCTGCTAGTGAGTAACTCAATCACTTTCACTGCATTGAATAACAAGCGAAGGCACCTGTTTAAATCCCTGATGGCACAGAAAGCGGGGCAACCTGTTCATTCGCACAGGTGTGAGCGTGTGCAAAGGCGGAAATAAAATAAGCACACTCCCTCCTCCTTCTGGACTGTCTGGTTTGTCTTTGCAGAGATAACATCAGACACGCAATGTCTGTATTTAAAACACCTATAGGAGCTCTCATGTGGTTCTGCAGCATGAACAAGGGGCACTTGCATTTTACTTCATCTACTGTGAAGCATAGTACACATACCACACATGCACATTCATGGGCAATTTGACCACACCAATCATGCTGATGACAGGCAGAGTTAAAATGAATTACAGGTTTTTTCCTTCCCACAAAGGAAGTGCAAACAACACTTTTTACTGTGCTGACACTATGAGCAAAACTTTGTCTCCCAAGCCTAGATACTAATAAGGGATTTATTACTTTTGTCTTTAAGAATTAAACGTTTAACAATCTCTCTATCAAAATATGCTACTGTATGAGCAACTCCAGATTTTAACCAAGGACAGACTGTAAGAAATGCTGAATAGGAAATAGCAACTGCGGATGAGCAACTGTATTCACAACACGCTTCTTGTTCCAAGTCACAATATTTATCAAGTTAAAATGTGGGTTTTTCCTGAAACTATCAGACAGCCTTGTTGTTCAGTGCTGTTCCAACAGCGATCCACGATTGGGATCCCAGATGTACGTGTGCTACAGCACCAGATGAGTCTACAGGAAAAATCTGGTAAATCACTCAGAGCAGTAAACAACACAAAGACCACTGTTCTGCATGAATGAAAAACAAAACAGAAAAAAAACACACACACACACACACACACACACACACACAGAAACTAAGTGGTCTGCTTCATGTCAGCTTTAAAACAATCACCAACCAGCCTGTCCCAAGATACTGTAACACCCACTTTAATAAAGACCATATACGATTTCTTAACAATTCATGGAGAGAAATTCCACTGTGAAAATTTCTCATACCATATCAAAGAAATATGGCACACCATAGATGGAGGGGCAGATGTATTTAACTGAGGGTAAAACATTTACTCGGATAGTTCTGGCATCATATAAGAGTGTCCACAAGAAAAAAAAAAGACCCTCTGTCGTCACAGGAGCAAACTGAGGTTACACACACACGCCTAGCATTGCAAAAGCCGTATTAGACTTGGCTTCAGGTTGTGTACAGCCTGTATGTGTTTATGTATGGCTCATTCATGCGCCAGTTTGTGCACCGGGAATATTTTTAAAAACTAGTGCAGGCTCCACCTATATGGCTTACTCCGGTGAGTGGCGGTGTACAAAATGAACGACCCTGGTTGTGTCTAACTTTGCTCCTCGCTGTGGTATTTGTTACATGCAAAACGCTCGAAGAAAACATGGACTTTGTGTATAGTTTTCAAAACGCATACAAAAATTAGCACCCATGCTGAGTTACTACTTACCTTCTATTTTACCTTTGTGATGTCTTAAAGTAGCAGTTACAACTTTAATTTAATTCCACTAGAAGTTATCTCCTCACAAACTGTAGGAGACAGAGACTACTTTATTTCAGTATTTTAGGATCTGTGCAGCGCCATAAGGATGAGTAGGCTACTGTGAAGGTGCAGCTAGAGCTAGCCGGCTAGCGACAGACATGCAAGTTTTATAGACAGGAAACTATCCCTGTTTACCCTGCAAATCCACCCGTCTGGGCAGGTTATAACGGCTGTCACAGAGAGGAAAGATTAAGAGGTGCTAATTTCAACAAACGATCCTGGGACAAACTCTGGCTGTAGGTTGTTGTTGGTCTAGAAGTTGCCAGGAAATTGGTACTCACCGTCGGTACGCCTGAAATTCCAGACAGCGTCCAGTCTGGAGTCCTGCCTCCTCCACGTAGAGACAAAAAGTAAACGGCAGTTGGAATGTTTCCCCGCCCCGCCCGGTGACGTCACCGCCAGGCGTTGTTGAAGTCTGCGTGTATGGAGTCTTACCTGTGCCAAAAAGTAAAATAAAATCACACGTAACCTATGTACGTTTTTAAC
Organism: Toxotes lorentzi; assembly: GCA_037833715.1. Taxonomy (NCBI): domain Eukaryota; kingdom Metazoa; phylum Chordata; class Actinopteri; family Toxotidae; genus Toxotes; species Toxotes lorentzi. The sequence goes on from JBBMJY010000004.1 coordinate 7,846,646, forward strand.
TCAAATTGTTAATAATCACTCTTGGGTAGTTTTACAAATATTAAACATTCATGGTTTTGTACCTTTTGCATGGTACATGTTATACATGATTGATAAATTCCTGAGATAGAAGGAGTCCATAAAAAAAAACTAGCACATTTTATTTTTGACATTGTCCCATCCTACATTTATACACTTAGTCCAGCAGTCACAGAGCATACGGATGCCTTTTTTTCTTTGGCATCTTGGACCTCCAGAATGTGGTCCACGGCAGTGATAAGATCATTGTCACAGTCAAAAAAACTGAGCACTAGTTCTCATAGACACAGTTTTAAGGTACTCAGTGGGTAGGTTGTTCCCAGCATCTTCAAGAAGTTGCCACAGTTTCTCTGTGGATTAAGGCTGTCTCCATTTCTTCTGTTTCTTCATGGAATCAATTTGGGACTGATCAGATGCCTGGTATTGTGTGATGGATAGAAATCTAAACACTGAAAGGGCAGAAAAACTTAATCTCTGAGGGGGTTACAACTGCAGTTGATTATAATAAACTGCAAAGAACTCTGTTAATTGTTTAACGACAATAAAGTGGAACCTAATATAATCTGTGTCATGAAATAGAGCCAAGGTAATGCCCATTTTCAAACTAGTTGTTTTTCTGATGCGTTTAGAATGTCCCGGATGACTTAGCCTTGATGGTACCATCCTGTGTGGAGTTTGTATGTTCTGTATGGGTTTCGTCTAAATCCAAAGATATTCATCAAACCCAAATAGTCTAGGTCATGAACTTACCTAACCTAACCAGGTTAGATTTACCCTGTAGTGTGTAAGAGAGGCTGGATTCTTTTGCAAAGCGATGTGTGATACAAGGAACCACAATAGTTTTTGTAACTCAGAATCCAAAGGTATTACGGGAAAATGTTAAACGATCTACAGGGAAGTCCTCCATACCAAATGTTGAAAAACTATCCTATAAGACACAATGACTGTAGAACAGTAGAGGAGCCTTGTAAGAAGAGACAAGAGGTTAAGAGCAGTCTGTGTAATATGTTGCTTGAAATATGAGACATACAGTGAAATGATGAGAGCTAAGCTGAGGGCGGAGGGACATGCAAGATGGGAGAGAGATACATTGATGTTTATATCTTAGTGCAAGGGGATTGACACTAATCAAACATGTAATAGCACTTGTAAGTTTTTTTCATTGAAGAGAAAGAAGAGACAAATTGCTGATCCCCACTCCGGGGCAATAGGGGGCGGCAATGAGCGATAGGTTAACAATTTAAGTCAGGCGCGTTTAAAAAAAAAAAATACCGGAAGAAGAGAGAGGGACCGTTTACTGGTTGTCATTTTTGCCTCTATACAGCTTTACCTAAGTGGGGATGCGGAGCGCAGGTTGAACGCCATATTTATACCAGATTATTTTGGTATCATGAAACGATAAGGACTTGAACGAGCTCGGTAGTTTACCTGCTTCGCCCCAAGTCTGACGCGATGCTCAGGTAAAAACTGTGGACTGAAATGCGGACGTGTACCAGCGGGTGTAACCATGAGCTAGCTTAGCAACAAGCTAGCTGTGGCAGCTAACACCTACTACAGTGATGCCATAAATAAAGATAATTCTGGTGTAATTAGCTACTAACCTAAATTAAGCGTTATTGTCGGGACTGTACGGTCATGTGAATTCGCAAGACCTGAGTTGTTGAGGTCTCAAGGGTAATGAAAGAAAATGTTTTTTCCGTAGCTACTGCTACGTTAAAGGTAACTTATTTAGGGTGAATTGAACGTAAACTGACCTAACCCATCACGCACACTCCCCTGCCAGTCTGTTTGGTACAGCTAATGAGCTAAAATTAATGGAGTCTGAAGTCCTACCTTCATGAAGGTTAAAAATGTCCAACTTTCATCATTCTTCAAGTTTGTGGTGCTGAATTGAATTTGTATTACGTTATTTTGTATGGTGTTTCCAATGAATTTGTGCACAACATGTATGTTTGTCAGGGTACTCCAAAAACCACAAAGTGTAACAAAATACATATCACCAGACAGAGGATAGATAATCACGTGGGGGGGTGAAATCAATATTAAAATTCTTTAATCAGACCCATCATTGCTGTAGAAAGGGCTTGAATGAAGAAAACCAATTTAAGCCCTGCTACGCTTACTGCCTAAGTAACCAGGAGGACTGTCCATGTGAAGCTGATACACTCCAAACAGTACTGAAGACTTTATATTCTTTCCTGCATTACATAGAAATCATGTCCTGCCTCACAATTACTGTTACATGAATGAGTTCATGGATTAATGTTAAATCATTCAACTATACAGTTATTACTTAATTCAGAACATGGGATTTTCTTTGCAAGGTAAATGGGTGTCTACTGCTGTATTGGACAGTAAAAGTTGTGCTGTAAATACTGAATGGGATTTGAGTTGATGTTTAACGGTTTCTCAGATAATAAACAATTGATTCCTCCATATTAACTTCATGTTACTAATGCTTATAAAATATATAAATCTGGCTTTAAACCAACAAGTTGATTAACCAGCTGGTCAGATTTACTATAACAATACTTTTTTCTTGACTATGTAGCAACACTGCCAACAAGCTGAATGTATTGGTCAACAAGCTGCACGAATACTTGGCTCACTCCACAGTTGAAGACAGCAATGGCACGCCAGCCTCAGAGGATGTTGATGGTACAGCTTCTGATTAATCTACTAATGAGCGACGGCAAAAGTTTCATCATGTTAAAACAAACGTTTTAACTGATCTTCTGTTCACAGGTCTGACAAACCGGAGCTGCCCTGTGGGAAACTCAGTAGGTCATACTGCAGCAGAGGTAACTGAATAGTCTTGGTGTTTTTTTGTCATATCCCTTAACATGGTTTGCAAATTGGTGGTAGCAATGTTCTCAATTCTTGTGGTTGAATTATTTTAAAACTGAATTGTGAATACAATTCTTTTTACAGTGTGTTACAGTTTGATTGTCATTTGAATTCTTCAGTCAATGGAAAGAGAAAAGACATTTAATACATGAAACATTTTTTGAAAGAAATAGACTTGATGTTGGTTCTCCTTATTTTTAATTTACTTGTCCTTTGAATCAAAGTGAGCCTGAATGAGTTTTGGCAATAATGAATAATGTAGGAAGAATCAGGAAGGACGAGGAACGAGGGCCGTCCGTCTCAGCTGATCAGGTGTTTTTACAGACATGTAATGGCTGTAGCTTTGTTTTCCATCTTTAGTATCTAATTTGAATTAGATGCGTTGTCAAAGTGCAGTTATGCAAACTGTATGCACGGTGTACCACATTGATTAAAGCATGCTCTTGAGCACATCGTGCAGGTTGGTCATAGTATTCTACACAGCAATCCTGTTTATACAGTGCGGTGGAAACGGTGTAGCCTCATCTTTGTTTGTAGTTCATAGGAATGTAATCCCACATTGTCTTTTGATGCTGCAGCCCGCTGCTTAAAGATTCAGACAGATGTTTACTTCAGGATCACCATCTGAATGTCACTGTTGTATATAGCATACTTGTAATCTGTCAGACTTGTCAGTATTTCATTGTTTCTCGCAGCTACTCAATGAGCAGTTTGTGCTCTTTGAAGTCTAACTCCCTCGACTGTGTAGTTATCCATACTTCCTGTTCATTCTAACATGATTATAGTCGCCATAGTTTGTGTAACAAATTGAGTACTTGCTGCTGAGTGATCATTCCCCATCAGGACATAACATGATAGATTCAGCACCAAAAGTGCCACTGAACCTACCAGTAACAACTAAACTAACAAACTGTATTATTTCACAGGCAGGAGTGGATACCAAGTACTCAAGGAGGTGAGTCACCATTGGACTTAGGATGCACACAGTTCTCACTGAGTGGCAGCGTGTCTATGCAGACATAAAACTAGAACAAGCTTGAAATTAAAGTCTTGATAATCTGATTAAATGATTTTTTCAAATGGGGTTAGCTTCTACTAAGTTTATGTTCTAGATTTAAAATCCTTGCAAAAGAAACAACAACAAACGTGTGGAATTTTCTGGCTCTCGATAAATAGAAGAAACAATACATGCGTGCTGGTTCGTTTTGCTTAATTGTTAGTATTATCATTTCACAATAGGAGGAAAGAAGCCACAATATACATTAGCACAAAATATGATCTTGTCTGTAGCATTGAATTGTCACTGGTACATTTGTGTTGAAGATTATTTATAGCCAGCAAACAAGCTACCTGCCCCATTTAACTCACACACACACATACTAACACATTGGCATTTTCTACACTCAGTCCTTGAACACAGAGCTAATCTGAGATAAGACAGGACACAGTTGCAACAAGATTAAGAGCCTGGGAAACCCGCTCTTCATAAACTCACGCAGCTGAAGTTCTCTGTAAATGGTAACATATAAAGTAGTTTAAAAAGTAGTAAGTAATCACACCATTGAGAAATGATCTTAACAATTGGTAGACCTCCTGTCTCCTCTTTCAATTAATCTGCCAGCCTGTGGGAAATCCCTGACTTCTGTTTTCTTTTTTTTTTTTTTTTACAGAAAACCTTCTGTTGTCACAAAGCACTCTGGACTGGATGAATCTGGGGACTCAAATGCAAGTGAGGACTTGGATTTAACTGTCAACACAAATGGTCACCTTGATATCACTAGACTGCCTAAAGGTAGGTCTGAAAGTTTCCCACCGCTACCACATACAGAATAGGATGATTTGAACTCGCTCATAACCTTTACTGCACAAATTGAGGTGCAATTAATGTCAGTTGTAAATTGATGTCCATTGTGTTTCAGTATAGTGTGTGGCTTGGGGGGCTACCTCAGGCTAGAAAACCTGTCGTCTACCTGTTGCCAAGCGTGTTGTTAATTGTCTTTGCTTAGTTCTTTTTCTTCTTCTATTTATGATTTAATGTTGGTATGTTTCGTTTACACAGGCACTGTATTGGTCAGGCCTGAACCTGTTGGTAATGGAAGAGATGACTTCAGGGGTCCTGAGTTCCGCAGTCGGAAATCGAGTGCACTGCGGAAAGAGTTCTCGAGAAGACGTGGAGGTCAGTGACGACTGGTTTGTCATTGCACGTCCCTTCATTATTACTCAGGCAGCCAGTTCTTTGACGTGTTAGAACCTAACAGTGGTCACGCAAAAAAGAAGGCACTTGTCGGTGCACTCATCCATTGATTTCCTTGATTGAAAAAAACACTCCAGTGGCCAAAGCGAGCTGAAGATGCACTTCACTTTGTGTCTAAATGCATCTTGGTGATTATCTTGTTGTTACACAGATAACTGATACACTGGTTCTGAAATAAAGCTGCTTCAAGGGCTTCACTCCGACTCTTTTTTGTATTCTGACCACTTGCTCGTAGACATTTTATGGGAAGAATGAGGTGGATTTAAGTAGAGGTTGAACAGGGCATGCTCACTCCTTTGAAGAAACCCATCAATTCATAATTATAACAGTTTTGTTGGTAATGACAGTGGTGTGCTTTTATAGGAGTTGAACACATGGGAATTGTCAGCTGCACCGCATGTGGCCGACAAGTAAACCACTTCCAGAGAGATTCCTTCTACCGGCATCCAGTTCTGAAAGTACTTATTTGCAAGGTGAGTCTGCTTATTGATATGTCAGAAACAAATCCTCCATTTTCAGAGCGTTATGGAGATGTATTTTACTGTTATCTGTGACCTTTAAGCAGGTACAAATATGTGATCAGATTTCGCTAAAAAGCTTTTACATTGCATTTAACAAGTCTGCAGTATTTTTACAGCATTTAGAGTACATGTGTGGCGTTAATAAAAATCCTTTGCATGTTTCTAATACACTTTTTGTCCTCCATTAAATGTTTTGTCAGTCTTGCTACAAGTATTACTTAAGTGACGACATCAGTAAGGATGGAGATGGAATGGATGAGCAGTGCAGGTAGGAGTTGTTGTATTTAATGTTTCATTTTCCTTAACTCTCTTTGTACTATGTTTTTAGCAGCTGTCTTCATTGCCTATTATTTATTTTTCCTCATGCAGATGGTGTGCAGAAGGAGGCAACTTGATCTGTTGTGACTTCTGTAGTAATGCCTTCTGCAAGAAGTGTATTCTGAGAAATTTGGGAAGGAAGGAGCTGTCTGGCATCTTGGAGAGCAAGTGGTACTGCTACGTGTGTAACCCGGAGCCCCTGTTCGACCTGGTGATGGCCTGTGACGGTGTCCTCGAGAACATGGAGCGTCTGTGGCATCAGCAGCGCAAAAGGAACCGAGCGGAGCCGGAGAAATCCAGACTTTATGACATGTTGCCACACTTGCCACAAAACATTCCTTTGGATAAATGGGATCACACTGGAATGGATGGTAATGTGGTGTTCAACTATAACGCACTGCAGATTTCCAAGGACTTGACCAAAAAGGCCAAACATTTAGTGGACTCAACAAACAGCTTAAACCGAACATTTATCAATTTCATTCATGCTGTTACAACAAACAAACAAACTCCCAGTGTTCGCCATCTGTATCTGAAGTCTTTTTTGTCAGTAATTAAAGGCGTGCGAAAATCACTTACCGTACTTGAGGACAGCCTCAAGGAAGAATTCAGTGACTTGGATGTATTTAACAGTTGGGAAAAGTTCCTTAGTGATGACTTTGATGCGCAACCTGTAGCAGACACAGAGCTGGATATCTCTGATGAAAGATGCTTGAGTGACTTGCAGAAATTGGCAGCTGAACATTTGGAAGATGATGATTCTGAATCCAAGGGCTTCGTAGATGGGAGAAGTGCACTTGACTGCCCTGGGGAGGACGTGGATTCAGACTCACATGAAGCCAGACAGAGGACGCAAAAGATTGACCCGAAGCCCCCTGACGCAGGGGTCAACATGACTAAAAAACTAATAGTAAAACTTACACCTGTACCTATGGAGCAGGAGCCTTCCTCTCATGCCCCAAAGATGGAGGAGGACATTCACATGAAGGATAAAAAGTCAAAGGGAAAAGATGCATCTGGAGTAAAGGGGACAGGTGGTGTGTGTGCGAAAAATGAAAGCAAGATGAGCAATGACAACTCTAGTGCATCTCTACACCTAGAAGAGGAACAAGGCAACAGGCGGTCTCCTCGTGTGAAGACGACACCTTTGCGTCGTCCAAGTGACGTCAAGGCCAAAGCGTCTCTTTCAGCAGCCGACAGTGACAGTGACTCTGACCCAGAGGAAGCCCCCAGCGCAGTGCCTGCCAAAAACACTGAAGAACAAAGTCTAAGCAGAGCAAGAGACGACTCCGACTCAGATGAAGTCCCTCCAGCTCTGCTTGAGCGAGCAGCTATGACACAAAGCTCCGATGAACCCCAGAGTGACGAGGATGGTGGAAAAGCATCAACGAAGGTCACCAAGAAATGCCTCTTCTGGCTCACGAAGAACACTCCAATCTCACCGGAGAAGATGCGCCGCAAACGCAAGATGCTGGACCGCTCTCCCGAGTCTGACTCAAGTGACAGAATAGCCAAAGCTCGAAGGGAAAGTGGGACAGATTCCTCTAGTGATGATCAAGACTCACAGAAGAAAATACAACAGTTGAATACGCTGAGGTCAATAGGGAAGCCTCACCTCATCAAAAGAGAGGAGGAAAGTGTGGCAAGAAAGCAGGGGAGGATTCAAGCAGGGAAGTCTAAGACTAAATCTCGTCAGCATGCAATGGAGTCGACATCCTCGTCGAGTGAAGATGAACACGATGACGACTCTGGGAGCGATGGAAGTGATCAGAAGATGAAGCCGATCACTGAAGATGTGGCCTTACTGGGGGCAGCGGCATTCCATCAGTCGTCAGGTGAGCAACTGTTTTCGATGGTATATACTCAAAAGGTGATGATATCTCAGTGTAACTTGTTACCGCTGCCTCCCAAACAATCAGTTACTGCAGGTTTAAACATGGTTTAAATTTCCAATTTCCAGCATTGTAAATACAGTATTGGCTTTTAGGGAGTCATCATTAATATAATTAGTTGCACTTGTTCCACTGAATCAGGTTAATTTTTTTATACTAAAGAAAGAAAAGTTATTTGATGTCTGAAACAGCATCAAGATTCATGTTAGCAAGATTTATTCAGACACCGGAGCAACCTGTAAAGTTACAGATGGACAGGCTCAGAGAAGAAAAGAAAAATGGGTGATGCTCATCAGGGAACCTCTATCTTAGGCACAGGCTGTCTCAGGGGAATTTGTCAGTGCCTTGTTGTACTTAATGAGCTGCACAGAGGCAATTCTGTGACCTAGCAGTCTGTGTATTTCTTGTTAGTTTCTCTTGGTGTAATGGATGTTGGATGTTGGATTGTCCTTGCAGGAGATGAGGAGCAGTCTGGGCCCTCGTGGGCAGCAGAAGATGATGATGATCCAGAAAATAGGTATGGTTCAAAAAGCCCAGATGTACAGTTTGTAAAACACCCTAGATGTAGAAGAAAGACTTCAAACCCTGCCCTCTGTACAAAATCTAGCAACGCCCATGTCATTAAGACTCAGTTGCAGTCTATTCAGACCCGACCAAAACGTAGCTGCAGTAGAGCCCCAGCGATCAAATACACATTTTAGAGGCACACTGTGAAGCACGGGGCCCATGTTGTGATGCTGTGAGACTGAACCTTACTCATAAGAGGCTTGTGAATGATAAGCAACACTCTCTGCTTGTTTGCTAAGTTAAATTAAGTTTAATGACATTTTTTTATTTTTTATTTTTCTTCTTTTACCGTTCTTGTATCCTCTCGTTGATATATTAAGTTGATACTAAAAGGGGAAGGCCTGCAGTTGGCCCAGTTTGCCCATGAAGAGGTTTGAGCAAAAATCAGAAAGATGAATGAAACTTATTTTGCCTTACAGCTCAACCTGTTAATGTATTACTATTTTGTATTATTATTTGCATTGACAGTATTTATAAAGTTTTGAACCTCTAATTTTCTGTGTTATTACAGAATGCACAAAGAACTGTTGTCCTCCACTGAGCAGCACTGTTTATTTAAGTAAATGGAATATTGTTATTCAAAGGTGAAGTATAAAGTTTGGAGCATACCTGCTGTATTATTTGCACACATTTACATGAAAACAAAAAAGAAAAGAAAATTGTGAAGTATTTTTTTTTTCTCTCCATAAATTACTAATTGCAAGCAAAGTTTTGTGTTCATCTGGTAGTGAACACCTGTGAACACAACAACTTGCAAAGTTGTAAGTACGTATAAAACTTTTATGCTTCACCTCGAAAACCGTCTTCTTAACTTTCTGCTCTAAAAGTAAACCCTACATGAGTCACAGCTACGGTGTGACAATTAAATTTTGCCCTATTTACAGTAAAATGGCAAAAGGATTGTTTGTTGTAAATGCATTTTTATGTTATTCAGCTTTTGAATTCTTTCACACACAAAAGTTGAAATTCCTTCTTGTAGCCTCTTGTCAATTCTGGCCACAAATACATTCCGTAAGTCTTCTACCACACAAGACTTGAGTGTGACTTAGGGCTTCCTTTTGAAGAATGGGCCTGTTGTTTGATACCAGTGTTGGTGCATCATTTCAGAGTTTGATGTCTTACGTTGGCGTCATGAACTGATCTGTAAATCTCAGGATTTGTCATAGGGCTACTCTCACAGTCCAACAAACAAAGAAAATGGAACGTTTGTGACCCTAGAAGATTTTTTCCATCAGTTTTGTGCAAGTCACCGTAAACAACAGAGCTAACAGCCAGCTGCAGTAGATACGATTGGTGGTGCATGTCAGTTGACATTGCTCATTTGATTGTGAAATCGTGCTTAGCAATGTTATGTTTAAGGCCTCATCATCATCTGGCGTTTGCTCTTGGCCACCGTGACGAGTAATAAATTTTGGGATAACGTAACACTCTGCCACCTGGTATGTAGTCTGTCTTCTTTAAAAACTAGATGACTTGAAAGTGACTAATGGAGTCTGTAAGATTTACTTTTTTAACACTATTCCCTTTATATATGTATACAGCCCTGACCTTAGGTCTTGTCTGTATCTTTTAATGGTGTAATATTTAAAATATAGATGCGCCTGGTCAAAGTGCTGCTGAGGCCTGGGATTATTTACCTTTTGCATATATGCAATATACTGTAGCAGTAATTAGAGGCCTGAGATGTCTTTTCAGGTTTGCAGGATTTGTGTCCTCTGCCAAACAAAAGTTTTATAGGTGTATATTTCAGAGATGGTGTCATTTAGTTTCTCTGATAGAGGTGCCTTTGCAGAGATTCTCTTCAAGGTTAGCTCATTCAAATTTGTTCCGCTGATGTTTTGAGAAATCGGCCTGAGATTTCTGACACTATCCCAGTACGATGGAGGTGAATAAAAGTTTGTCATTGCTGCTCAAGGCCTAGCCCTGAACAACAGCGCAGGGTTTTGGTACAGATTTGGGCTTTGCAGTTGGAGGTCATGTGAACTTTTTGTCCTGTACAAAATTCTACAGAGGATACAGGTGTAAAACAATGAAGAAAATACACTGTCACCAGCATTCAGGATTTATTTGTTGTGTTTGGCCACCAGTGCCACAGAAGTCACATTTAGTCTAATTTACAGACCTCACTGTATGAAACATTTCTGTATGTTTTACCCCACTTTCTATACACAGAGTATACATTACTGCTGACCATTTTCTCCAGCATACTGTAGCTTTTTAAGCCTCATCTGATGAACTTTCACCATATTTGAATTTGCAGAGACTAAAACCCTGCTTGACAAACGGTTGTTTTTTTTTCCTGCAGTGCTGCAGTTAAGAACAATTTGAGTTAAAAAGGCATCCAGGCCAGTGTTTTAAAATGTTTTATGGAGATGTTGTATATCTGAGAATTGAGGTTGGGCTGTGAAACAATAATTGTTACAATGCAAGAAGCGACCAAATCCTCACTGTGCCTTTAATGACTTAAATGTTTGTTTCTCGTATTTTTTCCAGGGCGGATTTTCTGACAGCACAGCAGTGAATGCAGTTCTGTTAGGCAACAATCACTTAAATCTGGGATATTTGTAGCTTTTTTTTCAGAAGTTTTTAGCTGTAGTGATAGCAGAGAAAAATGGTCAGCAGAAATGAAAAAAAAAACATTGTAGTAAGTGCGCTAAAACACGAAAGGTACTGTTCCCACCGTCAAATTATTACCAGTATATAAATTCCGATGGTGTAGTACTTTAATTTTCTACAATGTGTTTCTGATTTTTCTGTTTTTGTTTTTTTGCTCAGTTGAAACATGTTAAATGAGATCCAAAGCTATAGTCTGGTTCTGCTGCTGTCCTGTGGCATTGCTTTGTGACACAGTAGGTCTTTTATGATAAATTCTCATTGGATGTTGGATTTAGTGTCAGCGAATATGGCTGTTATCCTATGTCCAGTGACCTTTATTGACAACCTATTTTTAGATCAGGATCAGACCTGTGCACGCAATGTATGCTGAGAAAGGGGTGATGAATTGACCAGAGAGTAGACTTACTTGAGCCAGACCCAGGTCCCATGTAAGCCTGTTGGATTCATGTTTATTATGTGTAATGACAGGTCAGCCCTGTGCTGAGAAATGCACATTGAAGACAGGTAGATGTTGAAGAGGTTTAGTTACCACTAGTTGTATGTAACAGTGAGTGGCCAAAACACTATATGGTATTAAACCATAAAAATTATAATTCCTTTTTTAAAAAATTAAAACTAAATGTAAATCATGAATATTTTGTGAGTAAGTACTCCACTGGAGTGTAAAGGGGTTAAAACCAGTTGAAATAACCTTTCAGTCTGAGTAAATATTTATGTACAGACTTTGTTAGTAATTTGCTCTTTTTATGTCCCACATTTTTTTCCCCGTTCTTGGACAATATTAGTTGGCTGCTAGTAGCAGAGGAATATGCTGCCTTTCATTCAGCTCTCAGTTTGTGTTAAAAAAAACAACCCTGTAGCTCTTTAACTGCGAGCTGCCGTGATTGAACTACAGATCAATGTAATTTTTATTTTCACAATAAAAGAACCGACAGGTGTCTGTTGGACTCGAGCACGCAAAAACTTTGTAATAAAAAAAAAGGGAAAATATTCCTCCTTATTCCACAAAGGAGAATAAACTAAGACCGTGTCTTTTTTTTATTGTGAAGACTACTTGCTGTAATAAATTCTTAATCTTAAAAAACGTCTCTGTCTCATTTTTATCTTTATTTTATGGGCTATTATTTTTAAATGTATGTCTTCCAGTGTTGTGGCAGTTCACTTTAACTGGTCTGTGACTTTACCAGCAGAGCTTTAAATTGGCACATCAGTTCAAGAATTTAGTGTTGACACATAAGGCAGATTGAGTAGAGGAAGATAATTGATCTGATTTATAACTGATTTCTTCTTAATGCCAAAAAATTGGCTTTTAGTAAGTAATGAAGTCTTAACGATATCCAGCAGAAGGTGATGTTACTGATCATGAAATGAATTTCAGGTACCTTTTCCTTCTTCTCTACTTTTGAAAGAATCGCTAAGAAAATGCTGTTGGCCCAAATCAAAGCCAACTACTCCTCGGGTGATGATATCTCTTCGGATGAGGAAACGGAGGATGAATCTGAGTCGGGGGTTGACAGGGAGGTCAAACAAGGCAACGAGGATAACGGAACAGATGAAAATGGTAAGTTGTTATTTTTTTAAGTAGCACATTTTTAGCTTTCCTCTTGTGCTTCCTTAATAAGCACAATAATTCTTTTCCGGTTGTATTCCAATTAATCAATAACAGTTTACAACCAAAGTTGTGACTAGAAAGGTTCACAGTTGTCAGGTGTCACTCTGGCTTACAAAAGTGGGAACATTATAATAGTCTATATCTCTGCTAACAGGGGAGGACTTGGCTTCCGAATCATCTGACAACTCGTCTGATGGGCCCAACTCCAGGCACCATCTACTCCGCCACAAGATCACCTTAGATGAGGGAACGTCAAGTGACAAGGGCACAGCAGAGAGTGAAGCAGGACAGCAGCAGAGCAAGAAAGGAGCCAGCAGCAAACACCTGAGCTGTAAGGACGTCTCTAACGTTCAAAACTCACCTGGCTGAACAGGGAACAACTACGTTGCTCTAATGTCTGATTTTGATTTCTGTCAAGCTGATAGTGAAAGTGGTGGTGAGAGTATAGAGTCGGAGCTAGATGACCTGGGATTGAGTGAGGAGCTGAGTCAGTCGGAGGATGAAGAACAGTTCAAAAGGTACGTTAAATTAAAAAAAGAAAAAGTCTTTGCTCTCTAAAATTTGAATTTGTTGAATTTAGTTTGAATCTGTCCTACCTTTACCAGATGCACTGAGGAAAGTACTTCACTTAAATAAACATAATACCACAAAAGAAAAAATACCCCCATTAAATATAAAAGTCCTGCATTTATATGTAGGAGTATATACAGTGTGTGGCTGGTGTTGTACACTTTAAACTTAGCCTGTGTAACTTTTGCTGAACAGTGGCCACTTCCATAACTACAATTATGGAATAAAGACAAATGCTAAAATAGTAGAGCAGGGTTACACAGTCAGCAAACTGACTCAGTAATGTCTATTTTAAGTTTACTCAGATTAGCTGATGTCAGCCCCTGCTATTGGTCATATCAGAGCAAATCAAGCTGTAGGAGCAAAACCTCTGACTGTGCTGAGTTATGGGTGAATTTCACTGCTTATAAATTCACTGTTTCATGTGTAAGAGAATGAATGTACTACGACTACTTTCAAAAGTTACAAGGTCTTTCTTTTAAATTAACGTGAAAGAACACAGACAGTATTTCAGTATTTCAGCTCACGTTCCTGTAACAGAAGCCAAGAGTACTGTCAACCAAGAAATAAAGAAACCAGCAAATAAATCAAGAACCGATTAAGATTTAATGTAGACTGCAAAACAGACTTGCATTGGACCACATTTATATTTTATTATTATTATTATTATTTTTTTTAATAAAGAAACAAACACATTCCTCTCTGTCACACTGTCAAGTTAAAAATGTAGTATGTAGTCCATGTAGTGGAGTAAAAAGTGCTATATTTGGAAAATTTTACTGTTTTGTACTTTAGTATTCACACTTATGTCATGTAAATTCTTTTTGATTTCTCATTCTCCTCTTTTTAGCTCCAGATTATCCACTAAAGCGAAGGAAGCGTCCCGTAGTTACGAAGAGAACAAACAAGTGCCCTGCATTTTGTTGTCCGACTCCAACAGTGAAAAGGTATCAGCTATATATATATATATGTATATATATAAAAGTTATTTATCGTTTTCATTTTTTTCATTGTCATTTCTCTGTATCTGCTCATCTCCAAAGAGAGGGGAGTTGTCCCCGGTTGTCTAATGGTCATATTGCTTGTTGGATCTTTCTGTCATTTGAGCAGAGTGATCAAGAGGGTAGAGATGAGGAGATCGACAGTAAAGGCACTCCCAAAGGACGTAAAAAGATCCGCAAAATCATCGAAGACATGAATCTCCGTGCTGAGACCCAGGAAGCACTGAGAGAGGAGGAGGAGAGATGCAAACGGTTGGCTGATCGGGATCAACAGATGGAGGACAGGAGAGAGGTGTGCACGCACTTTAATGGTCAAACAGACCATTAAAGTGATCAGTGGATATTTACAGTAGTTTAACATTCAGATTTGTGCAGCAGGACTTGAATCACATCACGCTTGTCAGCACGTTTTAGGAAGTGTTTTAAGAGGTTCATTAAGAGGAGGAGTGAACTGGCTGTCATTATCCGGTGTTGTCTTCCAGATAATTGTTATAGGGGATGAGCTGTCCCAGGTGGTGTGTCCCATCACCACCAAGCTGATCCTGGATCAGGATGAGGAGACCAAGGAGCCTCTCGTTCAGGTGCACAGGAACCTGGTGACGAGACTGAAGCCTCACCAGGTGGACGGTTAGTCTGCGCTCTCTGTTCTGACTGAGGGGGACGATGCTTTACTGTTGAGCACAATACAGTCATGCTAATGGCAATAACAGCATTTGTTAGCACAGTTCCTGTGTTTACATTTAGATCGTGCTTCTTCAAGCACTGTGTTTAAATGAACGTGACTCACAGATATCTCCAAGAACTGCTAGAGATGGTGAACTGAAGTGGTTAAGTGAACTAGTCTGTTTGATTCTAATATTCTAATGATGCTAATTAATGCTGTTATTTAATGCTATTAATTAGCCGTGTATTTTCACAGTTACACACAGTTGATACTAGAATTGCTCTTCATGTTCTCTTTATTCTCCAACAGGTGTCCAGTTTATCTGGGACAGTTGTTGTGAGTCTGTGAAGAAGGCCAACTCTTCCCCAGGATCAGGCTGTATACTGGCACACTGCATGGGCCTGGGGAAGACTCTGCAGGTGAAGACATGCACATATCCACCTCCAGTAGATTGGTCATAGATAAAGGAACAGACCAAACATTTTATATTCACTTTATATTGCTAGTTTTATGTATTGTCTGTGGTTAATTGTCTGTCATCTTATAGGTTGTAACGTTCCTCCACACGGTGCTGCTGTCAACAAACCTGAAATTCCGAACAGCCCTGGTTGTGTGTCCGCTTAATACGATCCTCAACTGGGTCAGCGAGTTCAAGAAATGGCAGGGCAGCATGGGAGAGGACAAAGTCAAGGTTTCAAAGCAATTAACAAGCGTTACATTTTGTGCTTCAGATGCTTTATGTCTCACCCTTTGCATGATGTGCACAAACACACGCCTGTGAGCAGTTATTGTTCAAACACAATTATGTTACAGGTTACAGAACTGGCTACAATAAAGCATCCTCACGAACGAATTAGAGCTCTGCAGAGGTGGCACACAGGCGGGGGTGTTTTGATATTGGGGTATGAGATGTACCGCATCCTGTCAGCGGCCAAGAAAATCAACAGTGATGAGTGGAAGACAGAGTTAAAGAGCATACTGGTGGATCCAGGTACCGAAACATTGTAATGTGAAGAAATAAATTAAAAACGTCTTTGCTTTGTGCACTGACACGGCTCTTTTCTGTGTACTATTTCCAGGCCCAGACTTTGTAGTTTGTGACGAGGGGCACATCCTGCGCAATGATGCATCCAATATCTCCAAAGCCATGAACGCCATCAAGACCCGACGGAGAGTGGTGCTGACAGGCACGCCGCTGCAAAACAGCCTGGTGGAGTGTAAGTCTGCACCACTGTGCCATATTAAGGACATGAGGTCACACTTTGCTTGAAGAGATGTAGAATATACAGGATGTGCAGTAATGTGCAGTGAGTCCCATCATGTATTTAAATGTCACTACCTTCCCTGTTATTTTCTCGGCCGTTTTGCTGCACCGTTGGTGCCTGTTAATGGGACTGTTGACAGATTATTTTGTTTTCTACTTCCACAGTTTGTTTTTGTTCTAGTTGCAAGACTAGACTAGGGAGTTTCCTCAGTGAATTAGGTTATTCGATAAAGTCATAACAACGTCTAAGCCGGTAAACAGGCGCTCCTAAAACATTTCTTAGGCTGAGGCATTTTGGAAAACAAGTCAGCAGATGCTCAGACAAAGGTTTGTTTGCTGAAACATGTCAGCCTTCGTAACAAATGGTAAACTGATGTCCCAAAACTGCAGAACTAAAACAAATTGTGCTTCACTCAAGTTAGGAGTAATATTTTGACAGATATTTCATTTTGAAATTAAACTCTTCATATTATTCAAAATATTTTGTTCCCACAGACCACTGCATGGTCAATTTCATTAAGAAGAATCTTCTGGGCTCACTGGGCGAATTCCGAAACCGCTTCATCAACCCCATACAGAACGGCCAGTGCGCTGACTCCACGCCAAAAGACGTCCGAATCATGAAGAAGCGAGCACATGTACTTCATTCAGTGTTGGCTGGATGTGTGCAGGTAAAAAAAAAAAAAAAGGTTAATTGAAAACTGTGTGTACATGTACACATACAATTTGGTTTATATTCCAGCTTTCACAACACTGTGTTCATCTTTTTTTCTTAGAGAAGAGATTACTCTGAGCTGACTCAGTTTCTGCCTCCCAAACACGAGTACGTGTTGGCAGTGAGGGTTTCCCCGCTTCAGTATCAGTTGTACCGTTACTACCTCGACCATGTCACTGGTAAGAATCTGTCTTCACATCTTTGCTGTGAGGAACAAAGATGGATGTCCAGTTATAGAATAATGTTGAGATGAAAATTCACATCAGTTAAAGTTGGTTGTGATTTCCTATCAGCAGAATTGAAGTTTTTAGCTGCGACGAATTTGTGACTGAAATCGAATACGTGTTTGGTTTTTCCAGGTGTGGGTTCTGTGTCTAACAGAGCAAAGATGAGGACTGGAGCAAACCTCTTCAAGGACTTTCAGGTGCTCAGCCGAATTTGGACTCATCCCTGGTGCCTTCAGCTCAACTACATCAGCAAAGAAAATAAGGTACCTTCAACACGTGCTGATGATTCCCTATTACTTTGACATATGTTAAATGTTTGAAATGTTAATTAAGACTTAACCGGATTTTGATAACAGGGATATTTGGAAAAGAAGACTCAAGCTAAAGCGGCAGCCCAGCTGAGAAATGAGGAAGCCGCTGTGTCTGAGAGGTTTGGCCGACTATATTCAAAATCAATAATTAGATATTGTGTCTGGTGCCAGAAAATACATCAGCTTTGGAACAAGAAACAACAAAATGTATGGGACTCTGCACCTGCTGTGTTGAGCGTAAACTGCAGTTCTCAACCTTATTTTCCAATTATATTTCATCCTTTTTTTGTGTAGTGGACTGAGAGAGAATGAAGGGATAGAAGGGAACAAACCCGACAACAATACAAAGGCTATCAGTGATGTGTCCAAAGGTGCTCCAGCTGCGGAAGGTATTAAAGCTCCATGTGTCACTAATACTCCAGCCCTGTAGCTTACATATTAATATAATTGGTCCTGTGTTATATTCTGTTCAAGTCGAGAAAGCGACCATTAGCTCAAGGTCTCAGAATCCAGATGAAGGCTGGTACAAGAATCTGCTGACTGAGGAGGACGCCAAAATCCTGGAGCACTCAGGGAAGATGGTGCTCTTGTTCGAGATCCTCAGAATGGCCGAGGACCTGGACGATAAAGTGTATGTTTCTTTTCTGACCTGAAGCATGTTTAAACACACACAAACGCTGCAAGCGGTCTTTCAAGATGCCGACTGGTCATCGCGTCTAACCAGATCCATTTTTTTTTTTGCATTTCAAGGCTTGTGTTCAGTCAGTCCTTGATCTCATTAGACCTAATTGAGGATTTCCTTGAGGCTTCTCACCGTGCCAGAGAGCCATCATCATTCAAAGGTATTATTCTCTTCATGTTCATTTAGAAAATGTCTTACTTGATGGTACTTATTGTCTTTTTTCATTTTCGATCTAACAGCAGGCAGCTGGATCAAGAATGTTGATTACTATCGTCTCGACGGCTCCACCACTGCTATGTTAAGGAAGAAATGGGCAGATGAGTTCAACAATGCTGCCAACGTCCGGTACAGATTATCTGACTGTTACATCTTTTATACTGATTATACTAATATACAAAGTCTCTCTTCTGATTGTATTTTATCAATCTTTACTGTAGCGGACGGTTGTTTCTCATCTCGACGAGAGCCGGCTCTCTGGGCATCAACCTGGTGGCTGCCAACAGGGTCATCATCTTTGATGCCTCATGGAATCCGTCATATGACATACAGAGCATCTACAGAGTGTACCGCTTCGGTCAGCTGAAACAGGTGTTTGTGTACCGCTTCTTGGCTCAGGTGAGCTCTCTGATCCTCACTGATGTCGTCTGAAGGTTAAAGGTTAAAGAGTGTGTAATAGAAAAAGATTTGAGAATGAGGGATGGCTGTTAAAATGATCCTTTTTAAATTCAGTTCTACTACTGAGTGAAAATGTATGAACTCTAAACTTTGCAGGCGTTGGACATGGATTTTCTGGAGCTGCTGTATTTCTACTGAAGCTGTAAACCTTTCACTCCTGTTTATTATGGCTGTTATTCTCATCTTCAGGGCACCATGGAGGAGAAGATCTATGATCGTCAGGTGACCAAGCAGTCTTTGTCCTATCGAGTGGTGGATCAGCAGCAGATTGAGAGGCACTTCACTCTTCATGAACTGACTGAACTTTACACATTTGAGCCAGACCTGCTGAATGACCCAAACTCTAAGAAAAGCAAGAGAACCACCTCTGTTTTGCCAACGGTGACTTCACAGTCCTTTCATGACACACATCTTACATGACGAACGTGCAGTGTGAAATGACTTCTCTGTGTTTGATTCTCAGGATAAGGTCCTGGCACAGCTATTGCAAAGCTGTAAAGACCAGATCGTGTCTTACCACGAGCATGAATCTCTGCTGGACCATAAACAAGAGGAGGAGCTCAGTGAAGCAGAACGCAGAGCTGCCTGGGCCGAGTACGAGGCTGAGGTAAAAAAAAAAAAAACCCGCACACAGCCAAGCATAAATTATGACGCGCAGCAGCCTGTAGTCTATGTGCTTACAGTATGTAAATGCGTGTCTTTGTTTTTTTGTTTTTTTCAGTCAAGCACAGCCAGCATCTCAGTCAGCTCGAGTCAGGACAGTTTGGATATGAAGACCAATGAACAGCTACTGGTATGAATAATTTTCTAAAATCTTTTCTTAGAATTGCTGCTGGTGCTGTTTGTGTCTTATATAACATTTTACATAAAAATGTCTTTGCAGGAATTGCTTAACAAGTGCAGAGCAAATGTGTCAGTGGCCTTCATGTCCATGCAGAGGTTCAGGTCTCACTCCATTGAGGACTACATGTCGCAAGTGGTGAGTGAACTTAAGTTCCCTTGGTCATGTGGTAAATGGATGTATCTCTACCAGCCTATACGAGTGTTCGCACAGTTTGGAGGAAGTACATTAGCCATGGTCGACTCTCAACCGACGCACTAAGCTGAGTTTCAAATAATTTAATAGTATGAGCACATGACAATTGTTTTTTTTTCTGTGCAGTTGAAAAAATGGCTCATAACTACCAATCGTACTGTACATTACAGCTGAGAATATTCTTCTCGTGTGTAAAAACTGATTTATTTGTGTTGCAGCGGCAGCAGTATCCTCACCTGCCCGAAGACCACATTAAGGTCAAGGCTGATATTTGGAGACTGTGTGATGAGAAGGAGATGGAGCGTAGACAGGCCTTTTATCGAGACGTCCTCGCACAGCAGCAATCAGTAAGTCAGTTTTACATGCGTGAGCGTGTGTGTGCGCCATTTCTCATGTTTCAATCATTATTCTCTCTTCGTAGCTCACACTCAGCATTCAGGCCATACTGAACAGTCGAAGAAATCAAGTGATGCAGACCTCCGTGGCCACTGTGGACCAGCCTGGGCAGACCTGAACACGTAAAATCATTTTGGAGTAAGAAAAAGAAAGTGTGGTGCCTTTGTTCTTCGTCACCTTACATGGACCTTATTTCATCACTGCCGTACCAGTGAACTGAATGTATGATTTACCAATATGGTAAGAAAAGAGAGAACTGATCTCCCAAAGCATCAAGTGATCAGGTGTCATAGGACACATATCACTATTCCTTAGAGTTTCAAATGTCTCATTATAGCAATGTTTCAATGCGCACTGACTGAATTTTGATTTGTAACACTCTAAGCACTTTAATTTACGCAGGATATGTAGTTAAGTTGAGTGTTGGAAAAAGACTGGGTAATTCTTCAGCTGCTTCATACCAAAAAGAATATTGTGTGGATCAGAATATAAGTGATGGTTTCAGTCTTAATATTTAAGCTTAATATGTTTTCCTTTTGAATTATTTTAACCTTTTATATGTTTGTTATCAGGTGTCATATTTCTGTAATAAATTAACAAAATAGCTGATTTTGGTTCTTGTGTTATTTTTGTCCATGTTTGTGAACCATCACTCAGAATCAGGCCAGTCAAATATGATGGAAATATCTCTTCAGTGTTTTTATATGCATGCATTTTTGAGCCAATGCGGCTTCAATGATGTGAATCAGCAGCTTGCTACACAGTTTCCAAATCAGTTAATGCTGAGTTAACTTTCCTCTTGACATAAACCAACATAAGGCGATCATGTTCCCTACCAAGTATCCCACAGCAGAAACAGAGCAGCTGTTCAGACACCCAGTTGTTCCCCTGAGAGGAAGGCTCCATGCTCAGAAGTTTATTTGTTAATTAATGAAACCAAGCCAGCTGCAGTGGTGGAAAACCCTTTAAGGTTTCCCTCGGGCTCCACTTCAGCTGACAATAGTGCAAAGGAAATGCGTATACAAAACTGTACAGGCTTAGAAGGGATCATAGGTTCACGAAAAAAAAAGTTTTTACACAGATCTTCCTTATAAATTAGATTCTTAAGTGGCATAAAAGGCATTAGACTGGGGAATAAATCTAAAATAAGTCTTTGTGCACATAAACATGTTTAAGTTTCTTACATAATTTGGCAGCTTCACTGTAAAAAAAAAAACAACAACAAAAAAAAGGTGTCATACACTTCCATGCAGTTTCCAAGATTTAAGATGCTTTATGTTTTAGTTTGGGATATAACCTCAAGAGGGACATTAGGTCCACACAGAAGAAAATGCTACGTTTTAATGCACATGTGGATCAACAAGTTAAATGTCATAATGGTATCAGTTATGATACTTGAAATGCACTGACAGTGTTGAGCTGAAGGTAAAAAGAAATTAAACCACACAGGTGGAAAATGCAGACTTTGGCAGGAATGATACGTAAACACTGTCAATTAAACATGTTTGGGTTTTTAGATGTAGCCTTGGGATCTGGGAAATTGTGATGACATTTCGATTTTTTTCCTCCGACGCGTGAGTCCAAACAATTAATGAATAGGTCACAAAATAACCTACATTTTAAATGAATAATGAGATGTTAGATAATGTCACCGGACATGAATGTAGATGTGTAATTAGTTTAAAAATGTCTGATCCACTTTATCTGTTAAAATGTTTTTTTTTTTTTTTTTTACTAATGGAAAAAAGGATATGGAAGCTGAGAAAACATTAATAACTGAGTGGGGGGAATAAAATATTTACGGACTGCCAAATTTTAAATTTTACACACATGTATAAACTACTTTAGTTTGTTTGGTGAGGTCTTAAAAATAAAGGATAACACTACACTCAGACACAGTCATATTTTAAGTTAATTAATAAAAACTGTATGTATAGTTAAAAAAAATAATTTCAGTCCACAAAAAATAGTCCTTCACAGTAATGGCTGTAGTTTCCTGAAGTCGTAGAAGTCCAGAGGGAGTTTTAGTGTCTTACGTGAGCATACACAGGTAAGCCCATCGCTCATGTCTGATGCGTGATGTTCTGAGCTGTGTTAATGTCCTGTGTCCAGGTCCCTCATGTATTCCTGAAGCGCCTGCAGCCTGGCATCAATCTCCGACAGCTCAGCACCAGTATCTATGGAGGTCTCTGGAGATGGACATGTAGAAATGATAATTAGATTTGTTGTGGCTATTACACAAATTTTTCCCATTGAAATAATTTTACTGCAGCAAAAATGTAAAATTAAAAAAAAAAAAAAAGACTTTCGTGATTTACCTTTGTCTTTCATTCTGTGTGTTGGAGTACTGCACAGTGGCTTCCTGGTTAAAAGGCCTCCTCTTGACTAGAAACAAATTTTACATAAAGGGATAAGGCATTTCAAATAAAGACCAATAAAACCACCAGTGACTTACTGGTAAGTCCTGCCTGTGTAGCTGAAGCTTGATATACAGTAGCACATTCCTGAGCGTCAGAGAGCTCTACTGTCATCCAGAAACTAATAAAAACAAATCAGTGAGCCCCACTGTTGCAGTGCGTGACAGGTACCATCATTACAATGACCGCGGGCACCTTTTTGAATAAATTTTGTTAAAAACTGCAGTGCCTAAGATATTTGCCCAGATATTTGAGGAAATCACTGAGCCTGGAAGTTGGACAGTATTCGGAGATTAACTAATACGTTGTTGTGTTTGGTCATTTCAAGGGATTTGTTGGAGAATAACCACAACCTTATGATTTAAATATACAAATCAGAGCAGGAATAAACTTAGTGCCAGAGTTACACTAATTACCATGTCACTCACCATACTGGGTCCATTGTAAATCTGTTTTCTTCCTCTGTAAACACAGAAAAACAGAGCTTAAAATAATCAGCTAAAACAACAGAGACTTCATAAAAACCTACTCGAGGCCATCCCATCACCTGAACAGAGTTTTGGCCATTTCATCCATGTCCACTAACGAGCTTTCAGAGGAGTTCCTGCTCCCTCTCCGCTCCACAGATAAACTCCTGCCTCTGCTGCCAGCCCGGGCCATCTGAGGATAGGCCTCTCTGGAGCGTGAACGGCCCCTCTCAGGGACAATGGGTGACGTCAGCATGTCCCTCCGCACCTTCCTCTGTCTGACACAGAAAACAAGGTTATAATTATTGACCCAAGCAGCTACAGCACTAAATACAGGTGGTACTGTCACAGATAAAATAACAGAAACCAACTTTTTGAGTTCTGCCTCTTTCTGTCTGCGCTGTCTGTCCTGGATGTAAGCAGTTGGGTCAAAGCGTGATACCCGTGACCCTGGAAGATGGAAAATGGGAATAAAACAAGTTATCACTCAGTTTTATCCAAGCAGTCGGTAACTGATAAAATTTTCTTAAAAAACATTTTGGTCTACAAAATCATCTTTTAGAGTCAGTACCAGTGGGAGAGGGTGACGGCCTGGGAATGCGAGCACGTGGTCCTGAGGAATCCGCTCTTCTTCCTCTTTCCTCAGATCTTTGCACTCTGTCCTGTATCCGTTCTCTGGATCCTGAGCGAGCCCTGACTGTCCCGTACCCCGATCCTCTCTCGCGGGAGAGAGAGCGATAGATTTCCCCGTCAACTCGAGAGCTGCTATGACCGGACACAGGAGTCACTCTGCTGCAGACACACAAAGAGGGTGTACACTAAGTAGGTGAATAGATTCAGATTTTAAATGTTTAGTCCACATTGTGAGTCAATGAATGAAAGAGAGAGAAAGTAAAGATTTAGTACACGCTTAGATTGTCTAACCCTCTCCGTAGTAACGCCAGTTCACTGGTGAGACTCTTCACACGAACACGGAGAGCACATTCTGATGCTCTCAGCTCCTCCAACTAACCACGACAGGGGAAAAAAAAAAGTTAAAACCAGCTCGGTAACAAAGAAAACACCATAACTCTTTTTCAGTTGACTACACTTTGAGAAGCTGAGGAGCTCCACCTGCTCCATTAGGAGTCGCTGCTCCTGGCATCTCTTGCTCGCTGAGCGTTGACTTTTGGCCCTCTCCTTGACAAGCTGCTCCTCCAGCGTCCTCACCACATCTCTAACACCCCAGTCCTCTCGCCCAGCTGTGGGACCGCTTGCAGTCATCTGCAGTCGCTCCAGAACTTTGGCCATGGCCTCCTTTTCTTCTTTCACCAGCGCCAGCCTTGAAAACAGCAGAAGACATCAAAACAAAAATCCCACACCTCTTCATACTGATTATGGTCAGTGGTGAAGATTAAATGCAACCTACTCTGATCGTAGCCGCTGTATTTCTAGTTCTGCAGATTTGTTAACTCCATGAGAGGTGAGCGCACTGAGCTCAGCCCTGAGGGCTCTGATTTCCTTTTGCAGGGCAGCTGGGTCCGGCTTCCCCACATAGGGCAGGGGTAAAGGGTAGTGTATCCTACAAATACGAAACAGTCAGCAAGTCAAAGACAGTTATTACCACAGACACAACTTGAATACTCAGGAACTATTTCTGTGGTTAAAGTAGGGCATAATCCAACAAAATGTAAACGCTGCCACAGATAGACACAAACCTGTCAAACTCCACAGTGTAAATGAGGATTAGATATCTTTTTGCAGTGAGAGCAGAAGACTGCTGATGGCCACGAGGACGACTAACCACTCCTGCTTTTCTGTTGCGTAGTAGCTCCAGGTCAGCATAAGTCAACAGGTCAAGTGTAACAGAATCACTCATCTGCAGAAAAAGCTCAAGTTAACGACACAAACAGAAATTTAAAAAAAAAAAAAAAGTATTTCATGGACACCAACTTGCGGGAAAAAAAAATATAAGATTTTTATATGCCTATGTTTTTCTGACTGCATGAGTGTTTTTGTGTTTTGTGTATTGCTTTTGTTTTAGCCACAAACAGCCTGATACAGTACAGGAACAGCACACACAAAGGTTCTGTGTGTGTGTGCGCTTGTATGTATACGACAGTTCAGTTGAAACTGATTTTTCAATGTACCCATAATTCCAATTGTTACTCTTGTTTTCCTCCAGGCTCTCTTCTTTTAGCCCCTGTTGTTGACCATTAATGAAAAGGAGAAAGGGAGCAAGACAGCTCGAGATAACTGTACATTTTTCGCTCAAGTGGAAACACTGAACTCGAACGAAGGGGTCTCGCCTCAGCTCACACAGCCTAGAGCGAATATGTGTATTCACATTTTTCTCTTGACTTTGAATATATTTGTGCCACCTCTACAGTTTTATATTCTATCTGTGCAAGTGCGCAGTTAAAACATACCTTTCTAACAGCAGATTCCAGCATGCTACAGAAAATGGGAAACTGCTTGAAGTTGCCAGTTTTGCGAGTGAGGTCCTCAATGTCTGAGGGGGGAAAAAAAAGCATGAATATGACTCTTTTTGCTTGTGACGACATTTGGTCATTGATAAATGTTTGCTACTTACATGCTGGATCAAATTCCCCCCTCCACTGATCCGCTGTCATCGAGTCAGAGATTTCAACCATCAGCAAACTCTTGTCCACCTCTATCTTCACAGAAAACTCCACCCCTCGAAAAACAATATCCTCCATCACCTCAGAGGCCTCTTCCATTGCTGGGGATCTGTGCAGGAGAAATAAATGATTTCCATGACTTTCAAGCATGCAGAATCAACCAACTCCTCTACTATTTAAAAATACAGCTACATAGTGTTAGTGGACAATTTACACACTTTTGTGTGGTTGCCATGTCATAAAGCTACATACATCTGAAGCCAGGAACAACGAATGAATCATACACACCAGTTCACAGCCTAAGAGAAACAACACGCTGCTAAGCAATAAACTAGGTAGTACGTTTCTCTGCATTTAAGTCGCAGGATTGTTTTTGGAACATGAATTGTATTTGTACTTTATTTAGCTCGATCTGTTTACATGCTTTTTATCTGTCTCACAAGCAACCACTGAAGGGTGGATGTTAGCTATGGATATTATTTCTCACCACAAAATGAAGCGTCCAGGTGTAAACCAACTGCCACATGTATTAGTCATTTTCCCTATCGTTATTCTCGCTCTCTCCCTCCTGTTTCACCTGGCTCACCTGACACAGCCTGTCTTCATCAAAACACACCGCGAGAGGCGGTAGCGAGCAGACAGGGTACATTTTAAAAGGTGTCATCATTTTTTTAATTCAAAAAGTTCTGGTTGATGGGTCATATCATGTGTCGAGGACTCGGCTAACACCACAGGTCGTGTTTTAAGAAGTAAGTTCCTATGTTAATGTGTCTTTTGCTGCGCTACGATGCTGCTAACACTTCGCGCTTGACTTCACTTTCTCCCGTTCAGAGTGAACAGAGGCATGAAATCTGTGTTAGCCTCATCTTTCACTGTACACACACACACACACACACACACACACACACACACACACACACACACACACATTATCGACAGCGTGACTGCTGTTTGTTTAGCTACAATCAGTGTAAGTACAACGTACACTTACAGGGTCGGCTTTTCTGAAAAATAACCACTTTATCTGCCACCTCTCTGTCAGTAGGTCAGCTAAAGAGAGTAACATCTCAACAGCTCCGGTAACGCTGACGTTAGCTAAGGTTAGCTAGCATGGACATCATCGTTAGTTAACGCTGGGTAACTCAGGTAAACCTGACTCTCGGTTAGCTGACCAGACTGTGCGCGAACCACATAACGTTATCCGGTTCAAGAATAATTGCCAGACAAGAACCCGTTAACGCTACCTTTGACTTCAGCTGTAACGATTCTCGGTGATGGGAGTTGTTAGCACACGGCTCGTTGGAAACACATCGTGGTGAGTTGTCTTGGTGAGGTAAAAGTAACAGGAAGCCGTGAAAGCGGTGGTACACCCGAGTCCAAAACAGTCTGTAAACCACGGGCACCGTGGAGGCTGCAGCGGTTCAACAACCGGGAACCGTTAAATTCTTCTTCGTCCCTTTGCCCTGCCGCTGACACATCTTCCTCTGCCTGAATTTGACGGAGGTTCGCGGCCTTTCAGGCGCATCACTGCCCCCTACAGGTCACGAGGACACCACCGTACATAACGTTACTGCAAGAGGCTGAAAAATAACTGAAATACGTCGAGACCTATACCACAATTTAATTTCAGTTGTATTAAAACAGGTTAATGTGCATGTTTAAGCACAATCTCTATGTAAATTACTGGATTATTATAACTTTCATTAATTTGTAAGCAAGATGTTACTGTTGTAGTTGGTCAGAGTGGCACTGACTTCAGCTGCTTTATTTACTTTTGGATAGTTTCATCTCTAACAGTGCGTCATATTTTATAAACTGATCATATGTTGTACATGTTAAACCCTTAAACTGCAAAGTAACTATAGTAGCTTAACTTGTCAGACAGTGCCTTACATGTTCTCCCTCTGACCATACAAAGTATTTAATCCATAATTATCTGATGAACAGACAGAACCAAGCAACTCTTCATACTGTTTTGTTTTTTGTTTTTTTGTTTTTTGACACAGTAGTGTCAACTCCATGTTACATTTTCAGCATAATTTTGAAACTTGGAATCAATTTCCATGTTGATAACTTTCTGCACCTGTGTGTTCAGCCCTCCACTGTTTAGGTTAAGGGGTTAATTGCAGTTTCCAGTAGAAAACAAGTGCCTCCTGTAAATGTTTGATAAACCTGTTGCATAACACCAGGGCTGACCTTGTCTTCTCCATGTCTTCACTCTGTCTTAGTGAAGTGTTGTTTCCATGGAGACCTTGTTCACCCGTAAGACAAAAAAAAAAAAAAAAAAAAAATTGAGTGACTGAGTCTGAAGTCTGAGGTCCTTGCTGCCTGTCCGTAAAAACGCAGAAAAGCACAGGCAGCACAGGAGTGTGACCTGGAGTGTGTTTGTGTGTGCGGAAGAATGACTGACTGAGGTTGTTTTTTTTTTTTTGTCTTTTTTGTCTTTCCATGCAGAACTCTGCATGGAAGAAACACAAAAGTTGTGGGACTTCACCTCTTGTTCCTATGACTCCCAAGAAACCTCAGCAGTGGCTGCAAGTGGTTGGACATACAGGTTTGTTTATCTGGCCTCACTTTCTTTCATGTTGCTCCTCAGCGAGTCTAATTCTGACGTTCCACCATGTAACAAGGAATAAATCTGTTTTTTAACATGTCTTGTGTGTCTGTTTCTCTGAGCCTTCTTTTCCTTGCTTGTCTTGACAGGGAGCTTTCACGTAGGGGATTATGGTACACTGCTCAAGAAGTTCTCTAAGAGGGAGCAACAATGCTACCTGAGGCTGATGAAGGACACTTTGAGGCCCTTTGTTCCAGCCTACCACGGTGTGGTGCAGTGGGACCAACAGGACTACAACAAGATGGATAACTTGCTGACCCATTTCAACACACCTGCCATCATGGACTGCAAAATGGGCAGCCGGTAAGTTTTAACGGGGCCATTTTTGTCACTGAGAGCTGTTGCAAGTTCAAAGGAGGAGATATACAGTGCAGCACTAATCCTCAAAAAGTGTAGTAGTTTTTGATATAACCAGGATATCAAAAGCTGCTTCAAGGTAACATGATCGTTTAGTAATAAAATAAGCAGAAAAAGCCCAAATAGCCTCAGTAACTTATTCACAAAGGCTCATCTTGGCTCAAACTATTTTAGAGGCTGAAATATGACATTATATCAAAATACCTATAAATGTAACAGTAGCTTAATTTATTTGCATTTGTCAGACAGGATACAGAGATTTTCATTGTTTCTAAATACTTGACAAGTTAGCATACATTCTTGTGTAAATCATAGTATTTGTTTCTATGTGAAAAGAATGGGGTTTTTTTCACACTTTTTTTTCACAGTTATAATAAGTCAGTACAATTAATATGCTCCAGTCACAATAAAGACAATGAGGCTCTGTCCTCCACAGCACATACCTCGAGGAGGAGCTGCACATGGCCCGAGAACGGCCCCAGCCTCGTAACGACATGTATGAGAAGATGGTGGCTGTGGACCCAGAGGCCCCAACGGTCCAGGAACGGGCTCAGCAGGCAGTGTTGAAAACGAGGTACATGCAGTGGAGGGAGACACTGAGCTCCACGACAACTCTGGGGTTCCGCATCGAAGGATTCAGGGTAAGCTCATCAAACATGGTTGTATCAGGTCACTGACTCACCTTGAAAAGAGGGGATTAAATGCAGCCAGGCTGATAGTAAAAATAGTTTTTGGTTTTTAGACCAATAAATGTCTATTTTTATTGCCTAATAGCTACAAATTTTGCATTCCAATGTTGTAATCCGTACATTTCCTGTGCAGAAGGCAAATGAAGAATGTCACACAAACTTCAAAAGGACCAAAAGTAGAGAGCAAGTGATGGAAGCACTCGACAACTTTGTTGAGTCCAGGACACACATTGTGGTGAGTGTGACCTTCAGTGACTTTTGTTTACTTATACTGCTGCTTCCTCTTTTGTAATTCCTGTGTCTTTCTTCAGTGGGGTTACCTGAGACAGCTGAAACAGCTGCGGCAGGTCCTGGAGGGGTCCGACTTCTTCAGAACACATGAGGTTAGCTGTGTGATAGTTTTACTGAAGAGTGTACCATGTGTTTTTGAAAATGTAAAGGAAAAAAAAACACACACACAGATCGCGTTCCAAAAGAGATCTACTGGAAACACATGACATGTTTTTGAGCCCAGTTTTGTTGAGTGGTGTAGGCAGGCTTTGGCTGATAGTCCAGTGCATTTTTCATTTTTCCTAACAGATGTTTCCCTGCAGGTTGTGGGCAGTTCCTTACTGTTTGTGCATGACTGGACAGGAAGAACAGGGGTCTGGATGATTGACTTTGGAAAGACAGTGGCCTTGCCGCTGCACCACACCTTGGACCACCGCACTCCCTGGGTAGAGGGCAATCGAGAAGATGGCTACCTGTGGGGTCTGGACAACCTCATTGATATACTAGCCAACATGCTGACCTCAATGCCACTCTAACAATTTACTGTCAAACTTACACCAAGAGATGAAAATGTTTCTAAAATAAATAAGATCAAATGAAGGAAAAAAGAAAAGTATAAAAAGTATAATGAGAATAAAAGTAAAAATATTGCACTACCCCCCTTAAGATATACATATACTCCAATATCAAACAGAACAATATAAAAATAAAAATAGAAAACATAAAAACATCTTCATATTTGCATTATGTACATGAGGTATGTGGTTTAAAGGTTTAAAAGTGATGTATACACAGTATACATGAGTCTGTGATTTTTTTAGAGTTCTGAATTATATAGCTTGATTGCGACAGGCAGGAATGATTTCCTGTGTCGCTCTGTTGTGCAGCGTGGAACAATGAGTCTGTTGCTGAACGTGGTGGAGAGGGTGTGAAGGACAGTCCAATATTGTCCTTACTTTGGACAACATTCTCCTCTCCAACACTGTATTCAGTGAGTTCAGTCCCTGGAAGTCTGTGGTGTAGAGAGTGAAGAGGAAGGGAGAGAGGACGGTCCTCTGCGGAGTCCCAGTGTTGCTGATCACTCTGTCTGACATACAGCATTGCAAGCGCACATGCTGCGGTCTGCCAGTCAGGTAGCTACTGCACAGAGAACTGTGTTGTACAGTAAATCCACTGTGACTTTTGATTCACCTGCACTGCACCAGAGTAAAACACAGTCTCAGTTTGCAGCCTCAGTAGGAGATGTCAGACCCTACAGTACTTGTGATGACTTCCTTATTATTCCAGGAAACAAAATGGTGCAAAAACTATAATGCTTCGAAGTGGACAGTTATTTTCTGCATTTCTTTAATTTATTTGTTTGCCTCTGAAGGAATAAGAACAGTCTCTCTCATGGCTTGATACAAATTGACCTAAAAATGACTTATTACTTGAGCTCAGAGTCACTGGCACACAGATTGCCAGACATACATATATGTGGGATCCTTAAAGCACTTGATGCATTAAAGCGTCAGAGTTAAAGTGTGGAAATTCCACCAAGAGAAACACTGTACTTTGAGACCTAAGTGGGTTTCATTGTCAAGTAACGTTACAGTCCAACAACACATAATGTTAATATCTGTATTTCTGAGCAACAAAGGTAGGTTCAACAAAATGAGACCTTTGCACACAGTAATTTATGAGGTTAGTAGTGTCATTTTCACACTGAATTATATATTGTTTTTGTACTTGTAATTCTGATGGGCTAAAAAAAAAAATTTGGGAAATATCTTTAGCTACCTTAGCTACCTAAGGATGGCAATGTCAGTCGGCCGGTCCACCAGACTGAAACATCTCCAAAATACTGGATGGATTCCCATAAAAGTTTGTACAGACATTCATGATCCCCTGGGGATGAATCCTAACTACTTTTACAATACCCCGACCTTTCCTCTAACACCACCATGAGGTTTACATTTGGATAAAATGTCTCGACTATAATTGGACAGCAGTGAAGTCAGGGCATCATTAGGTCAAAATGAATTTGTCCTATATGGTTTATCTACAAACCAAACTATGCCCAAAGGCAGCAACAGTAGATAAACATTATTCAGTGTATTGTTTATCAGCACAATAATAAGTAATATAATAAAACAGTATTTCTACTTATATCTATTGAAAGATCAGTGAATAGAGTTTATGCCATTATGAAGACAACCAGTTTGTTGCCAGTGACTAATTGTGTAATCATTTATTTTGAGTCAACGTCATGTTTAAATTCTGGATTATATAGATATGTGGATTGTTTGGGATGTTACCTAAAGCAAAGAATTAAGGCCCATAATTATGCTGAGAAAATAATGCATTGATGGATTCATGCAGATATCAGTTCACTGATGTACTTACATACATTTTCATGCAGTAAAATATCATGTAAAAGTGATTGAAGAGCAGGACTTTAAATCTCAGCAGATAAGCATATGAATCAAACTCTGAAGTTCAGCACCTGATACAGGGCTGACTGGTAAGATGAAGGCAGATGTGCTCTCTTGTCTTACACACCTGTCCTCTCCTGTCATTCAGCCATCAGACGGCAGGCAGAGGGAACCCCTGTGCCCCTGCCTGCAGCATCAGACAAGATTAAAGGGATGAACAGAGAAAGTCATGCCCAACAAATCCTCCCCCACAGTCTGCAGCAACAACAAAAAGCCCTCTCAGAGGAGCTGGAAGCTGCACAACTATACAACTATAGTCTGATGTATTGGCCATTGAGCAAATCCCTCTGGGGAAGTTTTGAGTTAAACGCCTTGCTCAAGGGCACCCCAGGTGTGGTAAAGAAACAGTGGCAAGATCTGGTCTTAGACTCCTCACTCATATTTATCTGGCTGATGATGTTTAATGTTTTGTGCCACTATTCAACATTAATTTCAGTTGACTGTCTACTTCATTCAGGGTTTGAAATTCCTCAGCCCAGGCTCAGTGGATGTAAACAAGCGTTTAAGGGACCAATTATTTAAAGCAAACCTTTTGTTGTCACTTGTTGCTGTTCCAGGAGAAGTTAATCTGAGGTGTGATGAAGTCTTGGGGGAAAAAAAAGGATAGTGTTTTTAAAATGAAGAGATGACTGCACCAATCAGGGTGAGCTCAAAGGCGGAGGGTGTGGGCAGGGGAATGATGATGTCAGTGTTTGACAGATGAAACATCAGACAGCCTCTCAATTTGCATGAAAAAACTCAAGAGGCTTCCTCTCACTGGTCATTGTTCAGCAGATCCATGGAACGAGCACAGCAAACCAGCAACGCTCAGGCAACGGACGCCACTGTCAGCGAGACCAGGTACAAAGTGTCTTTTTTTTTTTTTTTTTTTTAAAGGTAAACTTTAATTATTTAATCTATGTGTGGATTACAAATGATTATAAATGTTTTCATGACTTTAGTGTTTTCTCATCATCAGTGTCTTTATGAAATACTGATTCATATTATGTTTTACTGATTAAATCTGTCTGTTCAGACAGATTTTTGTGTTCGAAATAATTTTGTATTAAAAGGAGAAAAAAAATAAATCGTTTAGAGTTATACAAAATAAAATGACAATAAAACATTTACATTTAAGTAAACATACTGCTAACAGTTTTTTTTTCTTTTTTGTTACAGGCTGTTACCTTCAGATTCATGATCCTTCTTCTAAATAATCAAAGCAGCCGTCTGTACCCACCTCTGATCCTAGTGTGATTTTAGAGCCAAATGTATCACTGTGTGTGTGAACCAAATGTGTTTCCCATAGTCAGTGCATGCATCTTGTGTGGTGGGTGATGCGTGTAACACATACTGTTAGTGTGTGACTCTGCAGCACTGGCAGAAGCGGTGCATGTTGTTGCAGTGGCGTATCTGCGCTGCTGCTGTGCTCATGGCTCAGAGGAGGGCTGCTGGTGGCTGCTGCTGCCCCAGGGCGCCCATCAATGAAGACAACGCCCGTTTCTGCCTGCTGGCTGGGCTCATCCTGCTCTACTTACTGTGTGGGGCGGCCATCTTCTCAGCCCTGGAGCATCCCTTTGAGCTGCGCGCCCGCCGCCTCTGGAAACAACAGCTGGACAACTTCACCCAGAGATACAGGGTCAACATGGGTGCCCTTCATACCCTGCTGCGACAGTACGAGGAGGCAAATGGAGCTGGGATCAGAGTGGACACCTTGAGACCTCGCTGGGACTTTTCTGGAGCTTTCTACTTTGTGGGCACGGTGGTCTCCACTATTGGTAAGTCTTCACTTTAACATTAAGTTTTATGGAACTTCATTTCTCTCTCATGCTTCTTCAGAAGTTCTTACATATGAGATACTGACCCCACAACCGTCCTGTTACTGAACTATGACCTTTGAACCTTTTAATTTTGTATTTGTCTTCTCCAGGGTTTGGCATGACCACACCAGCAACCATAGCTGGAAAAATATTCTTGATCTTCTATGGCCTCATTGGCTGTGCTGCCACCATCCTCTTCTTTAACCTCTTCCTGGAGAGGATCATCACGATGTTAGCTTACATCATGCGCTGGTGTCATGAGCGTCGGCTGAGGTGTGGCGGGGTTGGGGTGATGTCGAGCAGGGAGGAGATGTCTGGTGAGGAGGACAGCCTGGAGGGCTGGAAACCGTCTGTCTATTATGTTATGCTGATCCTGGGGGTAGCATCCATTGTGATCGCGTGCAGTGCCTCCACCTTGTACAGCTCCATGGAGAACTGGAGCTACGTGGACTCCCTCTACTTCTGCTTTGTGGCCTTCAGCACCATCGGCTTTGGGGACCTGGTGAGCAGTCAGAGACAGCAGTATGAGTCTCAGGAGGCCTACCGGCTGGGGAACTGCCTTTTCATCTTAATGGGAGTATGTTGTATTTACTCACTTTTCAATGTTATTTCCATTGTCATCAAGCAAACTCTGAACTGGATTCTGGGTAAGCTGGTCTGCTCGGGGCAGCATCAGCTCTGCTCTTGCTCTACACCTGGGTGCTGGGGGCGCTGCTGCCCCTGCCTCCAAAACAAAAATCACAGTCAGAGGCGCCTGCCTGCACACCTCAGGCAAAAACGCTTAAAACGCAACACTGTGCAGCCCATCTCATCCCACTGCGCTGCAGGAAGACACCGCTACACAGACGGCTCGGTGGAGACGGTGTGTGACAGTGAGACGGATGCAGGTGCAGTGTCTGATGGGGTATGCGTGGGGCGCCGTCTGTCGGGAGAGATGATCTCCATCAATGAGTTCATGGTGTCCAACAAGGTGTCTCTGGCACTGCTGCAGAAGCAGCTGAGTGAAACTGCTCACCAGGGCCCACGGCAGAGCTTCGGCCATCAAAATGGATTCTCTGGTGGTGTGGGGGCCCTGGCCATCATGAATAATCGCCTACAAGAAACCAGTGTGGATAGGTAGCACCACATTTTGTAACACACTAAGATGTTCTTCTTGTGTAGGGTCTGGAGCCCTAACACTACCATGTCCTTACTGAGTGATTTCGAGAAAGTCAATATTTTGTCCTCTCAGCGGGGCCAAACCAATATCTGAGTACAGAATAATTTTCCTCTCATTGGCATCTGTTCAGAGTCTCACTGAGTAATTTCTGTGGAAGTCTATGCAGATGATAGCAGACCTCCAGCGTGGATTCTGGACAGCAAATAATTGCTCACTTTTCGTTCTGTGAAGAGAAAGATGGCGAAAAGATAAATACACTTTAAAGAATTCAACATCACTGTGAAGAGGAGTCTGATGTCCTGAAGTGATTGGCTCATACAAAAGCAATCAGATGAAAGAAGCAGTGGAGGACCACTTAAAGCGGACTGCTGATTTAAGAGCGCTGCAGATGTCCCCCGACCTCCTCAACAAATATGGTTGTATTTGAGGCAGACGTCAGTATTAGTGAACAGGCAGACATCACCACAATGTCCACATGCTCCTCTTAGGTAACAGATAGCAGCATATGTAAAACATTTGAATGGTGACTAGTGTTTAAACAGAGCTTCTTAAAGCCCACTGCAGGAGCACTGAGAAAGAGACATTTTAATTTGTTTATTACCCACAAGTCTCCCATCTTGTTTCATTAGCTCATGACATTGAAATTCACAGTAATCATGAAAGAGCACTGAGAGCCAGAGTCTTCAGTGGAGCCCATCTAATCAAATGTGGCCTGTAGAGGACGTCCTTATGTCAACAAGAGCAGTACAGATAGTCGCAGGATCGCATTAACAGAGCGGAGAGAAAGATTCTGGCTCTCCTTGGCTTGCTGGAGGAGATCCTTTACTATGCAAGACTACCCATTTAATCCAATCCGTGTTGTCCTGTATCATCTGTTTGGCCAATTTTCATCAGTGCTTTGGAGGATGAGTGTGTAGAGAAAACATAATCTTCCTGTAGTTGTCACGCTTGTTGAATTGTCTTTACTGTTTCCAATTTCAAAGCAATGAGAGAAATAGTTCTTTAGTGGGTTGCTGTGGGGACAAAAAAATACAGCAAGCTGTCAGTCAAATATACTTTATTTAGGTTTAAAACAATCATGACTCTTAACATGTAACATGTCTATACACAGAATTACTGGCTGAAATAATATAAATAATGCAGAACGATGCAGATAAAATGACCCATTTTGAAACCAACCCATTTTTATGCTGTTTGTTTTATCAACTATATAAAAGATGAATAAGGCAGCACAGTACATATCATCCAACTTATGGAAAAAATACATTTCACATACACAGTATTGAAGAATGTGTTTAGTAAACATATAAACATTATTGCACAGAAGTTGTACAGGTAGAACTTATTTGTTTAAATTAAACTGGTTTGACTGGTTAGTAAATACAGATCTTAGGGTATTTGGATACTTTTATTCCATTTTTGGTCACAATCAAACCGCGACATGCTCTTTTATTAATAACCTAACTTTTATTTTAATAAATAACTAATTTACCAAACAACACTCCAGCAAAGTGGATCTTATTCTATATGTTTAAAACAACAACAACAAAAAATGTAAAAGAAAACACCTCTTCAAAAAAATTTAAGCTCATCTGTGAAATGTATTTTTTCTTAACGTGTGTGTTGAGAATCCAAAAGCAGAATAAAATATTCAATCAGTGTTTATTTGCCTGTCACTTCCAACTATGAGGGAAACAGACTTGTGCCCTCCCATCAACTGCCCAGATGTTAGCATTTCCTGTTCCTCTAACAAATGGATATATGTTTGCTGCATGCTAGCTTTTTTTTAATTTCCTTTTTCTTTCGGCTAGCACTGACAATGTTTGAAAACTTTTTCTTTATTGACGCTGAAAGGCAAACTGAAGTTCTTTAAATTATTCTTATATTTTCTCTATTCTTAAAACATCATTTTTAAAATACAACACTTCTTATTTTATCCAATGAAAATGGACAGTTTCACAGTTGGTTATTATTCAGTTTTACAGGCCGTCATATGAAATGATCATCTGTACTGTCTGTTCACTGAATATGAGGCAGAAGTTTGTTGCTGGGTCAGTGTCTCTGAGTAAGTTTTACAAAATGTCCTTCTTGTATAAATATAAATGTATCAGGCTTTATTAGATCTATTTTTGCATTGTATTTGTTCTGACAAGATGCTACTGCATGATGTAAACAAACACCCTTCTGTTCAGCATCTTCCCTTTTTGTCAAATTGCACACATGAAGAAATTTTTTAACAGTTTTAATTACATTAATTACAGTCCCCTCCATGGATCCTCGGAGACAAAATCCAGTAGGGCTTCTCAGGAGCCTCCCAGGCCCTGGGCAGACAGGTGATGTAGGAAATAATGGTGGATTTACACAGTTTGTACAAAGAATACGTAACCTGTAATGATTAGAACTGGACAGATGTATTGTTCATACTCACATTTGTTACTGTGGGCCTGTGTGTCTCTCTTTGTTGATAGTAGGCAGAAATAATGCAATTCCTTCTGCAACACACAGAAGCAACATGGTGTAATTTCCCAAAACAGTGTACAGATGCACATACTCACAGACATGAACACACTCTCTGTGTCTCTTACTTGCTCTGTATGCCTCCACCTGGTGGTAAACCAGGGATGACAGTGGATGCGAGGACTGTGAGGACAGACAGCAGGTCCGGTTCCTCCCCTCTGGCACACAGCTCATCATAAATTTCTGAAAGATATCAAAACAAAGAAACATGGAAAAAAAACAAAAAAAAAGAGTTTTATTTTTTTTAATTTATTTTTTTTTTTACAAGGTTTACATACAGATTATAAAAAGCAAGGTTGACATTGTCAACAACTTATCAGCAATGAAAAGACCAAAACCAACAATGTGTTAGTCGGTCTTTTTGTGGGATGACAGCAAGACAAATGGTAAAGGAGAGGTGTTTCATCTTGATGTGTTTCAAGTGCAAACCTTGAGAAAACTGAAGAAAATCTGAATTTAAACATTGAACAACAACAAAAACAAGGTCTAATATGCAAAATACCAATAACATTTATGCCCACGCACCTGCCACTTTGGACTCCAGCAGGTCCTCCAGCTCGGCCTCCTGGTGTAACGCCTCTGCTGACAGCTGGGGGGCTCCAGGGAAGCACAGCAGGATGATGCTGATGTTGTCCAAGCTGCCCTGTGGAGCGAAGCGGCGTCAGCAGAGGTGAGTGATGATAGCTGACCTTACCAACATCAACGTGTAAAACATTGTTTCATCCCAACTGTTTTAGAGAATAGATCATTTTCACCTCAAGGTTTGCACACCAGTGTCACACAGATGCAGTGAAGCAGGAAAATGTAAATGGAGTGTGGAAGAAACTGCGACATTTTGAGGTCAATGTGCAAATTCAAGCTGAAGCCCTGTTATGTAACAGAGTGACACGATGGCCAAACAGAGTGCACATGTGGCCTGTTTTTATCCTGATATGATTCAAAGGATGATACTACATTGCCAATAAGGACACATGTTTTAGATAAGGGCGAGTTTATTGAAGGAATTAATTTTTTAATTTACCAAGAGTAGTTACTCTATAGTGAAACATATCCTTATGAGTGGAGTTGGCTGTGGTGGAATAATTTTTCTCCCTCACTGGTCTGAAATGATTCTTTATGTGTGCAATTCTATGTTCTTGAACATCAATCTTAAACCGTCTGACACTCTCAGAGAGTGGCTGAAGAGTCCTCATAGGTACCTAGAATAATCCAGTGTGACCTGTTCTGACATCTCTGCAGTCTATTTTAAGGTGGTCTGTTAGACTACTATACCAACAGCAGCCACAGTGTAAATGGGACTGAACCAAAGCTTTAGCTCTGCTTTTTCAGTCTAAATGTATGTTATTACAGCCAAAGACTCTTTTCTCTGTTTGCCTCTAAATGGACACAAATGCGTTTAAAGCGCCTCTCTCGTATCGTTCTTATATTAACAATGAATCACACGACTACGTGTGTGAGAAAGGAGTCGCCCGTAGCGATGAACCCACAGAGAATTGTCACCAGACCCTGTAGTTCCTCTCAGCTCTGTGGAGCTCAAATCTTCATTTGTGGTCCACAGCTTTACCAGCTTTGTTCATTCTCACCACTCACATAATGCTGTTTTCGTCCACAGCAGGCAGCTGTTCTTAGTGAAAAAGCACTAAAACCCAAAGCACACTACCTGTCATACACCAAATGGCAGAAGGTGAATCTGGCGTAGAACCAGATCAGGCAGAGAGCAATATGATAAATATTTCAGTGTCATATTCACGACATGTTTCTTCTCCCCCCAAGTAGCCAAAAAGAAAAAAATAATTTCAGCTTTTTTTTTTAGGGCTACTCAGTTCTTAATAGTCTCACTATACCACCACTCATAGCTGTCGAACACACGTCCAAAGGCAACTGAGACTTTTCTTTGTGAAGATTTCACTAACTTGAGAGTTCAAAATGACAGATTCTCTCTATTCCATCCCAGTGCCAGCAACCACGAGCCTTCACCAAATTCAGCATTAAACCTTTTCTCTTTAAGTGCAAGTCATTTGAATGTGCAAATAAATCATCAGTCTTAAATTGCCCCCCGGGGACAAATAAAGTTTTCTGAATCTGAATCTGAGACCAACAAGTCTCCAGATTTAAATGTATATTCCAACAAAATAATGAGAGGATCCAGCACATTTCCCTGTGACACCCCACAGTCTGCTCAACCACATCCATCCAAAATGAGTCTTATTCTTTAAAGAGGTAGCCCAGTCATTACGTACTGGTTTGAAGAGAAAGATACTATGATTTTTGAAAAATTGCTCATCCCACTCTCTAATCAAAGCTGTTGGATAGAAAAGTTTTTTGAAAGGTGTGTGGTATGAATCAAATACAAAATGTCCCCAAATTCCTTTTCAAAAGCTGAGCTCTTTCCTCAAAAATTGGGATGACCTCGGCAGCGTTCAACCAACTCGACACAGTCACGGTTTAAGGGATTATGCTATTACATAAAATCCATAGCCCATTAAAAATGATGTAACTGAAATTATGTTTTGTGTTTGTAATCAGTTAAAAGGATTTGCCATTTGAACTAGTGAACATGTAGAAATGCATAAGGCGTAGAAGATAATATGGTCACTGGTTTGAAGTGGCAGGTTCTGACCTTATAGAGACAGAGGTCAATGACTTGGGTGCAGACGTCCCTCAGGTCAGTGCATACACGCAGCCGGTTGTGGATGAAGGCGCACAGCTCCTCGTTGCTGATGATGTCCCACACCCCGTCGCAGGCGAGCACCAGGAACTCATCTGCTGGTGAGCGCTCCACCACACACACCTCTGGCTCCGGTGACACCATCTGCTGGCTGGGCGTCCGGTTCTCTGCCCCCTTGTAGGTGAAGTCCCCCAGAGCACGGGAGACTGCCAGGGAGCCGTTGATCCGTTGGAGGGACACGGAGCCGCCTGCGCTCTCAATGCGCTCTTTCTCCAGAGGGCTGTAAGGTTTGTGGTCCTCAGTGGAGAAGCAAACCTGGCCAGACCGGCACAGCATGGCCCTTGAGTCACCACAGTTGGCGAAGTAGATGTAATAAGGTGAGATGAGAGTGGCCACCACGGTGGTGCCACCTCTCTCCCAGCCTTCTCGCCGTGCCACAGAGTGCAAGTGCTTGTCTGTTTGCAGGAAGCCCTCAATGATGGCACCTTTCACCTTTTCGGGATCGTCCTCTGGTCCTATTCCACCTGTGTGCACAGAGAGGTGTGATGTGATGTTGGTATATTTAGTATTTTCTGGCACAAGCATCCCATAAAACACATACCTTTGTGGAAAGTAATAGATATTTGCAGATTACAATGAAGGTGAAAAAGCTTTTTCACTGAAGAAGAAACTTTTCTCATCAGAATATCTTAAACAGCCGAGCATCATCGCATTAAATCAATAATTAGTACTTTTAAAAGTTAGCTGCACTCCATCACATTTAATTGAATCTTTTCATTCATCATTCATGCATTTTTAAGTACACATCTTTCACCTGTGGCTAGGATTTGACCCAGAAGGTGCTGGGAGCAGTGCTGGGCCACCGTGCTGCCTGCATGACCATCGAACACAGCAAAGAAGCTCCAGTCAGCCAGCTCTCCACCCAGCTGTGGCACACAGTTGTGGAAGTCCTCCATGTTGGCCCTCCAGCCCTGCATGCTTCCCAGGGCGTACGTGAGGCCCCAGCGGGCGCAGCCCTCCTCTGTCAGCTTGTCCAGAACTGGCCGGTCCAGATAGGGGCAGGGGGTGACC
Organism: Toxotes lorentzi; assembly: GCA_037833715.1. Classification (NCBI taxonomy): domain Eukaryota; kingdom Metazoa; phylum Chordata; class Actinopteri; family Toxotidae; genus Toxotes; species Toxotes lorentzi. The sequence goes on from JBBMJY010000004.1 coordinate 7,887,955, forward strand.
TCCTCCTTCTCCCCCTCCCCTGGCTGCTCTCCCTCTGCTGCTCCCCCACGGCTCCCCTTGAAGAAATAGCTGACCCTCTTCTCCGTCTCTTTCACCAGCTGCCGCACAAATGCAGGCATCTCCACGCTGCCCTTCCTGGCCGTCCTCATTGCTCTCATGCACAGCGGATGTGTGGGGTATCTTCTTTTGTCCCTACCTCTGTGTTTGTGGCTGGGACGGAGGGCTGAGCTAGGCCTGATGCTGGACCTGTGCAGTGTCTGCGTAGCCCTGCTGCTCCAGGGCTCAGAGCATGGCTGCCTGAGCTGATGGATATTCTCTGTGCTGGCTGCTCACCCCCCTCTCCCTGTTCATCTCCTTCCTCTCCTTTCCCTCTCTGGAGACCTCACTGATCAGCGCTCTCTCCTCCAGTCATCCTTCCTCTCCTTCTTGTTTGGTCTCTCCTCTGTGCTGCTTTGATTTCACCTTCTCCCTCGCTTTTTCATAGCTCTTCCCTCTTTCACCAGCTCTCCCCTTGTCTTGTTATTTTCCCTGCCTCAGCTGTGATTGGCTGGCTATTTGTGTGCACCAATCGCTGCCTGGCTTGCATCCCCACTGTCATGTTTGAGCTCGCCCCCTCTCACCGTCCTCCTATCTGCAGCTCTGCCCCTCCCACATCTTTGGTAATCTCAACCTTTGATCGGCTGGGATTATGAGCTCCCACTGCTGTGGATTACAGGACTGTCAGCCATTTAGCACAAAGTGTGTGACTGACGGTGGGAGAAAGACACACAGGGGAAAGAAGGCTTATTTTCATGATGCACACAGATCCCTTAAAACTGATATTTCACTTTGATGATGACTGGTCATTCAACAACACACACAGACCATATAAACCTGAAATCAGAGCTGCATTTTATTCTAATATTGAATGAAACACGAAGGCTGAAAAAGTGGATACGTTTTTAACAGAATGTTTTACTGGTTCTTAGTGTAGAAGTAAAGCAAAATTTGTCAGAGGTGTAAAACGGTCAGCATTTAAAATAGTATGGCAAAGAAAACCATATTGTTCTCCACAAATTTTTTTTCTGTTATTATAGAGACAAGAAATTTGGAAAATTGAAACTATTTCAGTAGAAATAATGGGGCAAAGATTGCAGCAAGTTTCAACTGTTTATTTTACTCTGAACAACCAGAAATTAGATTTTTACTTTGCATACTTATGCATGTCACCACAGCGTGGAGTTACAGCAGTTCTGTCTGGCAGTGTTCTCCGAACAACCGCTTAAATCTGTGGAGTCAGCCAGGATGACTTCACTGCTGTCTGTCTATCGCAGGGGCGGACACTCTGCCAGTCACGCTACTGTGACCAGGCAGAAATGAATGGATCGACTATTTGTACCAGTTTAATCATTCATACATATCATGATGGTGTAAAAACAGCTCGTCATAGATACACACAATAGAAGCAAACAGAAACAAACCTCTGAGGCTGTGCAGTGAGACAGCTGTACATCGGTCTCAGGAGCAGCGTCATCCTGAAGCTACATGGATGATCTGGAGAAATTTCAGTGAGTGTGAAGGACTTCTTGTGGTTTGATTGACTCTAGAACCAAGTGTCAACAGAGACACACTGAATGAAAAGCTACTTGATTCTCAGACAATGAACCCTGCATAGTGAAATGTCTGCCTGTCTGTGTTACGTGAAATTAAAATGAGACAAGCAAAGCACCTAAATCATTCCCGTATTAGAGTACGCTGAGTTTCTGGTTATGATTTGAGCTTCATTATAAATTCATTAGTTTGTGATGAATACTGCAGCGTACAGCTGGTGGAGACGGCGGCCTACTAACATCGATTGTGTTCTTATTAATCCTGACTGTTGATGAATTTTACATTAAAAGCTTATTCCTCGCTAATGTGGCTGCATGTGAAGGCCTCTGGGTGCAGGTCGGCCTCCAACTGGCTGAGGACCCACGGGTGTCTCTGAAAGCTCAGGGACATGTACATGCTGATGTCTCAGGTTCCCAATTTGAGTGTGTGGGTGTGTATGTGTGGGGGTATCCAATACAGGATAAAATTAGGCCAGCCAGGCCTTATATTGCTGACGGAGCTCGGGTGGCCAAAAAAAGCCTGGAGTGCAAACCAACAGTGGAAACACAAGGAAGAGAGGAGAGCAGGAAAGCAGGACCGCCGCTGAAATGGCCACCAAACGTAAGGAAGCAAACGGTGACAGTTTTGAGTGAAGTGAATCAGAGCAGACAGGGACCTGGTCAGAGTCCAGCTGTCAGACGGAAGAGAAAGAGACAAAGTATTTTTTCCCCTCGGCTGTGCAGGTGTCAACACAGACAGGAGTCCAGCACGACTTTCATTTGGTGGACAGATGGACAGAGAGGGACTCAGCTAAATGAGAGCCTAGTGCTGATTGAATGTTGTTTTTTTGTTTCATTCCTTAAGGTTCAAATTGTCCCCATTAAAAAGAAGATCGATTGGTGTTTTCTCGTCAGGGTAATGTGTCAAACTTTATTTTACTTTTGTTATTAAAGTTAGAATTAGACTCAGGTTATGGTCGTGCCGAGCTTGGAAAATGACTTCATGGGTGTAACAGCAGAAGAATGAGTGTCTCTGTTTGTGACTCAGCTTTCTCTCCAAATTTGCCTTTAAATAAGAAAACTAGAGAAGTGTTCACTTACATATTTCTCTGGAAGCCTGATTATGAAAATGAGGCTGCTGGTGTGTGTGTGTGTGTGTGTGTGTGTGTGTGTGTGTGTGTGTGTGTGTGTGTGTAAATGCATGACTCTGTTGGTTGTAAACTGCGTTTTAGATCACAAGTTGTTGTTGTTTGTGTCTGTGTGTGTGTAAATGTTTATGTGTAAGATTCTTGAGGATTTGTTTTAATTAGTGGTGCATTGCTTCGCATGCACCCTATAGTACCTCTATAGCAGAGCTATAGAGGTACTATAGGGTGCAATGC
>JBBMJY010000004.1:7891004-7964223 GCA_037833715.1 Toxotes lorentzi
ATACAGACACACACAGCCAGCCACAAACACACACAGTCAATAGTGTGCGGTGCGGCAGCACCGCACATACAGACACAAAAATACACACAGACACACACAGTCAGCCACAGACACAGTCTGATACAAACAGACACAGTCAGATACATACAGACACACACAAATACACACAGACACACACAGCCAGCCACAGACACAGTGTGGTACAAACAGACACAGTCAGATACATACAGACACACACAGACACACTCAGACATACACACACACTCACACAAACACGCATAATACGCACACAGACACAGACACGCACAATACTCACACAGACTCACACAGACTCACACATGGGCGAACAAAGCGCAATGCACCACTCTCGCGATTTCCCGCAGGGGAATTGTCTAGTTACATAATTATCTTCACATTAGCGCTGGAGTTAGGAGGCTGGTGTGATGTTTTGTTTCGTGTTTGAACATCTAATATCATCGTGTGACTCATGGCATAATTATTCACTTATTTATGATTCATTCAGAAATTTACAAAGTTGTTATTATTAAACGCAGTGAATACATTCTGATACATGTGTTTTCCCCTAAAATATCTTCTTTTTTGGCAACAAGATATAATTAAAATTATTAACTGTTCCTAATTGTTTGGATGTTTTCTCTTCATAATGTACTGAGCTTCATTCCAGCCTTATTTTTCTTTCTCCACCCTCTTACTTATGGTTTTTAAATAGCTAACTTTCCATTTTGCCTCTCATACAACTAAACCTTCTCCGGCACAGAGTGAAGGATGTGTGCCACATTTCCATCAGCAGCAGCAGGTTTGTTTGTAATAAACAAGAAGAGCATCTTTTTAAGGCTCTTTAAATGTGTGTTATCGAGTGGTTACAGAGTAAAACAGTTGCCTCAGAGGTAGGTGATGCACCTTAAAACCTTGAAATGATAACTTTCCACAAAAGTTGGATGATCTATGAAAAATAAAGTACCTTCTCTAACTGATCAAGGCCTTACTGAGTGTGGAGTAGATGACTCCCTCAGACATACCACTTCACTCGTTCAGTGTAGACTCATCTCACATCTCACCTTGTTTTGCAGTTGTGGATCTGGTGTACTGGCGGAACATGAGGAAGACCGGTGTGGTGTTCACTGGAATGGTGATCGGTCTGGCCAGCCTGTTCCAGCTCAGTGCCATCACCGTGCTCTCCCACATCTGTCTGGGTGTCATGTGCGTCACCTTCACCCTTCGTCTCTATTATAAGCTGCTGGAGCTGCTGCGCTGGAACCCCGGGGTGCACCCTTTCCAGTGAGTCTGCTGATTTAGGAATCAGTGCAAAATGCTGCACTGCTCTCTGTGGGTTAAAACTTTCTGACATGTTGAACCTTTGGCCAAATGTAAAGCCTCAGTTGACTGTGTTAAAGGTATATAACTTGTAGTTTCTCTTTATGTGCCTGTTCCCAGGTCATATCTGGATTATGATAACTCTCTGACAGATAAGGACACGGTGGTGCTGGTAGAGGAGGTGGTGCTGCTGATTGCATTTGCCGTCACAGAGATCAAACGCCTCCTTTTCATCGAAAACATGATCGACTCTATTAAGGTCTGACTGTGATGATAAATTGACTGAAATTGCAGTGTGAGCCAAGTTAACGTTGGAACAGCAACTGATTCTGAAAACCTCAAAGCTGAAACCTGAAAGCTGAGTGGTAAAAAACCAAGACAGTGCTCATGGTTTCATTGTACAAGGCTCTTTGACTTTTCTTTTAGTAACACCGTGGCAGACAGGAGTGCATGCTGTCAATCAATACTGTCAACCCTTTCACAACACAGGTAACAACCATCCAATATCATCAAACCCCATTCTTTCTTTGCTTTTTCTCTCAGTTTGTTGTGCTCCTGTATCTGCTGTCCTATGTTGGGGTCCTAACCAATGGGCTGACTCTGGTCATAACCGGTGAGTTGAAAGTATTTCATCCTTGCCGCTCACATTTACTCAGTTCCTAACAGATCACCATCCCCAAAGTCAAATGCTTTGTGCTCTGATCCACTATTTTTAAACTTTAGGTAAACCAATCTTTTCTCCTTTGTCCTTGTTTTACAGCTGTGATTGCTGTTTTCTCCCTTCCTCTGTTGTACAAGAAGCAGCAGGTGAGATTGTATACTAAAAAAAGTGATGAGATTATTGCATATAAACTCTACTGAAGCAGCTCAGACACAGAATTTATTTTCTTGGAGAGAATAAACAAAAATGTCTTTTAGTAAATCCACCTACGAGAGATGCTTTGAATTCACTGACCCATCTGTTGTTCTGGTGACAGGTGCGGATAAGGAGGATGGTCAGAGCCGTCAGAGCTTTTGTAAAGAAAATCAAAAATCTGTAAGTAACTTTCTCTTTATACAGTGTTTACTTAATATCATGCTAACACAACATAAAGTTTTGTTCTTTTTTTCTTTTACATCATGTTGTGTAATGGGATGCCCCTGTTTTGTTGCAGGTGCCTCAGTCTGTTTAGTTCAGTGAGACCCTCTCCTGCCCCTGCACCTGCCCCAAAACCAGCAGCTGCAGGTGTACCTGCCGTCAAACAGAAAGCCAAGTCAAAGTAACTTGTTCTGTCACACGTTGAAAGCACCCAGGATTTGGGATTTGGAAAATGTTGGAATGGTACATACTCTGTGGGGCCGCTGGGGGGGCACCTCATTTCCATTTCTGCACCGTGATGTTTGTTTATGGGAGCAAGATTTAATCAATCCTGACAGCTGAAACAAAGCTGCCATTCACTCAAGGACAGGAAGGGGAAGTGTGTGAGGAGAGGAATTTTTATTTACAGAGATGCTTTGCCGGCAGTGTTTAGTATAACCAGTTCACGCAGTCATCTACTCTAGGCCGGGGACAGCGCACTACATCACTGTGTTTTCCTTTGATATCAGGTCTATTTTTATATAACCAGTGAGCGCTGTGTTCCTGCTGCTGAGCTGCACAATTATTCATAACGAAGCAATGAGGCATTATTGCTCCTTTCATTATTTAGCATAGTTTATTTTAACTGACATTAACATCACCTGCCATTAATTAACATTAATAGTTTTATGCTTGCTATGTAGAAGTATTAGCAAAAGCTTTCTAAGCAGCAATTGCTTACAACTCTAGTGAGACTCACTGTCCTCTGCTCTTCATGCAAATTCCATTTAATGAGGTACAAACAGTGATTAAGGATTAAAGATACAAAGTGTAGCATCCGAACAACATTTATAATAAGTGAGAGGAACCTTAGCTATCTTTGAATTCATTAATGCTGCTTTCTGGCACAAAACAGCACTAAACCTTTTACTTTGCAGGTAAAAGTGGGTTACCTGCTGAGGATGAAAACAAAGCTTTGAGAGCAGTGAGAGTGAACCAAAACAATGAGCTGAAAGATGCTAAAATGCTGAGAAGAACAACAGAGTCAGGTGATAACTCTCTGTGAAAATACTGATTATACATTAAGCGCTTTAAGCCTGCCAGAGTTTATTTCTCTGCTAAATGCTGCTAGTGTCGTTATGTTCGCCTACATTTGTTCTCACCTTCTACCTTTAGTCTTATAACTGTAATTAACTGCATAACCAATACTATTCTTAACGAGGACACACCACTTCCATCCTGTTTCACACATATTTGTGTGAACATGTTGCACCATAAACTGCCATCAGACACTTCAATATATGAAACTACAACCTACAGATTTTATACCATTCGTAAAATATTTTTCGTCAGACTTCAGGACCGAGACACAAAAATGGATCAACAGACGTCACAAAATGCTGCTAACAGCTCGAGAAGAGAAACATGCTTGAGGGGCAGTTTGACAAGGTCACTGGTAAATACAAAAAATGTCCACTTTAGGAAGCCACTAAATTTTAGACTTCTTCCAATGTAATTTCACTTGTTTCAAACGTTTCCTGAAAAGGCTCAACATGCTGAAAAGAACCCAGATCACTGCTGTGGCATTAAGAAAATTACATTTGATTCAAGAACTTTCTTTCTTACATCTGTCAGTTCACAATATAACAGGTTAATGCTTCCATTGCTCGCACAGCTCCACATGAACATTTTCCAAATCAACCAAAGAGTGGTGCAAACTGGTGTCACAGTTTGCAGGGGTGATAGTTAATCACGCTGGGCATGGTCTGTTACAGAGAATGTGTTTATTAGTTAATTAAACTAAGTTAATGATGAACCTTTGCCTTTACTTTAACTCAGGACACTTCAGTTGCGACCTGACATTCTGCAACTTTCTGTGGGATATGTGGACATTTAAACTTCACCTGATTTCTCTCCGCCCACGAACTGATTAACTATCACCCCTGCAAACTGTGACACCAGTTTGCACCACTCTGACACAGGGGTGAATAGATAATGACAAACGTTTCAATTTTGGGTGAACTTTTCCTTTATTCTGACAACTGTGTGGTTTTAGCTGCCAAACCTGAGCCAGTGAACTGTGAGCAGTTATTTCAGTGCAGCTGTTTAGCCCGACGAGCTACTGTTAGCATGTCAGATCAATGCTGGTGACCATGTGGTGCTCACATGGTTTCAGAACTCAAGACGAAGCTGCACGCACACTGAAATGTCTTAATGAGCTTAAGTTACTTACTGTAATTTCACGTTATGATCCCAGGTTTAAGCAGCACTCAGAGCCCTGCTGATAAGGTGTGTAAAGAGGGCTTTAGAAATTTCAGTATGGTATGGAAAAAAATAAAAGGGTCAGTACACACAAATTATTAAAAAACAAAACAAAACATTGTCTTATTCAAGTGATATGTAAAAATCTGCATATGGTTTTGGTTTAATTTGCCCAGAAAACACTTCAACTATTCTTAGGAAGAAATTAGTCCCTTTGAAAACAGCAAGGTCTGCAGATTATTCAGAAGAACAGTTTCTGATGAGAGACGCTGATGTTGCTGTTGCAAATTGTAAATTTTAAAAGCTGTGAGCAGCACAAAACAAAATCCCATCCATCTCCACTGTATCGGAGTGGCAGCAGATGGATATCGCAAAAACCAGGAGCATAAAACCAAAACTATCTGCATCAATACTGCCGGAATTAGTGAGCAATTTGGGTGAACTGACCCTTTAACAATGCACCAATGCTACTGCTTACTGCAGTATCAGCTCACCTATTAAAAGGAATATTGGTATCAGTACAATCAGTACAAATCACTTTTACTGCCTATTTTTGGCTGTTGTGGTAGTGACATCTTTGTGATCTTGTTTTCTAGAAGTATGTCATTTAATACAACTGTCAAATGTGCAACAAAATAAAAGTGTAATAGCGGTCTTCAAAAAAAAAAAGAAAGAAAAAAAGCCACTTGCCTGAAGCTGGGCATGGTCTGTTACAGCTGTCACTGTGATCTTATGTTTTAGGTTTACTTATTTCTATAGGTGTTTCTTATTTTTTTTAATGTTTTTTTTCCAATTCTTATGCTGCTCCCCAATAAAAAAAACTTATTTACAATAATGAAGGCGAGTTTGATTAGCACTCTGCACCCCCAAAATAAATATTAGTCACTCTCTTATCCGTTACCTGTGATAACGTTATTAACAATGATGTGATAGGTATTCCTGTCACATCCTGGTATTGCACCATGAACATTATCAGGACCCTGAAACTGAAGCAACTAAAGGGAATTAAGCCACTGTTCAATTTATTATTTATCTTTCTTTTTTTTTTATCTGTTAAAAGGTATATTTCTTTCAAGTTGTGTAAATCTGTGTAGGCAAACTAACCATTAAAGTTCATTAAGCTAAATAGACCCAAGGCTTAAATGCTTTAAAGAGACAAACATGAAAACACAGGAAAATGTCAGTGAGCTGTCGCAAAGGACACAGTCAGGATGAGTCAGTGTGTTTATGCTCATTCTATAGCTGTAAAATACATCCCTACCTATCGTCTTTACAGTCATATTATGTTTTTTTTTAAATTACAACATTTCCCAGTCAGATTTCTGTCATGGTGATTTATTAAACATCAGTAACGCGTCCCATAATCCCTTCTGTCCATTTCCAAGCAGTTATCCATATTAACTTTTCATATGAACTAAAATGAAATTACACCCTAAACTAAATTAAACCTAAACCTAAACACTGACACAGAGCAGTCGAGGGTCACGTTTACTTGATATATATCAATGATGGTAATTCTACACGACACTTAAGGCTGCACTGATACATTTGACCACCAGGTGTCGCTCTTGGAGAGTGTCAGCTACACCCCTTCTCAACTGAGCGGAGAAACCCACAGCACTGACTGATCTAAAGAAATAAATGAATCCTGACAAACAGTTCCACCGTCAGCGCAGAGTCAATACAACGTGAGCCTCTGTTCCTCCAACACAAACACTGCTTCATCAACAAAAAATGTCAATGGTAGTGAAAACAGCTTTTCTCACTGTTGTGAATTGCAACAGTGGATGCAATGTGACTGTGACCTTGAGAAGAATTTTTCTCAAAAACCCTCCACACGTCAATTCAAACGCTCTCTCAAATCTTCAAGGGCTTCTTCTCTTGTTTCCACATGTGGTGACTCAGAGCTTCCGTCTCTTCGACTGTTTACTTTAGAAGGTTATTGAACACCCTCATGGAGAGCCATCTGATTTCACCCAGCCGTTTGGAAGATTGCTTACTCTGTTTTTCTCTCTTTTAGTCTCTGTCATTATTCTTTCCATGAGATTTTTTTTTTTTTTTTTTTGGATGTCTCAGACAGACGATGGCTTTTCATGGTAAGGCCACTTGCATACATTTGCAATTTAATACATAAATTAAACCAGACAACAGCTCATGACTATCTAATCAAATTGGAGAAATGTGAGCACTACAGCAACCTATATATTGAGAGGGAGTGCCTTCAAACTGTAAATATGGCACTTAAAACAGTTAGTTCTGCAGATCCTCACTGTAAAAGTAAGTCACGAGCCACATTTCCCTCAGTAACAATTGCATTTTTCTAAGGTATATATATATATATATATATATACATAAAACACTGATATCAGTCATGTCTCACATTACTGTTTTCCTGTTTAGTAGATTATGACTCTGCATAATTATTTGGACACAGACACTACATTTACACATTTACAAATCTACAGTTTCTGCTGCCAAAAAGCGTAGTGTCATAACATTACAGCGGCAAATCACAGACCTGGGACAGAAATACCTTAATTAATCCCTTCATGGTCTGTCTTGCAGTTAGTACATTTGGTCTCAGTGGACCTCAGCATTTCGGATCTGGCATGGTTTGGTCTAGTGATATGCCTGAGAATACAGAGTCTCAGATTTAAGCTTCGTGGTACCCTCTCCAACAGAGGGGAAAAAGAAAAAAAGTGGTTGGATTTTGGTGGATAACTATGGATAGACAACTCATCTGTTTTCTATCTACATCTAAAACTGAGAATACGCTGCGCAAACTGAATATGGGGAAGATGATGTGAGTTGGTCATGTGATTTCTAAAGCCTCATCTTTGTATCCTAACTGATATCAAACACTGATCCTGATAAATACCCAATATTTGCAAATTAACTGAAGGAATATTTTTGACTTTTTGCAAAAAGCACTTATTTGCTTTATTGCAGAGAGTGGACTGATACCACTGTGATGTTTGTGCACCAAATATCAAGCTGCAGCTGCAGCAGCTAGTCATCTTAGCTTAGCATACAGGCCTTATCTTCTGTCTGAAGATAAAACTTATAACTAATAATTAATAACACGTTGTATTTCATTTGTTTGTTCTGTACAAAAACAAAAGTGTAAAAACAACAGTTTGGGGTTTGTGCATTATTTATCGGCTGGGCTTCTTGTCATTGCTGTGACGTTGCCAGGTAACCAGTGGAGACTACAGAAGTGCTGGTGGGCAGGTTTTGTTTTATGGCCAGAGCCATAAAACAAAACCAGAGCCAGGTCAGAGCCAGGCAAGCTGTTTCCCAGTGTTTCCAGTCTTTGTGCTAAGCTAACCTAACCAGCTGCTGGCTGTGGCTTCATATTTCACAAACAGACATCTGATTCATCTTTTCATCTAATTCTCAGCAAGAAAGCAAGTAAATGTATTTCTCAAAAATGTTTAACTATTCCTTTAAGACACAACATTTTTTTTTACAACGTGGAGTAAAAGGTAGTAAAAATGTGTAAAAACTTCCTGCAAAGAGAGACGTCGCCCCTGATATCTCAGTGAATTGGGTGAAGCCAGTGCCCTCAGTGCTGCTCAGACAGAGTGAGTGACTGTCAGCTGCTTGGTGGACTGTGCTCAGGATGCGCTGTCACACATAGTGTTCACGGTGGTTGATGTACACCCGGTCCGTCCCGCTCTGATGACACACCCACTCCAGGCGGGGCAGCTGCTGGGCGGGGCTTTGTGTTCCCTGTGGTCCCGGCCTCGTTGTGGGTGGGTGCTGCCCGTCACTCAGCTCATACCTGCGTTCTGCCCTGCGGGTCTGCAGGTTAAAAAAAAAAAAAAAAAAAAAAAAACATCATTAAAGCTAGAGTGACATCATTCACATCACACTGCTGCTCTTCATGTCACAAAACAGTTTTAATATTCTCGTGTGATTTTCTTTTTTTATTCCTGAGCCTCAGAAAGTGTGAAAAGAAAAAGGAATAGTTATTTCCTTTTGGCTTCTTTCTGAGTGAGAAAAAAAGAGCTGGATTATGAAAGCTTGGGTTACGCTGAGATCACAAATTAAAATTTAAACTACCTTGCATATTAAATGAGTACAGCCATTAGGCCTCCTACTTAATAAGAACACATGATGTCGGTCAGTACACCCTGGTCTCACCTAATGGCGTATAAATAACACGCCAATTTACTTAAGTCATGTCACGTGTTATCACCATTCCTTCTTCTTCCTCTCATGTGTCATTTCACACCACATCATTTCTCTACTGACTAACTCCTTACTTTACCCAAAATGATGTTAAATGACACATAAAGCTTAAAATACATAGAAATGACAACATCCCTGGAAGACATGTTATTTAAATGCAATCCTATGAGATCAAGTTACTCAGTAGGTTGTTATTACTTCCTGTTGTGACTCAGAGCTCACCACTGTTAATGTAAGCGGCGTAGAGACGTGATGTAGGTGATGATTCAGATACTTCTAAATGTAATGACGTGGGGGTGGGGCGGTGGGGGTTTACCTGACAGAGCCAGGCCACTTGTGATGCGTGGACACCCAGAGGAACTGCCGGTGCTCTCTCAGAGTAGGGAGGAGGCGGCTTGTGTGTCGGAGGAAGGTCAATTCTTCAGAGGAGGAGAGAGGGAAAAAAGAAACCACAGGGACCAGAGATTATTGCTTTCACAGGCACTTGAAAGAACAAATGATTTTTATTTAAAGAGAAGCTGAATTTGACATGTCACGTGTTATCACGTGACATGTCACTATATAGTCGGGTGTGGAGATCGCAAATTTCAAAGTAAGCATATTTTAGCCTGCATTGATTTTGACCATTATTTTTTTTTTAAAATTTGTCTCTTGCAACAGTTATGGAAATACAATACTAAATCAATTGAGTATCCCTTTAAGCAGTGGTATCCAGTGACACTAATGGCATCATGCCTAAATCAGCAGGGTTTAGTATATTTGACAACATCTGAAGATTTCTGACAGCTGTTCCTCTAAACCCCTGTAAGACGCTGAAGTCAGACCCATTCTCTCATTTATTGAAATCCCCATCCACCACTAAACCGAAACCTAGAGACTGACCTTGCCCATTCATAAAACGATGTCATGACAGGCATTGATTTTTCTAACGCTGTATATCACTTGATGCTGTGCTTCTCTTTCATGCTTCAGATGAGAAGTGGTAAGAGATTACAGTTAGTGCTCTCAGTGACCTGCTGTCCTACACTCACGTCTGGGTGTGATGAAGGAGAAGGGACGAGGCCTGCGTCCGCCCAACCGCCCCCTCCCCTTCATCCCACTGGGACTTCCAGCCACGGTCACACTTAAGATGCTAAGTTTGTCATGGCATTGACCAATAGACCAACACATGACTAGATACTTGCCCCGTGGTGTCAGTACCATGATGCAGGGTCCACACCCAAGCACGGATGTTGAGTATTTTCCCCTCAATTCGTGCTTGTTTCTGCCCATGTTGAGACAATCAGCAGTAACTGTAGGTGGGCTATTTTCACCAGCACTCTTACGTAATCAGACAGTTTGAAACTCAGTCTGAAGCATGCACAGTAAATGTCTTTCAGATTTTCCCTGAAGAGGACAATGTCACTGAAATCAGGAAAAAAAGATGCTCGAAAGAGCAAACAATAGCTGAGAAAAAGTACAGTAACCCCAATCCCTTTAGATAAAACAATAATAATCCATGTGTGAACATTCTTTGCTTTGTAATTCCCATTTATAAGCTTGTATGTCTTGTATATTCCACCTGTTTCAGTCCTTTTTTCATGCATCACTTACTTCTTTGCAGTTAAAATTAAATTAGAAATTTTGGGAGCACCTACTACCTAATACTACAGGAATTACACATTTATTTAGCCATTAGCTGCAATGAGATATGCTTGATGCATACAGTTGTGTTTCCCTGGAATGGGCACGCACAACGACACACTAACAAGAATGGATGAGGGGATCAACCTGCAACCTTGCAGATATGGTCCACAGATTCATAATAATGATTTGTGTGTGAGGTGTGGTGGGTCGATCGGCAGCTCCAGACACTTAGAGTGCACATTTGTGTTGCTATGTGGACTGTTGCGTTAAGTAGAAGCAGAGTTAATCAAAATATACCCTCCAGGTTTCATCCTGGTGAACTAGAACACACAAAAGATCCTGTTCAATCCTGTAATTTACCATCAAACGTCAAACTTATTTAGACAGACAAACAAAGGCATTTAATGTCAGTCACAGGACTCTGGCAGAGTTTGACCTGGCCTCTTCTGTAAAAAACCTCAAACCTCAAAGTTATTCTTCTTTGCTCTAACATTAACATGAGTGCTGGTGCACTATAGGAACAAACGGAACAAAACAGGACAAGGGCTTGCTGCCAAGACTGCAATTATCTGCCACTCCTCAACCTTGTCCCGCAGTCTCCCTGCTCCGGGGCGTGCACCGCTGCAGCTCTCTCCTTAGGAGTGAGGAGCAACTCCCTGAACCCACCGATGGGCTTCAGTCAGCCTCGCGAGGTATCCTGTCATTAATTAACCAGCCGAGCATGTTCTGCGGCATGAATTATTTGTCAGACTTACACTTTGTCAGTGAAGGCTGGTGCCGGGGCCTTGCGAGCGGTGAGGATCACAATGATGAAGACGGTTATGAGGAAGAGAGCGAGGACTGCTCCCATCACAGCTCCGGCCACGGCGATGGAGTTTGACCTCTCCGCTTGAGACTGGTCTGAGACAGAGCACAGAGGGACTTATATACCATGAACACAATAACATCAACATGAGAGAACAAAGGACAGACCCAACAGACTCTTGCTGTAAAGGAGACAAAGCTCATGAGAGAGCTCATTAGATTTTGTATCAGCATAGTTGGAGGTAATTCAGGCACATTAAAACACTGGATATTTGCTTAACAAGAAAACAATGTCATCTGCGTAAAACCTGCTTCAGACCAACAGTTACAATTCATCATGTGCCCCCTAGAGGCGAAGAGAGTAACAAAGACAGCAGTTTACACTTGCAGATGTCGATGTTGTCACCAGCATCTGCAATTCTGATGCTTACGCTGCTTGCAGGGCAACGAATGTTCCAGCTTAAGATTTTTTACTTTTTCCAGTTTTGTATCTGGTCATGGGAGGGTGTGTGTGTATTTGTGATGTTTGATGTTTTACATTTCGAACTTGCAACATGTAAGAGTTTTGTTAACTGGAGCACATTTTGTTCTGCAAAGTGCTCTGAGTGTCATTATGTATCCACTGTCCTGAAGAACCTGGTTTGAAACACCCGAAGAAAAAAATGGGAACGTGGGGTTACACACACACACACACACACACACACACACACACACACACACACGCACACACTCACGCACACACACACACACACACGGAATCATAAAAGCTTCCGAATATTTCAACTATGGATTTGAGTTTTATTAAAATAATTTACATATCGATATATTTCTAAAAGAGCAATAGACAAGTAACTGTTTCTCAAGACGACTTTACCAACTATTCTATTAAATTAATTATGAGTCCGATTTAAAAAAAAAACAACAATCTACTAAAAATGTCCAAAAATGTTCAATGAATGAACTCCTCCAACAGTCTCAACAAAATACAGTGTGAGTTTTGTATCATATGTGTTGTAATAGTGTTTTGTGCTTTGTCCAAGTCTGTATCAAATAACATGTATGTTAAGTTCAGTCATAACTAATATACATAATAGGGTTATGTAACTAAGTTCAGTTGGTCAACTCTAACCATTTGCTACATGTCCTTTTTTCTACACACCTTCACCTCCATCCACCCATCTCTATTTTGCCCTTTCTTTGTGTTTTGTGTGTGTGGAGTTGTACATACAGTTGTTATGTCTGTTGAATTAGCTTTGTTAGACCATATGCCTGCATATGCTCCATGTTGTCCACTGAGGGGATTAGGATTAATCGTGATTAAGATGCATTAAACTCACAGAACAGCGAGCTTTGGCCAATCAGCAGTAATGTGTAAAACTGTGACTGTGGGACACAGAATGAACCAGAGGACAAAAGGTGACGGGGGAGGGAAATGCGTAATGGTCAATTCCAGTTGATTTAGCTATTGAGGTGGAGAAAAAAAAATCAATAATGTACTGAGATGAGAATCCTAAATAACAGTGCAATTATGATGCAGATTGAACAGGCGGGGACTTCTGAGCTCGCCCCTGAAAGCCACTTCTTCCTCTTCTTTTTCCCCTCCCCCTCTCCCCTCTTCTCCCCTCATGCTGTCCTCTAACAGTTAACAACCCTTCGATTACCTTTGATGGCCACTGAACTATGACAAGAGTCTCTTGAGTTGGTCAAAACGCCTTCAAAAATGCAGGTCATTAAGATGCCTGCTTTAATGCCTGGTGAGAGACAATTTCTCAGTTCACAACGTGAAATAAAAAGTGCTTTAAACACCATGTGAAAGAAGCACCATTAGGAAATCATAAGGTTTAATCATACAGGAGTATAACTTGATATGCTCATTATGGGAAAGTCTTGCAACTTGCAACGCACAGTGTTTCCAACAGGCTTTAGAAATCATTTTGAATGTTCTGTTTTGACATTTTTCTCCCATTTGAAAGTTTTTCATTGGTTCAAATACCATCCATTCTGGAGGGGCTTGGATTAGTGGTGTTAGTGGTGGATCAGCTGTTCCCACATTGGGATCTGACTCCAGTGCAACGTCCTCTCTGTCTTCTTCTTCAGCACTTTATCACACAAACACACACACACACACACACTGTGAAGCCAGGAAAAGTGCATGCTGCTGCTCATCGAGGTCAGCAGAGCAGACATGCTCATCATGAATTAAACAACGCACCGTGCTCTCCTGAAGAGAAGTGAGGGGGGCAACTGATGGCTAACAACCCCCCTCCACCACCACCATCACCACCAACCTACAACTGCAACAGCAGGGTCAAGGGTCATATGATTGCCCAGACAACAGACGCTAGGGACCCCCCTCTGCTAGCAAGATTAGAGCTGTAGGCAGTGTGTAATTTTTCTTCTTTTTCAATACTTTCAGCTCAATGATGGTGACAATTTGATCCCACCTCTGCTGGGGAGTTAGTATCAAAGTCTCTCTCTCATAAACAGGCGTCAGCGCTTCATCCCTCTACGCTGCCTGAGACGTTGGCTTACTCCTTTGTGTGTTGTGAAAAGTATCCTTGGAAACTGTTGTGTTGCAGGCAAAAAGCAAATCCACTAATCTTCTTCACAAGTGTCTCAAACAAATTCAAGCATCGCTGGCTGACATCATTGTTGCTACTGGGCTGCTCCACCATGCGTTTTCAGACTGTCCCATTTCAAGGTCAGAATGACAGCAACTGCTGTGACCATGATAAGATCTATAGAAGACAGAGAGGTCAGCTGAAATAAAGACTTTTGGAGAGAAGTGTGTCTGTCATGAGACCTGGGGTCCATGCTTAACAGTGTCAAGGTCACATTAGCGTGATGTGTCCTTACAGCCAGAGGAGCTCTCTGCAGTGCAGCGGGACATAAAGGGCCGTTTTCAATTCCAGTAGCTAATTCTCTCTTTCTGCTCTTTCCTTTCACAGCAGCACAGTTAACCTCTTTCGCTCCACGGAGCCCCTTGCATCCCCTCTCCCCCAGCTTTCTGCGGCCAGGTAGAGCTTGTAGGAAGACAGCCTCCATCAGCAGCTCCAGATGAGCTTGTTGCCATGGGGACAGTCAATGGGCTGGAGAGTGGGGACTTTGGGCCAGACATAAACACTCAGCATTTAATTTTACCAGCTGGTAGACAGTGGGAGAAAGACACGGGGGGGATTGAATTCACAAAGGAGAGGAGCTGTAGGGGAGAGCGAGAGCCTTTCTGTCCTGAAACAAAGCAAACTAGGACTGGTGAAGGGGGCACAGAAAGAGCAGAGGAGGTTCTGGATCTCCCCTGACTATAAAAATACCACTGGGGAAGAACTGCTCAGTATTCCAGTAATATATTAAATCAAATGGCAGAAGCAATAAATTAAATTTCTAAAGAATTCTTGGACATTAAAGTGTGATAAAGATAAGATGACGTGAGGAAACGTGGTTTTGAATTACATCATGTACGGCGTCCCACATGTACTGGATTTGGGGGGGTGGAGGGTGGGAGGGGGGCGGTTATGCAGCATTATGCGTTAGGGAGCTAGAGATGATGTCATTTACAGAAGCACAAAGAGGCTGAGACAGAGCAGTCTGAGTAATGGCAAGCTCAAAAACCTCCAGAGAAAATCACTCACAGGTGCTAAGGTGCTTTATTGAACTAAAGTATCTCAAAAAGATTTACAAATAATGCTCCACTGTTGTCATTGACATAAATATTTTTTTTTCCCCTTCCAGAAAGTTACATTTCCTTCTTTATATACAAAAACAAACATGACCACAAGGTGCATTTCATTGACAATGTGAGACTGAAGTTAATCCTTCAGTCCTTTGAACAACAGTGACTCTACAAAAAACCAAAAACCCTGACAAGTACCTATGAAGTAGAGATTTAACTAATTTTACATCAAAATTCATTCAAGCATCGTCTTTGTGTGTGTTTTAATGCCTCTAGGTTTGCAAATATACTGCGTCATAAACTGTTATTGTGATGAGGGCAGAGACGTGAATATGGCACTACGGAGTCCTCCTAACATACAGTATGCACAGTATGCAGTGAAAATCAAAACAGAAACGGAACAAATAAACCTCAAAGAGAAACAAATCAGTTTGTCACTTCCATACGTAAACAAGAATTAGAAAACACTTAAATTTCTTCTTCTAAGGCACTAGTTGTATTTCTCAACCCAAAGTAAAGGATATTTCCTCAAGGTAAAGATATTGAGGACTGATCTCTATACAAAATGTCACAATACAAAAGGAACTTCATTAATCCAGGTGCAGGGCTGCAAACTGACAAGTCGAGCAAAAATAGTATATTGATTAGTGGAATTTCCGTCTTAGTGCGTAGAAGCAAACAGAGGAAGGGGTCAGGCTGCTGTGCTTCCTGTTCTCTGTATTTATGTTATAGTCACCAGAAATACAGGAAGAATAGGTGTCGGCAGCACACCATTCCCCAAAATATAACCTTTAAATAGACTATCTAAATGAGGTTTGACGGTTTACAAATTGCTAACTGTACACTTCACTTTGGACACTCCCATTATAAGGGTCAGTTCACCCATACTACAAAGAAATGCATTTCTCATTTACATGTAGTGCTGTCTAACAATGCAGATAGTTTTGGATTCATTAACCCAGGTTTTGAGACATCTGTCTCTGAGGTTTCAATCTCAATACAAAAAAAGATGGATGGAAGTTTGTTTTGAAAATTACACTACAGAAATGTAACATCTCTTTAAAAGATTTTTGTCTTGTTACTTTGGGTGACCCACACTGTAAACTATCTTCTACCAAAGAAATAGTTCATACGAAAACTTTTGACAGTATGAGTGCTTCAGCGAAGACACAGAAATCTCAAAACTCAGGCACATTAAACCAAAAACTATCGTATCGTATAGCACTTGTGGCAAATGAGGAATTATGTTAAAGTAACTGGAGTGAACTGAAACTTGAGCTAGTTATTGGAACAAGAATCGTGGAGTCCATGGTTAGATAAATTAGTCATACTGTACTGCACAGCATCTCAAACAACACTTGAAACAACATGAATTGCAGTATAGGGGTCATATTCTCCGCTTGCAAGTTACAGTGGCACATTATTAGATCTCACTATGAGAATCGCAGCCTATTCACTCCACAAAAATCATACCCTGACAAATAATTAGTGCGGGTTCATAACAATATAACTAATTCCCATTTTGACGACTCTTACTGTAATATTAAAGTGGCCTAAAGCATCTTTTCATTTCTATTTCAGGCTACAAGACCCTGTATACAACAGTGATACGCAAGTCATTTATATAAGCTAATAATCAGTTGCTACCTAGTCAGTAATACTTATGTGAGACACTGTCATCATCATATTTATACATACAAGTTCAACAAATATTTGGCATCTGGCAGCAAATATTGTAAAGGTGACCATACTACTAAAGTTGGCATGTATTCACAAACACTAGTGAACATGAAAGAAACTGTTGGATCTCCTCCATGCAGTCTGGTGAACAGGTGCATGTGTTGAAATACTTTAGATTTTCTCTGTGTGTACCTGGTCACATACAAAAACTGAAATGTATCTTTAAATCCATGACAACTTTATCTAAGTTTGACTCCTGAACTACTGGTGCTACACAGCCCAGTGACACAGATGCATAAAACACTTTTCACCTCAGCTCAATCACAGTCCTGCAACGTCTGAGCCTCTTAATTGGTAATAAAACGTGTCTGGTTACAAATTAATACAGATTTAATTGCAAATCCAGTCTGAAAACTTTTTTAGAAAAAAAGAACAGTGTGTGTTATTTTATACGTACTCAAGGGATAATAAGTGAAAGACACAATGATCAGTGCAACAAAATATTGTCTTTCCCCGCTGTGCTGTGGATAAAAAGCTGAGTGGGCGTTTTGATAACCACAGGTGACAGTGACAGCACATCCATCACAAAAGACCTGATTTGTCTACATGTATATTTTTCTGTAATAGTACAGGTAATAACAATAAATGCTTCAGTTAAAAATAAAAGGTTAGATGATTAGAGTGTGCAGTTGCAAACATGGCTAAGCCACAATAAGCCTATTAATGCCTCAGATTGTAAATGCTTCTCATTTCTACAGATTACTCAGAGTAGTGAAATTAGACCAGGGGTGGTTATTTGTAATAGAGTGTACTGACTGCACTCTTGAATGATTTCTTTGTGTGACAAAATACTTTTTTTTTTTTGACAAGGAGGCCAGCGCATGGTGGCTACCGTACTACACTACAGTCTACTTTAAACAATGCCCCTGCTCATAGAGCGCTTGAATTTCCAAGAGCCCTGGTTTGGTGCTAGAGTGCAAATTCAATTCAAACTGAAAAGGATAACTAACCCGAAACTCCTCCCAAAAATCAAAACTTACTCAAACGTTACAAAGGTTAAGTAATAGTATCCTAACATTTTCTTTTAACTTCACAGAAAGTTGTGGCAAATTTGCATATCAAAGCTCGACCGTATGACAAACCCAGTCTGTTGTTACAGTGGATTGTGCCTCATGCAGGCAGGCTTTCCCTGCTTACCCTCTCTCAATCACTCCCTCCTGGGGATAAAAGATGAGCTGAGGACATACGCTAGAGATGCTCTTAAGTCTAGGCCATCAGCTTTAAAGGACACTGCTAGGACATCAGTGGTCAAGTCCTCAAGCTCACAAGTCTCCCATCATGGTAATTTACATAAAGGTCAGACATTTTATTACAAAACAAATGGTCTGGTGATCTGGTTGCCCATTATTAAGGTTTGCAAAAGGCAGTGCAATACTTTGTATGAACATGAGTGTGGAGAAGTCATTAGTCATGGAGGGATCTTGATTTTTCAGGAGGACCAATCCTTTTTCTTTTTTTTTTTTTTAAATTCAGACTATAATGCCTCTG
Organism: Toxotes lorentzi; assembly: GCA_037833715.1. Taxonomy (NCBI): domain Eukaryota; kingdom Metazoa; phylum Chordata; class Actinopteri; family Toxotidae; genus Toxotes; species Toxotes lorentzi. Next base: position 7,909,181 of record JBBMJY010000004.1, read on the forward strand.
TCCCACTGAGCTTTTGGAAAAGGATCTGAATTTCATGGTTTTTTTCCCCCCAATCAAGGTTCTGTTCCGTTCTTGAATATCAGTCGATCATCTTCAGAGGTCTTTTGAACTAAGTGTAATCAATTTCAACACATACAAATACAAATTAGCAAGTGTCACAGAGCCTAAGAAGGTTGATTTTGTAGAAACAAACAGAAAACTTCCTTCTAAGACAACCATATGCGATCTCAAAGCCCCCAGGGCTTCCACTCAACTGAAAGACATTAGTAATGCTAAATAAATTGGCAGTTCATGTAGTAAGGCAGAGACAGCACATACATCATGATCTTTTGTTAGTCTCTACACACACAAACTAGAGACATGCCTACTTCCGTAAGCATGTAGATGCTAAATGTCAAAGTGGCTGTGCAGTCCACAGTCTGTCCCCATGAAGAAGAGAAACATATCAAGAGTCAACCAGGACGCTTGACAACCAAGGGACTGTAATTCCCTTGTTTGAGATTAGTAGAAGTGTGCATGTGTGTACATAACAGAAATAACGTGTTTCTTCCTAATTTAATAAACGAAACCCTTCCGACTTCTGTTGTATTTCTGCTCCTGCAGAACCAGGTAGCTTGTCAAACGTACCACTCCCTACGTGAGATGACCGAGCCATCTGTGTGAGAGACATAGTCGCCCTCGGGCCCGCTATCGTAGCAGTCATCTGACAGGTAGGGGGAGCCGTTTCCCTGTGGTTTCAGTGAATGAGGGTATCTGGCCTGCCGTGGACTAGAATACTGTGTGTGTTCACGGAGGTGATTCTGCTGATGGTTGTGGTGATTGCTCTCCCTCATTGCCCTAGTGTAGCCATTAGAGGGATACTCCTCTCCGTTGTAGTTGCTATGGTGACGGAGGTCACGCTCATGTTTGAGCTGGCGGTCGCCCCACTCTTCTCGGTCGTGGTCCCGACGGTAGGAGCTGCTGCCAGCTTTTGTAGGGTGGAGCTCATGCTGCGTGGGGGCCTTCTGGAGGTCACTGGGGCCCATGTACTGCTTGGTGTAGTAGTTCCCGTGGAAGGTCTGCTGCTTCCGTAGGTAACACACACCAACCAGACACAGCAGCAGCAGAAGGAACAAGGCCCCGCCCACAGCCCCACCCACTATGGAACCAAGATTACTCTCAGGTAGGGCTTCAAGTGTGGGGGAGCTGAGGAGGACATGGCCCTTATCATCCACTAAGGTGGAGGAGGTAGAGCCAGTTAGGACAGGAGCAGTAATGGTGGAAGGCATGGTGGGAGGATCTAATGGAGGGAAGGAGGGTGAGGGGGGAGTAGAGGGTGGAAGGGAGAGATGAACAGACAGAGAAGCAGAGAATGTCAATGCCAACTACATCAGGATTTTCCTAAGAAGGGATAGGTTGATGAAAACATCAACTACACTACTGATCAAAAGCTTTAGAACACCTCTATTTTTCCACTTGATGAAATTTACATGGTGTTATGTCTCAGTGAAATTACAGCATAGAACAAATAAGTAATAAAGATTTCAAAAACAGGGATCATGGAATTTTAAATCCTATATTTAATCTAAATTTTTGACTCATTAAGCAGCTGAACACACGTTTTTTCTACAACGGAAATGAAATATTGTTTGGACAGTTTGCGCCAGCACTGTTGCAGAAGTTCCCTCAAATGTGTTGCACTTGTAGTTTACTTTGCTTCTGTCCAGTTCAACCCAAACCGGTTCATGCCACAGCCTGGAGACTGTGCTGGTCTTCATCATGTGAAGCCAGAGCCTGGTTCTTTTCTTCTAATGTTTGGGGTCATTATTTTGCTGTAGGATGAACCTCTGACCATCCAGTCTGTCTTTGTGTGTTACGCCTCTTTTTCTCACCCCTCTGACAGCAATATATATAGTACTACTTCCTGCAGTGCAGTATTGACCTAATAATGCATCAGAGGGTGCAGTAACCCAGTCTGCTCCAACACTGCCTTTGTACAGACAGAGGGTTTATAAGTAATCAACAAAAGTTGGGGCACCTGCAGGAACTGTTTGCATTAACTTTCACAGCTTAAAGGTGTAGCCAGCGATTCTAATCCAATACACTTTTTGTCGAATTCAGCAAATATCTCCTCATGGTCCGCTAGCTGTCCATTCTGTGTGTGCGCTGAGAAAAAAAAAAAAATCCAGTTTTCCCACACAGCCCTGGCTCTGTAAATAGGAAACAAACAAAGTGGCTCAGAGTGAGCCTCACAACACTATTCCAGCCAATCAGCAACAGGGGGCGTTCGTACTTGTGCACAGGACAAGCGAAAAAAGTAGAGGGGAACAGAGGAAAGGGGGCAGTGGGAGTGAGAGACTGTAAATCTGGCACATGCTAACATGCTGAACTAAACAAAATAATCACATTGTCAGGAAGGAGAGATGGCCAAGAGACAGCCAAAAGGGGAGAAGGTCAGGAGAGCAAAAACTGAAAAATTAGGGCAAAGAGCCACATTAACATTGGTGAGGCTGTCCAACAGTGGACAGACCTCTGAGAGCTGAAAGGCATGAAGACAGATGCAGAGGTTGCTCTGTTTTTGCTTTACAGGTGTGTAAAACGTTAGTTTTGCTATGTTTCACAGAGGCAGTAGGTCAGCACTGTTTTGCCCCATCTGCTAATGTCTGTGATAGTTAGTCGCAACTGATTAGTTAGCAAGCAGGTCCCGGTGTCACATTTGTGTGTCTGCTAACGCTCTATTCAACTTGGTTTCTAGTTTGCAGAGACATGGTGTCGCTGCCTGGAGCTGGCGTGCTGACTATGGGAAACGTCTCTTCCGCTCTGCATGCTAGCTTTGCAGCAGCAACTGTAGTGACAGTCTGCTAACCAATAACCCAGCTGACGTGAATTACATTACTTGCTGCCTTGTTGTTTGTTCTATATCATGGCATTTGTCTATATTTGAGTGAGGAGATTTGGGTGCATCAGCAACATGAACAGCACCACAAACATCTGTCTCAAATAAAATTTTCCTGTATTGCTTTTGGCACCAGGATATTCAATCATGTGCACAGTCAAATACTTTAATCAACAAAGTCACTTGTAGCCTAGGCGATGTATGTCAATGTCCTCAATGTTATGACTGCTCGAGCTTGTTGTATCTGCAGGTCAATAATAGTTCTGTGTGATTGCTGTTGCCTGGCTGGCCAACCAGTCTCATAGAGTGAATTATAGTGATGGCCAGGGATGTTTTTGACCATAGCCTGTAACACTTAATGACTGCAGCTTTGTAACAGGTGAGTAATTCATTTCTTGCTTTGTTAGCAAAGGAGATTTTGGCTGTGCAGCTAACTCCCTTAAAACCCTGATGTCAGCAGCTGTGAAAGCAAATAATCCCAACTTAAGTCACTGAAATAATTGTTGGTGACTGAAACTCTGTTCTCTAAGAATTTCTTAGCCTTGTAGTCAGGATCCCGGGGTCATAATATGCAGGTGGAGTCAGTGTCAGATGGAGTGTTTCACATGTATAGAACAAATAAAAAGGAAAATGGATTAAAATATATCAGCACTTCTATATATAGCCTTTGGCCAAGCAGACGATTAGAAACCCCAGTGCACTGTAATACAAGCCAGCACCACAATCATGATTAATAATACCTTTGTGAATGTCACTGCAGTTTTATTTGTTGTGGGCAGTGACTCAAAGAGGTGTTGATTCGACTACTTTTAAATTTAGTAGTTCTTTTAGGCTGAATACAAAATACAACAGCCTCAAATGTGTGACTTATTGAGCTGAATTAATGATGGGAGTTGAAGAAACATCAGGGATATCCCTAAATTTCCAGACTATGCTGGTGTTACCAGTTTACATAGGAGTACATTACCAAATTATTTTGTACAATGCATGCTTAAGATCCTGTTTTTCAAGTATAATGATGCATTGCCAGAACACCAACCTTAAAATGAAGTGGATTAGGGGTGATGCCCACTAAACAGAAAAGCCAGAACCCATAATCAGAAGGACTTAAAGTAATGGAAAGAATCTGAGTCTAAAAGCTTTAATGGTGCTGCTAAATTGCTCTGCCACTTCAACCTCAGTGCCAGGCCAGACGTGAGGAAAAGATTCACATCTGAGAGACAAGAAACATGAACCCAAAGGTTTGCAGTCTCTAAGTATATCAATCGTCCAACTTCATGCAGAGGCAGTGAACTGACATTTGTGAGCACAACCACAGCAACACACACAACCAGGGGTACACTACCACGAGTAAGCTTATGCATGCCTGTACAGGTCCTCTCAAAGGAAAATGAAATATGGACGATAAATAATAAATAAGAGTTGAAAAGAACTAGTTAATGTTTTATGAATCTGGGACATCATCTCACAGTCAGGCTGCAGGGTTTTGCCTCTTACTGCATGACACATGCAGAAATAAAAGAAACACAGAAAGGAAGCGAGAGAGATGTAAAAGAAAAATCACATCATAATCAGAACATCATTCATGGAGAGAGCTTCCACAGACAAGACAGATTTTATGAAACCAGAAGAACATGCTCATCATACACAACAGAGAGACATGACACACTTAGATGCCAAAGCCAAAAGGACAGAGCAAGAGGCAGAGCAGTGTGGTCTGAAGGGGCCTTAAACATTTGCAGCTGTTTGGCCCAGGAACTTCCCTTTTGAACATCTGTAGACCTAATGTTAATCAAGGCTAATCAGCATGCAATTAAGACTAAACTTAATATTATCAGTGCCAACACACTGCACCATGGGCGGTTGCTTGATAGACAGTATGTACAGAATGGGCGAGAGTGATACAGTGTCACATTTCAGCTTGAAGGACAATGTCATAGGCAACGATACACTCTATGACGTGCATGCACGCACAGTGCTTCCTAAGGGAACAGAAGGCAATAGGAGTCAGCTGTGTTCTGGTGTGTATTCTCCGCTCACCTTGTATGAGAATGCGCACATCCCGGCTGCGGAGGTTGATGTCATTGGCAACCTCGCACCTGTAGACACCAGAGTCATTCCGCTGGAGGGGACGCAGGAAGAGCAAAGTGCTGTTCATTATTTCCACCCCTTCTGGCATTTCACTGTCCAGTCTGTGACACACAAGAGACGCAAACATTTAGACACACAAAGACACACCCACGACAAATATCTTATTATGCAATCGTGCACATGTGACATTTTATTTTAAACATATGAGAAATGATAACTTCCAACCATGCAATGAAGATTTTAAAGTAAAGCCAACATTACTCTTCAATTGTTAATCTTACATTTAACGCTCAGTGGCCTGTAAAAAGACAGAAGAGAAAAAAAAAATGTTATGCACACAGATACACAGACCTGATCCATCTGAAGTGGTGAGCTGGTGGGTTTGCGTTGGCTTTGCACGTCATTTGAACGTTTTCCCGACCCACATACCAGTCTCCGTCAAAGCCCACGACAGAGATATCAGGAGCAACTACAGAAAGGAAGAAAAAAAACACAAACAACATAAATACTGAGAAATCACAACATTTGTTCATCACAAAATTTGTTCTCAGGAAGCTACTTATACTACAGATTGCAGGGTACTGTTCCATGGCTAAATGTTTGTTATACTCTATGCTTTAATTGTCTACCAGGTGTTGCTGTGCCATACATTGAATGTACATAAAATCCGTGGCTACCCGTCACAAAACAGTAAGTCAGACCAAAGTTAAATACATCTGTCAAACAAAAAGATTTTCAAGGAGGTCATTTTCCCCCTTTCACCAGTCTATTTGTGGCTTGTACAAAGAGACCCATTTGGGGGTGTACTGACAGAAAATATTTACACTTTTGACAGATCAGAGGTACACAACACTGTAAAAACGCATAGACTAGAAAGCAAAATCATATAAAACACCAAGGCCAGCCTTTCTCAAACCATAATTAACACCTGTAAGGAGCTTGTGTGGCTAGTCCTTTTCATCTGACTTCATTTCATCTCTGTCAATTCATCTGGTTCTAAAGTGAACTGTTGTTGACGTGCTTCAAATAAATCAAACGTCAGCACTGACAAGGCCAACGATTATGCATTGTCTGCTGTTGGAAACCAAATACCTTTACTTTTAAAGACCTCTTCATGCTCTCTCTGTTAAATACAATACATGCAAATGTTTAAAGAAAGAAAAGAAAGGGAGCAATGAAACAGCTGCAGTATTGGTGCTCTTCAAATGTGCTTGGAGTGTAGACTCTGCTGTACTCTCATCTACTAACTTTAGGCCTGCATGTTCATTCTGGCCTGATTAGTCCATTAAATTCATCAACACTGAAAATACTGACCTTTTTCATGAAGGTTTCATCCCCAAACATTTATTACTAGTGCTTGTATCACTCATGTGTGAAACATACCAGATGTAAACCTTATGACAGGACAGAATCAATATTAATCAACATGTTTACTCTCTCTCAGCTGTTAATATGTTACGCCACATAACCACTCATAAGGCACCCACACTGCACATTGAGCTGGTAGGGGATCCTGAAGTCACTCTGCAGAGCTGGGTGGCGGACCACACAGGTGAGGGTGTGGCCTTGGATGTGGCGTGTGGGCTGCCACAGGTAGCGAACTTGTGTACTGGTGGTGCCGTTCGCTTCGTCAAATAGCTGCACTTCCGACTGGCCAAAAAGGTTGGACTCCCAGGACACCTCAGCAGGAGGCCGAGCCCGCTCAGCAATACAGGTGGCCACCACAGTTTCGTTGCCACCATCGATCAGGGCAGTTGAACCTGCAGACACGTAGACCTTTGGCTCCACTGTGATTCAGAAAGTGAGTAAACATAAGGAGGGAAAAAAACACATTAGTATTAGAGACCCCTCTAAGGTTATTTAAGAGTTAACTGCAGTCTCTGAAATGTTGCATTACATTTCTGTTTTATCAATCCCAGTTTTCTTTTCCTGCATCTTTAATTCTATTTTCTTCACCTCTGTCGTTCCACTACAACCGAGTCCAACACATCATTAGCAGCTCTAGCCCCCCCTGTGATCTGGTCTGTAAACAGACTGAAGAGCACAAACACACACACACACACACACACACACACACACACAAACACACACATTGTGTTTGTGAGCCAGCAGTGACAACCTGTGATCCAAACGAACACAAAAGGGCAGTCCCTTCAGCAAAATTGAAAACAGCAGATTGGACCCTGCTGTTGCTCCTAGATTGATCAAAAGCTCCTTTATAACAAGGGCTAATACTAGACACTGACTAAATCAGTGTTTTGTGATGCTGTAAAACTCACTGTTCTGCCTCCACTCTTCTCTGCAATGTTCTCACCATTTTATCCCACAGATTATTTCATTTCATTTTATATGTGATTTTGATGTGATATTGATTTCAACGTATCATCCAGCCCAAAAAAAAACTGGCATTAATCGCAAGCACTGCCTGACCCAGATCTGCCTGGATCCATTTACAAGAAAAAAATGCCGTCAGTATCCACAGCTTGGCATTAAGGCTGCTGCTTTTATTTCCATAATCAATTAATCTCTCAATTATTTTCTTGATCAAATTAATTAATCAATTAATCAAATGGTCTAAAAAAATGTAAGAAAACTTTGGAAAAATGCCCATCATTGTTTCAGAGAGCCAAGATGACATCTTCAAATGTCTTGTTTTGTCCAACCAACTGTCCAAACCCCATATATATTTAATTTATAGTCACAGAAGACATACAGTAGATTAACATTTGATATATATTTTTGATAAATATTCAGTATTCAATTGACTGATTGAGTAATTGTTCCAGCTGTGCCTGACATTACGTACGTGGACATATATTCTTGAAAATAGCTGGACATACATACATACTTACCAAGGACACTGACAGTAGTGGAGGCCTGAGTGTTTCCCAGTGGAAATGTAGCGACCTTACAGGTATAGATGCCGACGTCAGCAAAGCCCACGTTTTCCAGTACGATGGTGGCATCATGAGAGGAGGGTGAGCGAAAATACAAGCGGTGGCCAAACTCTGGAGGGATGGAGATGCCAAACAGTGGGTTGTAGACAGCCACTGTGACGGAGCCTGAAGGCAGACGGCGCTCCCAGGAACTCTGAGTGAGAGTAAGGTTTGTGCCCACCTCCACCCGACACTCCAGTGTCACATTCTTCCCCAGCACAGCACTCACCCTCTGAGGCACCACTACCTGACTGCCCCACACACCTGCCAAAGAGACATATAAAAAAAAAAAACTGTAGCCACATGCAATCATGTCCATTTGCAAAACTTTTGGATACTGTAACACCATTAATTCAAGCAGCTGAAAATTAATAACACTTAGACAGGACCTTTGACTATTAAAACAAATTTCAAATGTAATATGCCTACTTCTTGTGAAGCATAATAATCCCTTTAGTCCAATTAGTACTGTGAATGTTCATTTGTACTTATCCAGACCTGTCCTTCAATGTGAGAAATCCGCTGCTGGCAAAAAAAACACATAAAAAACGTAAAATTGTTATTACGGTAACATTATTAACCATCTTGAGACCTTAAAAATGGAGAGTCTGAATAACTGTGAGCCTTTTATTAAATATTGAGCAATGAAGGAATCCTTGAAAATGGAAAGGCTTTTGAAACCAAAACCAATACCTTGAAATGACACAAGTAAATAAATTCCAACTTGTATGGATATTAGAGCTGAAAATTGATCAACGGAAAATTAATCTGAGACGATTTAGAAAAACAGCACATATTCACATTTGTGTTGGTGGAATCACTAAAAATGATGAGCGACAAATCAGTTGTTAAATTTTTGCCAATTATTTTCTTTCGACTGAATGACTAATTAATTGATTAATTGCTGCAGGTTTAGTTCAAGCAGGATCTGCTGCTTTTCTGTGTTTTATGATTTTGAATAGAAAGACTTTGGGTTCTGGACTGGTCGTATTGAAGATTAATTAATGTTAAATTAATGTTATTAATTACTTATTAATTACAGATTAAATTTTCTATTTAAAAATGTCACACGGGATTATACGAGTGGACAAGTCAACTTGGCACTGAGTGAAAAATCAAGAATACCATGACAGCATCAAGTGTGTAAAGAGTACTTCTGTAGTTACCTCTGACGTCAGTTGTTAAAAAAACATTTCAAAATCTGTACAAGCTCAGTATCATCTGACATCTGGGGGTATCAGACGAGAATCAGAGCTTCATACCACCACAGCAGGCACTGGGCTTTTTAAACAAATACTACACAGCTGACTGTGTGACTGACTCCATTGATGAATTTGTTTTGCCTGTAAAGCGTTCCTCCTCCTGACCTGAATTCAGGAATCAAAAGCAGGCTGTCTGTATGTCCTTTGTCCAAATATAACTAACCCATGCACACTGTCACCTGCACTTGTCAGAAATGTGGCACGTCTTGAAAGCGAGAGCTCAGCATCGTGTTGAGGAAAGTCAAAGGGATATGAAAAGAACAGACTGCGACCGTCAGAAGGAAAAAAAAAAAAGAAAAAGGAGGAGAAAAAAAGGAGGGGAAGAGATATGCTAACATGACGATGACATCATCTCTGAGAGAGGAAAAAGAAGGAGGCTGAGTGGGGAGAGGAGAGAGCAAAGTCACGTACGAAACACAAGTGAGAGGAAATGTATCACCAGGATTCCAGCTAAACAAAAAAACTGAGGAAATACATTACTGATTTAGGAATGAAAATATAATGCTGCTAGACTGCCAAAGCCTTCAACCAGATCACTAATTGCAACAAGCTGCCAGCAGGAAGACATCATCATAAATCAAAACCTGCTGTGCTGCTTGGCAACTGACTCCAAATATTCTATTGTTGTTTAGCCAAAAACAGCTCTGTCTCTGGCCAGTCACCCTCTGAAAGGCCATGTCCTCAAATATTAATACTGTAGAGGGAAATTTCCCTACCCCTAAAATATGAAGAACAAATGTCTGTTTTTTTTTCATCTTTGTTATTTATTTATTTAACTGTGCTGCCATCAGAGCAAATTTTCAATTTATGAGAACAACATACTTATTTGACAGCTCTTCTAGTTTTCCACCAGTTTCCACCAATGTTGGGTTCAAAGGTTAATTACAGGGTTTACAGGGTTAGTTATGAGAGCTTCCAGATAACGACAAAGAAATCCAGATTTGTGTGGCAGCTAAAACAATTATAGTGTGACTCATTTGCCACTAAATATTGCAGATCAGATTATATTTGAAATGTTTATTAATCTCCTTGTTAAACTGAATGACTGACACAGGAAATGATTTTACACTTTTTTAGATGTTGGCCCAGACATGGCTGTAAATAAATATCTGCAACACAAGCCAAATGTTTAATTGTGGATGGATATAAGATCTTCATAGCATACTTTTTGGCAGAGAAGGCACCATGAGTCATCGTGTTGCTCATACAGAGAAAGGGAAGCAGATCTCAGTGCAACAGTGGGGACACGTTCAGCTGTGGAGGCTGTGGATACACTAATCCTGAATTTATGTTATTCGAGTTTGTCTGTAGGCAAATGGTAATCGTACTCTTGCATTACTTTAATACATTTCTTCAAGTATATTTACAAGTTATTGCCTGCACAAACAAACAACAAAGTTTTCACTTCGATATCACTGGGATCTACCTTAAATTAATAATCAAAAGTGCGACTGCATGTGGATTCTTTTCCAATGGCATACTGTTACAGCTAATATACAATGCAACCACAGATGTTTTGATGGATCTTATGACTAAATTGTACTGTAATAGAGGATAAGGTGAAGAACGCTTTTGACAATGTCGCTACACTGTCAAAGAGTTATGTAGAATATGATTACTTTACATAATAGATGGCCACCACAGCAGCCCCTCCACAAACAGATGGCACGATATAAGGAGCTCACCAACCATTTTTAGTTTTGAGAACCAATCGCTACATCGACACAATGGATGGTTTATATGAGCCAACACTTGATGATCCATCCCAAAAGTTACGGAGGCTTTCTTTCCTGATCACTTCCATATCCCACATTTAGCACTACGCACAGCTCACAACTTCCTCCAAGGGGGAGTGAAGCTGTTCTGCATATAAAGGGATAGCCCCAAGCCAGTGTTTGCTATTGGTTCAGTTGCTGAAGTTAATTAGCAAGTGAGCTCCCAAACTGTATCCTCTCCATCAGGTGATCAAGTCAGGAGGAGCAGAGCTGAGAACACATTTAAATAACTGGTATTTAACTGCACAGACTGTGCATGTCATCACAAATGCCCCTCAGCAAGGCCCTTAACAGTCATTCCTTAAAAAAAAAATTTGGAAAAAATTTAATAAATAAACCACACGAGTGCAAGCACAGACACAGTAATATACTCAAACTGTCTGAATGGAAACGAAATGCATACTATTAAGCAGTTTGTATAAAATGTGTAAAATGCCACACCGTAATCCAGATGGTAAATATTCTACAATACAATGTGAGAAAGCCTTTTCCTCAAGTAGAAAACTGATTTTATGACTTACTGTATTTGTCAGGTACAACGACAAGGCTAGATGGCAAGAATAACAGCACTGTTAAGAGGAAAGAATGCAGCATTTCTTCCTGTACTCCATATGTAAGGGAAGAGGTATAGCGACTCTATTAAATTTTTACTGGTGACATGACGACAACCTTACATAAGCGTGTCCTCGTTTCTCCAACTCTGAATAAAAAAGTGATGAGAATAAGGGCAAAGTCTATCTGATCTTATATGCAGTCTATCTTGACATAGGAATAAAAATGTTCTCTCTCTTCGTCTTGTGCTTTCAGAGACAAAGAAAAGAAACAACTTTAAGTTTTTGCTATCCTTACATCCTCAAAGGCAGAGACTATTGCAGACACTTCCAGTTTTGCTTGCAAATGCAACACAGCATCTCTCATTCTCACTCTCACACACACACACACACACACACACACACACACACACACACACACACACACACATAAACATACATGCACACAGTAGAAAACAGATTAAAGATATCCTGGCATCAAGGACAAATTGCTCCCTGGGGAAACTCTGCTGCTCGTTCTCACTTTAGTCAATATTACCTTCACATGCACCACTTACGTGGCAGCAAGTGTATTAATATGTGTGTCTTGCCAGAGGGCAGCGTGTCTTGTTAAAAGTGGAAATCAGAACATAAATGGAGATGGTGCTAGAGTGGAAGTGGTAGAGCCAACTGTGCAGAGTCGGACAGGGAAGGATCGAATGGACATTTGACAGCGTGATCTTATCTGACCTTCAAATCAACTTTCTGCACTGAAGTTATTCACACACACATTCTTAACCTGGCTTCCTGGTTCTGATGAGCTGTCCATCAGTTTTGAATCAGTTCAGGGCCCATTCATTTGATTAATGAATTTTTAATTATTACTCTTTCAATGAAATGAAATAGTAATAATGAAAAAAAAATTACAGTTTTGTTGTGAGAAGGACACTGAACTAACTTGTCATTGAGTGTATTATACAGCAGGTATGTACAAACTTCAAAGTACACGGAGAAGTTTTGCACCACTTCTGATGATGTGGAATGCGGGTCTGTTTTATCTGTGTTTATCTACTTAAACCTGCACAAAGACGTACAACCACGAGTTTGACGCAATATGCATTTCTAGCTGACTGCGGACAGCAGTAATATATGATATTTCGCGGAGTCATGCAATCACAAAAAGCGACCTGCAACAGGTAGTCAGTAAAGGAGAAAAAAGTCCACTAACTGATGTAAAAACAGTGAAGGTCTTTCAAAACAATGAAAGAACTGGAATATCCAAATAAAACTCAATAAGCAAGTGTTTTATGGGAATGAATTCAATGTGTTGCTGATATTATCGTTGCATTTAATGACTGTTTAAAAAAGGATAACAGTAGTACAAACTTAGGGAGAATTAACGTCAAACTCTGCAGGTCTGCAAAGCTTTTTAGCTTGTATTAGCTAATTGTTGCATGCAATTTTTCTAAATGGTGGAATAGGAGTTGTTCGACCCCATGAGAGATGACTCCAAATGAATGCTAACCATGCACAATGTCTACTGGATTAGAAAGCAGACAGTTGTTTGCTAACATGTTATCTATATCCACTTCAGAAGTTGGAGATATGGCATGTCTCTGTATATCCGTATGTATCTGTATACTCTGTCAGTTTGTCTGGGTATTTTTTGCCCCTTCCTGGCCATAAATATGATGAATGTCGCTTTAATGAAACATTCAATGCAGTTGGGAGAAAAACATTACATCTTATGAAAACAATGTTTGTTCCCCTTTAAGGCCTAGACATTATTAGCTGTAAGGGCGTGTGCATCTACTCAGCATTCAACCAAAGCACAAGGTCAAACCCTTCATTGAAATGTGCAGCAGACTTAAACTGAAGCTAGTCAAATGGGCACCTGTCTCTGCTCCTCAACATGAACTCTCTGAAGGAGGTTCACAGGCTGTTTAGGGGTCTGTTTGGGATTCAGGTGATAACATGAAATAATAACAGAACATGCAGTCCAATAATGTGGTAAAGGATCTCTGGGTCATTTTGCTTGTACCTCAAGTCAAGTCTTGAACAAAATAGTTCCCTCTGTGAGCCATGCCAATTATTACATATGTCAGTTGTATGGCTGACATATAGCCACTATTAAGTTAGAAAAGTTTCTATGTAATGAACTTGTTTCTCTACAAAGTCTCTCTTAGTTATGAGAAAAAGAAATCATATTGCAATGTGATACAATCTGGCAGAACAGCCCTGCTACAAATACTATCTTTGTAAAATTCTGTGAAAGTTGAGCGGTGAGGATGTAGCAGACTCTAATCCACAGTGATTTTTGGATGCAGTCTTTGATGGTGTTACATTGAACTGTATTACACAGAAAGATGTTCAGTCAGCACCTTCAAATATGGTAAGAAAAGAAGTGTGGGGGAGAAACATCATCTGGCCTGATTAACTCAGCGATCGTTCTGCTTGGATGCAAAGGCGGGACACTAGACTACTGATTATTCTTGGGTACAACAAAGTTAAAATGTGGTGTGATTTTCATAAGGAAAATGTACTTGAGCTTGGTTTTGTGAGTCCAATTTAATAAGACAAATCTCAAAAACGCACATCTGACTTTTGTCCTTTTTTTTGTCAAGGAGGTTTGTATAGAAGAGCTGCCTGCAGGCTACACGTCCCATCACATATTGCAATACTCACCCATGGATTTTCACTGGTTTCTTTTAACCACATAATGTGCGATCTTGAGAGCGGGTTGGAGCTAAACTGCAGCATCCCTGCTTCTTGGAATTTTTAAGTTTTAATAAAGCAGGACTACAGCACTGGGCACCAAGTTAGCCAGTTTCATGGTGGAGTTCGTAAACTGCCCAACCCTCAACCATAATGAGCTCTGCAGGCACATGGTGGCTGACACTCATCCCGACCTGGGAGGTGCTGGCATTTAGCAAAGTCTTCTCTGGTGACACAACGCAAGTTCCTCAACATTTTGACACAGCGAAAAGCATCGTCTTACTTTAATAGAAAAATGTTTGTGGAGCTAATATGGCTGCCACTGAATCTGCAATGACCCAAGTGTAGGTTGGATATATATGTACAAAACTGAATATCACTGCTTGTGCGCCTCGGCGGTTTCTATGGATTGTTTCTATGGCAGCCTCGGGTCGCACCATCACACGCGATGGTGGCGCTGGCTAGCTACCTCCCCTGAAGCGTTGAAGTGAACTTGTACCCAAGTTTGCTTTAGTCTTCAAATGACACCAGCTAAACTTGCTAAACTCGCAACTTCAAATAATCCCCAGTTTAAACACACGGTATTCGCCAGTTTTCACTGAGATTTCGGTGCGATGCGCGAGACGGTCGGCTCCCTCTCAAAACTTCTGTGTGCCGTTAGTGGGAGAAACAAAACTACCATAAAAATTCGGGACTCACCTGTAATACTGCACAAAAGGTGAAACAACGCGACCGTGCCCCGCTGTCCGAGGTAACTCCGGTGAGAAGGCGGTAACATTTTGAAAAGCTGTGCAGCCTCCTGCTACAGGACCCAGGCGTAGGCTGCATGCCAATTTAACGGTATGCGCTGAACAGAGGAACCTCCTCAGCAACAACTCCGAACTGTACGCGGACTGTACCATCTACATGGAACTGAGCGGGGGGGACGGGAGCTCACCTGACAATGGGAGCGAACGGTCATTTAGTGGTTCCACAGCAGCAACTCCCCCCCACCCGTAGGAAGGATCCATTAGTATACACATTACGTCATCTCTGTTGATAACCCCACATATATGGATTCATCTAATCACTTTATTCTTCGCTGCCTTTGAAAACCAGAGGACACGTGTATCTATATACCGTGCATTTTGTTTTCTTTTTATGTCAAGTCAGTCAGAAGAATGTTCTGAAATTACTGAACAGATTTTTATAAAATTTTGTGGAAAGTTAGATCAGTTAATCAAGGAGAAAGGATTCATTTGGGTGCAAATGAGGCCATCATGTGAGCATTTAGGAAACAGCGCGTTTTCTTATAACTCCTGAACTTTGAAAGGAAAAAACAATTTCTGTCTTTGTCCAACTATGGTGGTTCAATCCATATGCCATCATTTAGGGGGAAAAAAAGTATTTTGTACAACTTGAATCCAATGTTCTTAAAATTTGGTTCATAACACATTTGACTGACTGCATCATGCAGCTGCAACCGTATGAAGATAAAATATGCCCTCATCAACACGGGCAGTCCACTTTTACAGGTGGCATGTCATAGTAGGAAAAGCACAGGTGTACCTACTACTTCCCATTTAGTTTTCATTTCCGTGGCCCTGGTATATTGCATGATGGTTTACTGGTATGGCCTCCTGGGCCTCTTAATTGGAACTGAGCTTTTGTTAATGTTAAAACAAGTCAAAATGTCTGCAGTAAAAAAAAGAAAAAAAAGATTTAACATTTAAAGCCCCATTGGAATACTAAAATGTCTGTGGCATTCATGTGTTTATAATGATTGTATCTCAAATCTACAGTCTTTTGAACTTCCACAATTTATTATCATTTTTCTCACTGGACTTACACTTGAATCAATGATGGATGGAATCTGATGGCAATCAGACACTTAAGTTTTGATGTGAAACTGTGAAACTTTAATGTTGTTGTGATTTGTAACATTTTCTCTTGGTGGGTCCTTAGGGCTGTGTGGCTCTGTCATATGCACACATAGGAGGTGGGTTGGTGGGTTGGGGGTGGAGGGAGGGTAGCAGGGCAGCACCCCCTCCTGATAACAGAAAGCTAACCAGGTCAGTACTTTAATTTGAGTCTTCGTGCTGTCCTCTGGAGAACCACAAGGGATACAATTACTCTCCCACCATCCCATTCATGTGCAACTCGACCGTGCAGACATTTGTGCTTGTGAATGTGCACGCAAGGATAACAGCATGTTTTTTTTTCTTTTAAATCTGTCTCTTAGTGGGTAAAACGAGTGCATCAAATCCCATTGTTCTTAAGTTCAGTCAGAAAAGTTTGCCTCGAGTGCAATGCATCAACTTGAAAGCTACATGTTGCTGTGACAAAGAATCTGGGATGAGGGAGAGAGAAGAACAGACTAAAAGACTGTATGATTCAATTTCAGCTCCATCTAAAATCACAACCATATTAAAATTTGTACAAAAGTTTCCCCCTGACTTTTCCACAACCCCTTCTCATGGAACAGTAGACTTTTCCATCATTCCATCTGTTTGTTTTGTTTTTTTGCTCCTTGTTTCATATTTCCTTTTTTCTTTCATCATCAGCTTATTTTTGCAATTGGATTTCCATTTCTTCCTATTCTCTTACAAATATATTTCTGGAACTTGCCAAATCAAGAGACATGTTTTGCAACCACTGGGGTTTTAAACTAATGAAATTAGATGGACAAAATAACAACACATGTGAAATCCAATACAACAGCCCTGCAATAAACGAGACGTTTGTGGACCTTGATACTTACTCTTTGGGAAAATCAGTGAGCCGTTCATTCAACTGTTTCTCTGGCTATGGTGCACTGTACTGGGATGCATTATATTGTGAGGTGTTCATGTCCATCCCCTTCATGTGGGCAAACTGCTGACTTAACTCAATTCCTCTCGGACACAGTCTGGACAAAAAGTACTTCTTTCACAAATGTAGTAGTTATTTCAGACTGTTGTCCTGGTTTGCATTATCTTGTTTATATGCTCTTGTTGGTTTATCCCTTTCCACTGTGTAAAGTTATTTGATAGAACAGTAGAGTGCTGTTTTTCTCACTTGCAATCAGCCCAAAAGGGCAATATATGCATGGCTTAGGTTTTTTTTTCTCTTCAAATCACATCTCTGTGCCTTCCCTTGTTCATGTATTTGGCTCAGAAATAATTCTCTGTTCTGGATTTACTCCCTGTGAACACAGTAGCCTATGGAAACACAACAACACAGTGGAAAGAGTGACACACAACCAGTGTGACCAAAACTAAAACTGATGCTCTGTTCATGAAACTAGTCAATATTAAACCAAAACCACAGAATCTGTTTTCTTGTTTGAGGATGAGAAGGATTTTGCGATCATGATAACAACCTTTGTTTCTGCTCCCGCTCTCGTACTAAAGCTGCTCTCTGTCACCAGGTACTTTCTCTCTCTGGAATGTTTTTCAACCCTTCAAGTGCTCTTTCAGGAAGGCCAGAGAGGCTTCAGGACTGTGGCGGAGTAAAGATCGGTTAAATTAGTCCACCTCCTGCTCAGACGCTTTTTTTATTCTGCGGGTCAGCACCTCCTTCCCTGTTTACCCACATAAATTGGCCACTCTCTGTTCTCTGCCTTCTATCTTTTCTCCTACACAAGTGTACATCTGGACTGTGAGAAATAGGATGGGACAGGAATTTCTTCAGTTATGTATCAGTTCCTGTCAACATCCTCATTTTTCATAACCTCAAAGAAGTTTCTTCATGTGGGATACACTTAAATACTACAGACTAATGTGAAGTGGCTACAGCTGGAGCCACAGTCCTGTTGAACTATTTGCAAAGCAAAGCTGACATCTGCTGGTTAAAACCATGAACTCTTTAAGCTCAGATTCCTGCTTTACCCTTTTTTTTTTTTTTTTTTTTTTTTTTAATGTGTCTCATCATCTTACAACATCACTCTCATGTCGGTGTCACCTACGGATACAACTTAATGATTTTAAGCTCATCAGTATGAAACAGGTTACACATTACAGGCTATCTGTACAATATTTACAACACAATGACAAGAGACAACAACTTTAAAAACATGACATTTCCCATTTGATTTCATATCATCTGTTGAACTCCATTGATATTTGTTTCTTTAAAATATGCATTTAAACTGATAAATATAAAAATCATTGAACAATTCATTTGAAGAAAAAAATCATAGCAGAAATGGTAGAAATATTTATAATCTTAACATGACATTCCAGTCTTTACATCCACAGTCATGCTTTGCCTGACCTTGGACGCATTATATTTGTACAAAGCATAAGATTCAGCAAAGAGCTGAAATTACAGCTTAAAACTAGGATGACAATGTTCATCATGAACCGAGGCAACATGATGCAGATAAAGATTTCTGAACTTTTTATTACAAACTGTTTGATGTGAGATGCTTGAATGATTTTCCCTCTAATGACACAATGATAAAAGAATGTAATCATACTAAGATGTAGAATTCTGTTTTTGTTGTATAGCTATTGTCTCTCAGATATTGTGTGTTAAACAAAACCAGGCAATTGTGTGTATGAAAAAAAAGTAAACATATTGTGGCTCAAAACAATCAACCCTTTGGTAAATCATACACTTTTGAAATTGTCTTCTTCTACAGTTGTTGATGACTGTATTTTTTTTTCGACAAGCCAAATCTCACCAAAAAGGAGTATTAACGGTGAAACTGACTTGTATGCGATATATAATGGATTTTTTTTTATATACAAAATGAAAAGAAGTGACTGAAAAGCAGCTGCACTTCTTTGTAATCAGTAAAATCTGGGTCCACACAGATAAATACGAGACAGTAATTCTCAGAATTTACAGCTCTAATAAGTATATATTGTAGTATGACTAAGTGCTTAGTTGTACTTAAAATTGGCATGTCAGTGAACAGTATATGTGAACTTGCCTAATGCTAATATAAACTGGTATTTCTACTCAACATGACTGTGCAAAAAAAATAACAAGAATGACATAATGTATTTGAAATTAAGTGTTGGTAAATGGCCTAACAGAGCGTTTGAAGCCAAAGGTGAAATAGTATTTAAAGACAGGTCTGAAGGTGTGATCTCTGAGGCCATATATGAGTGGGCTCAAGCACTTAGGGAAAATGATGAGACCTAAAAAGAGGATATACTGAAGATGAATGGTTACAGCAGGATCAGAGTTCCACAGGTCACTGGACTTTATTAAGTTAAACAGAGCAGAAGTGAGACACAGGCACAACTGGAACAGATGTAACAGCACTGTCCTGTGGGCCCTGGTGGGATTACAGACATTAGAAGAGGCTGACTTCACAGTAACCATGATAGCAATGTATGTATAAATGATAATCATGCTCACCAACATAAAATACAGAATGGTGAAGGCCCTGTTCAAAGTTGAATAAATCTGTAGCTGGAAGACACTGTTCCTGATGCAGAACCTTGGCACAATGAAGCTTGTGTTTTCAAGACCGACAAACAGGAAGAGCTGGGTGAACGAGTCTAACGAGGCCACTGTCCACATAGCAGCAATGGCCATGCCTGTTGCCCTGGTGGTGGCAATGTCGGCATGCCTCAACGGGAAACAAATTGCAACGTACCTCTCCAAAGACATCACAGCGAGGTTCAGGGGTGACATTTTAACAACAATGGCTGCAAGCAACGTGACAATAATGCAAACATAACTGATCATTCTGACCATGGTCACAGCAAAGATGTACAGCAGCATAGTGATTAGAAGCTGCAGAGAGTCCGTGACGAGCAAGTGACCAAACAGGATATAGCGAGAGGACTCCAGTAAGAGAGGCTTTCTCAACAAAGCAAACAGCATGACTCCATTTACATATAGGAAGAGAAGACATGGCAGCATAGACAACAGGGCTTTGACAAGTGTCTGATACGGCATTACCTGGGTCACTTCTGTCGTTTTATTCATGGCCGTGGCTTCATGCAGTATCTGCAAAGACATGGCATACACAAACACATCAGGCTGATCCTTAAATCAGCATTATGAACAGTCCTGAATTGTGTAGCCTGTTCAGGATTATTCTGTCAAACAATATCTTAAATAAGCATGATGACTTTTCAGCAGTTAAAAATGCTATAGAAAAAAGTAACATACAACAATTAGACAGTATCACAATAAATAAAAATACTTCAGAACTACATAGAATCCATGAAGTCAAATAGATTTATTGTATGTCCGAGATACATTACTTACATGACTCTGGTTTGGTGTGAGTTCTTCTGACAGTGAAGTTTTCTTGGGCAAATCTGATGAGTTGAATCAGGCTCCAGTGGATCGTGTCCTTTTTATTAGTAACCTGTGCTTTGACATCATCACCTGTGTCAGTTTAACAACCAGTGAGAGCTCTGCGTTGGATATGGTCTCTCTGAAGGAGTAAGAGTTTGAGAAGTTCAGTGTTAAAGCAGAAAATTTTTACTTTCTGCCATATTCGGCATAAAGATGCACCACATCAACTTCACTGCACTGTTTGCAAAAATGTATAAATTCAAATGACGAGAATGAATTTCTGATGAGGGAACTCAAATCATTGTACTGGATTTGCACTATATAAAATATATGTAAACAGCCTCTAGTAAAACATGTGTAGACTTTTTTTCAGCAGTGGACATTTGTGAAAAGTGAGCACATCAGATGACACAAATATTTTAATCACATATTTATCACAGTCTTTAAAAAAACAACAACCCAATTCTATATAGTTACCAGTTCTATTTAAATGTCAGTAGCAACATGGTACTTTACTACTGTACATTGGTTGTGATGAAAATGTAAACTTAAGAATTTGGCCACTTTTTTTTTTTTTTTTGCATAAACTAACGACATTCACAAAATAAGTCAATGCATGAGCACTTCACCCAGCTGTAAATAGAAACACGGTTTTACACCAAAAATAATAAAATATTTACATTTCAACATATCTATTATTTCTGAGGCATTTGATTTTAACATGTAATACTGAATTTAATGTTACCCTTACACATTAATGATATAAAGAGGTCTGAGAGGAGAATCAAACATCCCTTAATATGTTCTATTCAGTAAACTTTTTTTTCAGTTTAAATTTAAAATAGTTCTGTTTACTGGCCCTGTTTGCTGCTGAAGGCTTGTACCTTGATTAACTTTAATCCTAGTGAGAGGTTTCAACAACCCACTGATGTGAGAATCACTTTGTAAGTGGATTCTTTTGAAAGCTTTTTGAAAGCTCCCTTCCCAAGGTCTTCGAGAGCCTTCCTCAGCTTGGAGCCTGTGATCCAAAGAGACTTAAGGAATCACTGGGTGGATATTCCTGTGCAGCCTCTGCAACCAGCCTCAACTGGATAGGTGAATGGTGAATCTACACTTCTTGTGAGCACACAGCTGACAGCTTTGTATACTCTTACTTCTATTTCTAAGGCATCGATTGCCTCCTCTGTGGAACAGTCAGTTCGGCCATAATGACTGTTCTAGAGGAGGTGGACCAGAGAATGACATCTTGCTGCAGAGAGGTTGCAGTGATCTCTTGAGGGAACTTCAATTGGCGGTCGAGGTCAGCTCTCATGTTCCACTCACTTTCAGCTGACTCTCATCCTTGTGCTGCTGCTCTGAGCCTCAGCCCCTTGTCTGACAAACTGGATCAGCCACTGTGATCTTACTGGGCTGGCCCTGTTTGCTTCCAGCCTGCGATTGAAGATCTTGGTAACTTTATACAAGTGCCATCCATACTGGCCCTGTACCGTGGGTCCAGGAGATGTAGAGTGGGTGAGTCTCCTCTGAACTGTACGAGGGGTACAGGTTCTGGAACCTGTGAAGGGTATTGTATATGGCCCTGATAAGGCCTGGCTTGGGCCATCCTCCACATAACTGCTCATGAAACGGTCCTGTTGATCACAGCCTCACAGGCTGTCCAGCTCCCTTGCTGTTGCTGGCCAACAGCTCTGATTGTATAGCTCTCCTCTTCCATGTCCACAACTTCAGAGATCACAAGGTTTTTCCTTTTCTTCTTTGTGGCTTTGGACCACATCTTAGATGTTACCCACCCAAAACCAGCCCTCCCTGGCTGCAACAATCCAACAATTTCCTGGTGTTACCCGACCTGGTCTATTGTCTGCATTGCATTCTGCTCCTGTGCAAACTTGGACCTTAAATTCCCGTGGTAGGAAGCTTTGGCTGATCCTGTTCAGACTGTCCGAAGCTGGGAAGCAGCAGATGTGCTCAGTCATGTGCTCATCGGACAGGTCGGTCATGTAAATCCTTCCAAGGCTTTACACAGGTTGCTTGCCAAAAGCAGGATTTTCTCACAGTCAACTGAGAAGGAGATATTGGCTGCCTTCCTCTTGTTCTGCTGGTAGCTGATTTGGGAAGTCCATGTAGCAGGCGCTTTAAGAATGTGTGGAAGGGGTAACTACCTCCTCGGCTCTGCTGAGCTGACTTCGAAAGAAAACTTATTTAATTAGCTCATGTTTCTAAACTAAGCACGTAAACATGCTAACACATTTTGCAGTTTAACATGGGTACAGTCAGCTGTGACAACATTTGCATGTTAGTGTAACTTTTGGTGTTAAGTACAGTAGCAAACTACGTTAGCACTCAAAGTAGAGCAGAGGCTGACAGGAGTTTGCTCATTGGCTATGCTGCCACAAACTGAAACATTAGACAAGTGCAACATTTAAGCTGTTGGCAACACTAGATGAACCCTCACCAGAGTTACTGAGATTCATCCTCTGGGGACTGCGAATATGTGTCAAACGTCATGCAATCCATGTTGTCGAGGTACAGTATTTCACTAATGTGTCTGACAGTGATGGACACTGTTCTTGTAAAATGGCAGCTGTATCTGGAGACTGTGCAGACAAACCGGTAGCTCTATTCTCCTTTGTTCTCTCCGGCACCTCTTACCATTCATCATGTCTGTCATGCCTGCTCTGTATTTCAGCACCACAGCACCATGGACCGCTCCCACATGTTCATGATTGGCAGTGAGTGACAGGTAAAATATGGCAGATGTATTTTTATTTCTTGCAAGACGACCAGATGTTTTCTGCTTTTGCTAAATCTCGTATATTTTTCAGGTTTCACTGAAAATGCGTGTAAGGTACAGAAAATTATTTGTGATGCCCAGAATGATGAAAAAAAACATAAAAATGTCGCTGTAGGAACTGTACACATCCGCATTGCATACAGACTCAAATGATCACAGCAGCAGTGTTGGCTCTTTGGAGGACAGTCATTAAGGTTGATCAATAATTCAGATGTTTACTCTGGTGCCGCCCGGCTAGCTCAGTTGGTAGAGCATGAGACTCAATCTCTCGGGGTCGTGGGTCTGAGCCCCACTCTGGATGGCACCACCTCCCATGGGCCCGCCTCTGCAACCTGGGCCTGGACCCAGATAAGCGACAGATGATGACATCACGGCAACATTATTTCTGAGAGTGTTGATCCATGGAGAGACAATTAAAACCGTCATGATTCCTCAGAGGCCCCGAGGCCCACGCAGAAAAACACTGACACCATTATCAGAAAAACTTGAAAACTGCTGCTTTGTTTTCCACTTTTGTTTCTGTTCAGTCCTGTTTACCAGATGAGGAGAGTCAGGTGTACAACATCAGCATCATTAATATTCATATCAATGCCTAATTTTCTGAAGATTTATAAAAGTGTGACCAACCTGAGCTTTAGCATAATTATCTTTAAATTATTAATAGAAATGCGGGGAATGTCACTCTGGCCTGCGTTCAAAACTTGACAGCCCTGATAACAAAACACCCTGTAACAGAACCAGCGAGTGAGCTTACTACGCTAGCGAGGCATGTCCTCCCTGTGCCTGCGTGGGTTTTCTCCGGGTACTCCGGCTTCCTCCCACTATCACAAAAACATGCACATTAGGTTAACTGGCTGCTTTACATTGCCCCTAGGTGAGTGTGTGGTTATCTATCTTTGCGTGTCGGCCCTGTGATTGACTGGTTGTACCCCGCCTCTCGCCCGGAGTCAGCTGGGATAGGCTCCAGCTCCCCCGCGACCCTGACGGATCAAGCGTTACAGAAAACGGATAGATGGACGAGGGCTCACATGTCGCGCTACCATCCAGAGGAGGCTAAAGACAACAGTTTATGGTGTATTTTGGGTTACTGTTGACAAATGGAAACTCAATAATCGATTGGTAATCGAATCGAGACCTCAATAATCGAATCGAATCGGGAAATTGGACCGATTAACCACCCCTAGTGTGTATTATAGCATTTGGATGCGGCAAATGTGAATTTCAGCATGAGTAAGGAGAAAATGGGAGACTAGAATAAATATTCACTTTTGATTTGTCACTTAATCTAAACACTAATTCCATTTATCTTGCCACATGATGTCATGTTTAGTAAACTACCACATTTAAAATGATCATAATGTCGTTTTAATACACAAACCAAATATACGATCACGGGTTGCCTTTGTTTGCTGCATCCATCTTTAATCCTTGTTTAAATTCAAACATTACAAACACATTTGAACAATTATGCAATCACTCAAAATGAAACTTTAAAACAAGGAGAGCATTACATTTCAGAAATTAAAATATATATATATTGTAAAGGAAAAGTACAATCAAATCCCAGTGTTTGAAAATGAAAATAAGGCAAAGCAGAAAGGCAAAGTATCTACAAAATAAAGCAACATAATAATAATAACAATAATAATAATAATTATAATAATGCTTGTTATATTTTCTTTAATTTTCTGTTAAACTGTATGATGATTTTGATGAGTCTTGAAACATTTCTTCTATGGCTGCTGGCTATATTTAGACTGAAAACTGGAAATTAACTGTAAAAAAACAGAGTGAAGACAATGGATTAAAACACAACAATGCGGATTCTGCTATTGCAACTATTGCCTTAATTCATTAAACAAAACAATGTGATTTCATGTAATGTTAAATTCCAAATACCAAAGAATGCACACTGTAGCCCTATGTTCTCCAAATTGTACTTTGTGTTTCCCCAGTTTTTCAGTCTACCTTATACTAAAACAAAATCTATGCAAAATGACTATAGGTTTCATAAAATCAATGAACTACTTGAAAATGTAACAAGTCTCATATGATCTGCACATTTCTTTGGTGTGAAGTTCACTTACCACAGATATCCTTCCTTAAACTCGGTGAATTTGTGCCGCACCATAAATGTTGCTAGGGCATCTGCTACCTAAAAACAGACGAGAGGAGAAAAAGTAAAAACAAACAAACAAACAAACAAACAGCAAGTGACTGAATCTTGACCAAACGGACAAAAACCAAAAAAAAAAAAAAAAAAAAAAAACAAAAAACACAATTTGAACCAAACCATTATAGGACAATACATAAAGCACAGTGTACGTTCAGGGAAACACCATTTACTTTTTCAGGTGCGTCCTCATGGACAGCGTGACCACACTGAGGGAGGACCTGCATCTGAAACTTTCCTGTGGACAAACAGAAAGATCATGGATATGTCTGAGGTCTGTTTGTTATATCGTACAATATATGATAAAAGTAAAACATGACTGAAAACTAGAACCTGTGCATAAAGTCTCCATTTGTCCTCCTTACCTTGCATCTGTCCAATAGTAAGGTCTTTGTCAAGCCTGTCCACTCCTGCACAATGGAACACATCATGGGTGAAATTGTGCAGTCAATGGCAAAAAATAACTTGGAACAAAACTGGAATTACTTGTATTCATCCAAACAAGTGGCACTACCCTGAAATTCCATCAAAAATTCAAATCCAGACATGTTTTATGTATAAAGCCACCAAGTAATAATCAAAGTGAGAGATCTAACCTGCGAGCAGAAGCAATTTTGGCACAGGGCAGGTGAGAAAGAGAGCAGACAGGCCTCTGAACCAGCCATCCCAGTACTTTTCTGTCTTTGACAGCTCCACTCGCCAGGTAAAGATGCTTTCCTTTTTTATCTGTATGGGCAATATCAACCTTTTTAGGTACTTTTCAACCACTTTCCATCACACATGCATATATGCTTCATGAAAAAGACAAGGGAAAGAGAGAAGCAGAACCTCTTGATCATCTTCCTTCATTCTCTTCTTATTGGATTCTTCTTCCGCCTCTTCATCCTCTTCCTCTTCTATTATACCCTCACCAATGCTATTAGAGACACCCGGACTGCTGGTGGATTCCTCACATCTATGGATGTCAGCACAGTGGTAAATTATACTTGCAAACCCACGCAGCACTTAATGTACACAGAGAGAGAGAGAGAGAGTGAGAGAGAGAGAGAAAGAGAGAGAGAGAAAGAAAGAGAGAGAGAGAGCTGACATACTTTTTCACTTGGCCTCCCATTGACACCCGGGCTGACTCTATGTTTCGGATCTGGCCGCTCTTCACGCTGACAGCAAAGGAAAAGGACAGTTTTATGCACAAGAACTGGTGCAAGTCTGTTTATGATAGTTTGCTAACATTTACCAAATACCAGGAGAGAATAATTGGGCACAATCATACTGATGAAACTGTTTCATGTTTACCTCCACTCAATGGCATTCTCCAGAGATTTGAATGTCTTTGGCCGACTTCTGAGGAAATTCTGCATACTGTTCAAAGCATCCATTGCTGTACCTGATTGTAAGTAACAAATGCATTTGTTGTTAATATAAACTGTAAAACTGTACTGAGTAAATCATTATTTTGATATTATGCCACTATAAATATTTAGCATATTAATATACTGCTAATTTAAAGCAGTTACAAGCACTTACCTTCTACAACATCGATAACACAGAGGCCGAGCAGGGATGGTATATGATTGGCAGTGGCTGTGTGAACTGCAATGGCTCCACCCATGCTGTGTCCAATGATCATGATCGGAGGAGGGTTCTCTCCATAGAGCGCCTCCACCACTTTGCCAATATCCCTTTTTAAAGAAACAATAAATAAATAAATAAAACAAGGGTAACCTGTTAACACTGCTACATTTCTGACGTGTGTCAGTGTTTCTGAACATATAATCAGAACCATGAAGACTGATTCAACAATGAAATGAGAAACCTGTGACATATAATACAGTCAGTAATCCGAGTGTAAACAACAACAAAAAGAACCCACCAATCCCCGGCCAAACTGATGACTAACTCTTTTAACTAATACCTGTTCCTCAAGCTTCCAGGATCATGCTACACTCTCTGGTTTCCCCTGTTTTTCCTACAATGCAAAGCCAAACTGTTTAAAGTGAGGTCCTCACACACGCAGTGTCTGTCTTAACTGCTCACAAAGCAACTTACTTGGCCATGGTGTCTGCAGAGAGATCCTCAGGATTTTTCACTTTGGTGTCACCTGCAAGAAGAGGAGAGAAAAGTAAATTTCCAGCCAGATGATATGGGGGAAGTTATGCCCTGATCACACAATTTGAGGACAGTTGGCCTCTAATTACAGATGGGCAACAATGACATCAAGCTACTTTGCTACAGAAATTTCACTGCCTGATAATATGTGGTGCTGAAGCAGCAATTTAAACTACTGAAATATAATAAAAGGCGTTTGTTACGTTGCTGTCAGTGAAATGTACTTTATTTAATCACTCTACATCATTGCAGTATTATAGAAACACTAGAGGGAGTGTTAAGGTTTCATTACATGAGCCAAATGTATTGCGATGCAGTGATCAACATATATATAACTCAACAGATAGCATTATTGAAAGACTGATAATGCTACCTAACCGAACTGACAAATCTCCATCACCATCTCCATTTCTTAAACTGAGAATAAAATATGAAACTAGTCTTGTGTCGAGCGACTACCTATATTTACCATGTGCTCGAAGGTCCATAGCCACCACCCTGCAGTCGATCCTGCTGTATATGACAGCCTACAAAGACACATACGTGAAAACATTCACATCAAACGCTGCACAGAAAAGGTGCTGAAGTAAAAAGCAGTTTCATGAATTTTCCACACTGTGTTGATCCGTATTTTAGAATTCATCAAAGTAAAGAGGCTACAGAGCTTCTGTGATAATTATTATACTCACAGTGAACACTGCCCAGGAGAGTGCAGAGTGGCCTCCTCCATGGAGCAGGAGCAGCACAGGACCATGGGAACCACTGCAATAAATTCTGAAAATGTTCAAGGTAGTTAAGGAAATACGTGACAGAGCTGTGCACGAGTTACAGGGTAAGTAGATGCTGCTCAACAGAGATCAAACATTATCTGTAAAAAACATATTCTCAAATGTTCTGTACCACACTGACATTAGATGACACACTGTTATAAAGAGGAAGCTAAATATGAATTGATCTGGTAGGATTGGAATTCTGTAGGCGACTGCCACACCCAGAATTCCAACATGTCATGCTGAATCTGAAATCAAGGATATATCTTTGCCATTCTCATTTTCCACCTCAACATCTTCCATGGTTTCAAAGTATTGACTCCAGGGCAGGGGGGAGAAATCTCTCTTCCGACCAGGTCTGTATTTGAAAAAAAAAAAGCAAACAAAATGTAAAACAATCTTATTTTGCAGCAGGATTATTAACATACATAAGTTATTTCTAATAGCTTTCTCACATTGAAGAGAGAAAATGGCCTGTACAGATTAAAGAATATGACAAGACAGGGATATTCAAAGGAAACACAGGCAACACACTGAAATTTAATACATTGCTGAATCATACATACAGCTTCACTCTTCACTGTTTCATTCAGAATCCTTCCTTCTCAAATCATTATGTCTTTACCTCAAACTAAAAATAGTAAATCATGTACAAGATGTGCTGTTGTAATGCTCTGGCTGCTGACTATTTAACTGACCGGAAACCAGAGATTGATGACCTTTATAGGATAATTTTAAAGGGTTTGCATGTTGGTTTAGTTTCAGTTTTTCACACACTCTAGAGAGCTTGGATACAGTTTCCTTCAAACCTCATAATATACAACATGAGTAGATCTCTACTAAAAGAAAAAAACTTGTTTATACTGTTGTAACGTGGTCATGTAAAGAAGCAATAACAAGCCTTGATCTTCACTACACAGGCTGTCTGAATGGAAACTGAAGGCACTCCAAACCCTGCAGCAGCATCTCCTCACTATAAAGTCTAACCTGGCTATATTAAGATATACATATTCAGACACTGCTTATGGTGTCATGAATGGTCACTGTCCACCCTGACATATCCTTGCCAATGATTACTGCCAGACTGAATTGATACCTTGTGCAATTATAAAATTCTTATATTCCAAAGCTACTAGCTAAACCAAAAGAAGTGCTCATATAATACAGCGCTTATAAAGGGTTTTATCCGCCACCGATGGTCCAAACTCTGGCAGCAGTAGCTAACTTAGCCTGGCTAACGCCATCAGCTCAGCTAACCTGTCAACAAACTGTTATGATACGAGTCCAGTCTCTCTCTCTTCATGAACAGAGAGAAGTTGATGTGATGGTTGATGATTATTATTATTATTATATGCAGCGTTAGAAAGTCGACACAACTGTCAGCATGCTATTAAGACACTAACTCACCCCATTTTCATCTTGGAGCTGGACTGAAAACCACCTGCCATAGGAGGTCTGGAAGCTAACAGGTTCAAATGCAACTGTTTCTCCATGTTGTCGAAAGCGAGGTCGGTCTCTGTCAGGGACTGTTAAATGTGACCTTCCCTCTCTTTCGCAGCATATGATTTTTCTTCGACACCTGAACAGACGCTAGGCAGGCATGGGATAAATATCAGCTAACGGTAACTACGTTTGTCTGACAGGCTAACAGCTAGCGATGCCTTTCTTCTTCTATGGTTTCTGCTGCCGTGATTATTTTTGAGTCCATCTCTTCTTCTTTTTAAATTTTCTTTCCTGGTAGGTTAGCACAGACCTTTTAAATATTTACTGCCATCTATTGGCCGCAAAAATCACCTGTAATACGTCAGTAGTTTATATTTTATTGTTGTAAATCCTTCATTGTACTTTTCATTCTTTCTTTTTTCATTCTTTTTTAAAGTAATCATCGTTTCCCAAGAAAAAGACAATATAGAGACAGATCAGAAAATAAATGAACATCATTGTAAACAAAATGTGTTTCTCTCTCTCTCTCTCTCTCTCTTTCTTTCTTTCTTTCAGACACTTAATTATTCCTTTAATCATGGGACCTCTTTGTGTGTCCTGACCCTCATGGAATCATCACTGATGTGATGAAATGTACTTTTTTTGTCTTGTTTTTGCCAGCTGTCAACATTGTCAATGTCTGATTTTACACTGATTTCAACAGTGAAAGGACAGCAGCAGATTATCCTCTAGCTCACAATTTTCCTGATCACAAGGTGGCAGCAGTGCACACTTTACTCATGCAACCGAGACAATTTACTTAAAGGGGCACTCCACCAATTTTCTATGTCAACGTCGGTTTACTCATCACTGTAAGTCCCACTCGGCCTGTGAAAACAGTTGAATAGTGTCTCCATGTTTTGGAGCTAGAACCATATGTCAGGAATGTCAGGATGTCAGGATGTCTCTTATTTTTATTTTTTTATTTATATTTATTTTTTTTTTTGAAAATCATGCCTCTCAGCGCAGAACATAAGAATGTGTTTTCTGCTGGGACCTTATGAGAAATATCTGAAACTAGTTATTTAATAATTCATAAAAATGATAAGAAAATCCCTGCAGGCATTAGTGTGTGGTTATAATCTCTGTGAAATGCAGCTTTATGGGCACCAGAGTTGCACTTACTGTCTTGTTGTCTGAGTCACTGTTATTCGGTGGGAGACATCCGAGGGACTTGCAAATGAAGTTACATAAAGAATGTGTTATGACAGCTGATCATCTACAGCTGCACACTTGCTAATTTGATTGTGAGAGGAAAAAGAAAGGGCAGGAAGAGGTGACAGTGAATAAACATAGCTGCTCACTTACAATTTTCCTTTAAAACTTGGGACAAACATGCCTCCATCACCCAGTAGGAGAACTCAGGTGATAATCAACTCATTCAGTCAGCACAGACACCATGTAGAAACAGGGCGGTGGTCAAAGGGTTACAATTTTGTGTCTCTTTGTAGTTTTGTTTCTTAGTTGTCTTTTTACTCTCTTTGTGGTCATTTTGCATCTCTTTGTAGTTTTCATTTGTTTGTGCTAATTTTACATTTACTTTTTTTTCAGTTGTGTACTGTCATTGTAGTCGTTTTGTGTCTCTTTATAGCTGTTATGCACCTGTTTGTGGTCCTTTCGTGTCTCTTTCTGATCGTTTTGCATCCTTGTGGTTGTTTTGTGCTTTTTTTGTAGTCCTTTTACATCTCTTTGCAATCGTTTGCATCTCTTTTTTTGGTTGTCGGCCCGTTCAGTAATGCTATGAACAGAAAAATGAATCATACAGACAATCAAAAGCTATTGAAAGTGACGTGTTAAGAAGTAAACAATAATTTCTGGTGTTGCCACCAAGATACACATTAGAAAAATTAAACTACTTGTAAACAGATGTGTTGACAGTCAAAAGAACTTCAACTCATATCCATCCATTTGTTACAGAACCTTCATCTGAGCAGATGGACTTTAAAGTTGTGGCTCATGTGGCCTGAACATGGACCACAGGGCAGACCATGTGCATTCCCCCGATGGCTTCCTTGGAAAAACATTTCACGGACTGGTGCTTTGAAGCAGTTGATGGACGTCAGTTGGACTGAATTAAGGAGGGTGACAGGATATTTTCTCCCTGTGCTCTTTTTGGAATTTGTGTGATTATTTATTTGGGTGACATGCTTCTTTCTTTCAGGCAAATAATTTTTAAAATAATGTTTATGATGATGTAAAGCCAGTTTTCTTAATATTTAAATATATGTTCACTGACTTTAGTGTGCTTATCTATAGGTTACTTGTTCTGTGCTGTAGCCTAATTTTAGAGGCACATTCATGTCCTCAGCCTTAGCTTGTGAACATCTTGTTCTGAGGGACTGGGTGTATGGGTATATCAGACTCTTACCTACTGTTTTATTGTTAGTGTAGAAGCTGTTTCAGATAAAAACTAAGCTATGACAAAAACAATGTCAGCTGAAGATAAGTAAGAACAAATATGAAACAGCTGAGTCATTCCTGGCATGTGGGTCCATTTGTTGTCCCAGTGAAATTCTGTACCTCTTCATGTGTCCTGTGAAATACTGGATGTCAAAATGAATTCCAAACACTTTTGATGAGCAAGGCCCTAAAAAACTGAGTCAGTTACAGAAGGCTCCGATTTGATTTAAAACAACCAAATAAAAAAATAAACAATGTTCATTTCAGTTGCTTTTTCTAACCCATTACTGCACATATTAAAATTAGCCCACAGACATTTCACCCCACATGAAAGCTGTTTTCTTGTGTGCTCTACTAACCTTTAGGTGACGCAGAGGCTGGCTTTATTTATAGCATAATGGTCTTTATTTATAGTGTAATGGAGATTAGTTGTTTCACAGCACTGATTCAAGGTTCGTGGTATTCCAAGTGCAGGAACACACAGCAGTGACGAGAGGCTGCCAGCTCAGTTTCATTTTCACAGGCTGTATATGGGAGGTCACTGCAGTCTGGTTGAAGCCGGACCAGCAAGTTGTTTACTGATCTGACTGTGTGCTCAAAGGTTATTCACTCTGTGCTCCCAAGAACATGTTTTTAGAGTCTACCAAAGAAAGCAGGCGGTGAAGGCAGCGTCCCTTTTCTTCTGTATCGTTCTTGTATAAATTTTAGTTTTGACTTTAACAAATTTGCTTTGCAGAAAGAAAAATGCATGAATCCAAACTTTTGATTGCAGCTTAACTACATTTAAAATGTATTACTGCCTTTAATCTCTTTGCCACCAGCAACGCCTGTACACTGTGGAAACAGTGTGATTGTGTCCCCAGAATATTTAAATGTAAATAAATTCTCTTTTAATGAATTGCTGTTGTAGGTTTTATTTAAGAAGAACATACCACGACCAATACTGCTTTTACTGCTACTAAAACTACTACTACTACTACTACTACTACTACTACTACTACTAAAAAAAATAAAATAAATAATAATAATAATAATAATAATAATAATAAGGAATGAAACATAAACTAATTAAGAAAGTTAATATAGTTAATATTACAAGACAAAGCAGACACACCAAAACACGCATATAAATTCAATTAAAACAGCTGGAAATACAAAGTACTATAAATAGTGGAAACTGTGTCATAGGTCAGCGGTGGGGGCCATTTTCAGGCCTTTTGTAAAGAAGGCATTTTCTTCAGCCTTATTTAGAAAAGCAACCTCCGGGATCTAGGGAAACTTCTCACATGGATTAAGAAATCATTTTTACTTTATACAGCGACTTTAAAGACAGAGACAGACAAACACATGTGGGAAACACTGGTGGTGCTCGATGCAGTGTAAACAGTTAGAAGTGCAGTTTTGGGGATAAACATCTTGACACATATGAGGAGGTGAAACCTTAAATATGCAGTGGAGATAGTTTTGCAAGGTCAACTGCATGACTTTATGTAAGTTTGCTGGGGCCATGACCTGGAGCTGCAATGGAAAGTCACATGTACTGAGGCATGCACACTCAAAACTCCAAAACTTGTGTCTCCCCTGTCTAACACTTTCCATTCAGCATCCAGTCCACTCTTTGGGTGCTGCTAGTTTGCCTGAACATGTGCTAATGGCTGAATGATTGCATACAGATGCCATGTGCATCCACCCACCTTTATTCATTGTATGGATTGGCTAAGGAGCATGGCGGTTCCTCAGCCTGGAACATTTCGTACTTTATTACTTGCAGGGAGGAGGGAAGAGGGAATTCCTAAAGCTCCTGAACTATTTGTGCCCTTTGTTGTGCGGCTCTAACGCTCTGACAAGGATGTGGTGCAAATGTTGTCCACCACAGAACTTGTTAGCCAGTCAAATGCCCCATGAAAACATTTAGGGAATCCAGACAGGCCTCAGTCTGATTGGCCATATATATGTCAACCAATGGAAAGATGATGTATGCTCCCTGATGTCAGTGCAGTCTGCACAAGTTAAAGTTGAAATTTTATGTAAATCCCAAGCTCTGCAGTTACAAATTTAAATGCATATATTCATAATATTATCAGCAAGTAAATTTAACTGTGGAAACTGCGAAATCACTTGTTAAACAACGTGTAAATATTCTAAATGTTTGCATGTGATCAGAGAGTACGAGTCCACACCAGACTAGCATAATGATACTGTTCAGCAGCAGATCAACAAGTGCTCAAATATCCGTCTGGGTCTCACTGACTCTGGTAAACAGGAGATTCACATGACAGGTGGGTACTGCTTGTCAGGCTTCCCCTGAGTCATGTGCGAAAGGTGCCTATAAATTCAGGAGCTTCTTCCTCACTGAATCATTAAGCACACAGCATGACACGAGGACACAAGGGACTAACTACCTAAAGGATTGTATATTCTTTCCGCTGTGCTGGATTATAACTTTACTGGAAAACTATTCAGGTAAACTAAAAGCACCTTGTCATGAGTTCAGAGACAGCTTATGTGATTTGATATTTAAATAGTAGATTTATAATATTAACGATACAAAATGTGTTATTTTAAATATAGGTTTAAAATAAAAAATGTATGCATGTCAGTCTCCTGTACCTCTGAAGTACAGTGTTTTAAACAGTCACCACAATAAAAACCATTGACGAAATACATGACACCAACTAAACAAACTCTTAGGTCACAAGTCAGTGATAAACGCTTGTTTTTTTTCAGAGAGTGGTGGTATGCTGGCTTGCAGCATAAAGTTTATGGCCCAAGGCATTTCCACAACAGAACCATTTCCAAAGACTAGTGCCCTTTTCGAGGAAACTTGAAACTCTTCTTGAAATCCTCACTTAGAGGTATGCACAGTGTTTAGCGCCAACTCTTTAAATATTATTAATACGCCCAGCACACTAAATGTTACTTGTACACTCAGATTTTACCACACACTTGTTAAAATCAGAACAAATATAAATGAGAACAGTTGTATTCCCTGTGTGTCTGTCTTGCTGAGCTGAGTAATGATTTTTTTTTTTTTTAATTGTTGTGTTTCATGTATGAGGTGTGAGTTACACAGAAGTCTTGGGCAAATAGCTTTGAGAGCAGCTTTTTCCATCTGTGTCATCAAACCAGGTGTAGAAATGGTTGGCATGAAACCCCAAGACATGGTGCCCTCTGCGGCTGTTAAGTTCTTCGGAGCAGGCACCGCAGCCTGCATTGCTGACCTCATCACCTTTCCACTGGATACCGCCAAAGTCAGACTACAGGTTAGATGAAACACAATGCTTTTCTTCCAAATACGATTCTATTTCCAAACGGCTTCTAAGACTCCTTGAATGGCATCCTATTACCCAGATTCAGGGAGAGACTCATAAAGCTGAAGGAGCCAGTGCAACGAAGTATCGTGGGGTGTTTGGCACCATCACCACCATGGTGCGTACAGAGGGGCCCAGGAGTCTTTACAGTGGACTGGTGGCAGGACTCCAGAGGCAGATGAGCTTCGCCTCTGTCCGAATCGGTCTCTACGACTCCATGAAGCAATTCTACACACGAGGCACAGAGAGTGCGTTTTTATAACAATATCACTGTGTTGTATGAATGAGGTTGTTTCTCTCCTGCTTCACTGTAACCGAGATAAACTTTCTGCACAGGTGCTGGGATTGTTACTCGGCTCATGGCGGGCTGTACCACCGGTGCCATGGCTGTGGCTTTTGCACAACCAACAGATGTGGTGAAGGTGCGTTTCCAAGCCCAGGTACGACTGGCTGATGGTGGGAGGAGATACAACAGCACCCTGGATGCCTACAAGACGATTGCACGAGATGAGGGAGTAAAGGGCCTTTGGAGAGGTACTTCCTATTTTCATTTCAAATAAAAAAAACTGTATTAATTACTTACAATGAAAATTCTTTCCATTGGTTTTGAACCATCCTCTGGTGTCTTCCAGGTTGCATGCCCAACATCACCCGTAATGCCATTGTAAACTGTGCAGAGCTGGTGACCTATGACATGATCAAAGAACTCATCCTGAAGTATGGCCTAATGACAGGTGAGGCAAAATAGAAACTTACCGTAGAAAGAGCATGTATCCATCCAAGTACCGCAACTTCTTACGCAACCAATTTCAAATGACAAAACATCAAACATTGTGGAAGAATGTGACTTTGCTTCTGTTCATCTTCAGACAACCTGCCCTGCCACTTCACCGCTGCCTTTGGTGCAGGCTTCTGCACAACGCTTGTTGCTTCTCCGGTGGATGTAGTCAAAACAAGGTTCATGAACTCAGGGACTGGCCAGTACAGCAGCGCGATCAACTGTGCGCTCACCATGCTGAGACTTGAAGGACCCACAGCCTTCTATAAAGGGTAAATCCACGCTAACACAACAGTGAACCTCATGACAGTAAAATAAACTGTTTGCAACAGTTGTTTACTTTTCTTTCGTCTGTCTCCTTTAGGTTCATGCCTTCTTTCTTGCGACTGGGGTCCTGGAACATTGTGATGTTTGTGTCGTATGAACAAATTAAACGAGGTATGACCAGGGCACAACAGTACTGGGAGTCGCCGTTTTGACCTCGCCTCATCAGTCTATCTCTTCAGACAGTGTTGCTCAGACACAGTGGCCGTGCCTTCACCACAATGCAGAGATGGCCAGTGGTAACCCCGTAGTTGGAAAAGGAGACCATGGTGACATTACCAATGTGGATCAGAGGTGGACTTCATGGGTTATAAGGGTTCACGTTAGAAAGACTCACGGCCGAAAACTCATCGAATTCCTGAATGAACACTGACTCTGTGGGCATTGCTTGCTAATACAGAATAATTTTCAAGTTTAAAGAAGCATTCTGCATTATAGTGGTGCACGGCTCCAGTACAGAAATACTTATTCAGGTGTAAAAGACTAATTCCATGAGGTTATGTTTCATCGTGTCTCCACATATAAACTCCTGCCTTGATCAGCTGGCTGCTCACTTCGAAGATTTTCATGTTTACAAGAATGAACTGGAAGCTCATATGAATTTCTAGGAAAGCAACAGACAGACTGTATGTGGCAATGATAATTTCTATGCCCCTCACTTTGTCTTCTGTGTTGTGGATTGTTTACAATGTTTTCCATTATCTGCTGTGCATGTGGTCAGGGATTTATAGGTTAATCTATGTGCTGCTTATTGTAAATATCTTGATTTATTGCTGGTCGATAAGTCATATGAATATAACATGTAGAGTATGTTGTACACAATGATAAGTAATGCTAAAGTGAATAAATAAAGAACCACTTTTTTAAATCAGGCTGCTTGATAAAACCATGGAAGCAGCTCTCAGAAAGTGGAGCATCGTGGGATTTAAGTGGGACAGTGTGTAGTATTTTTATTTCTTATTCTCGTAGTTTTTACTGTAGTGTATATCTATGGACTTTACTAGACTTATTCTGGTAACCTTATCAGACACATTATACTGTCTACTTCACATATCAGTCCAAAAGGAAAATTTAAAAAATTAAAATCAGCAGCCAGAAAGGACACAGGGTGTTCACAAGGGAAAAACACATGCGTCTGAGCATCTAAGCAGGTGGTGCGAGCAGAGCTGTGAAATGAGCTAACTTCTGACTGACAGAAAGAAAGCAAGGTTTGAATGAATGAATGAAGTTTTTTTTATTCATCAGGTCTGGAATATTTCCAGAATCACCTGCTCTTAATGCTGCAGTCTCACACTTGGGTCAGTCCAATGCACAGAGTGACACGGCCTTCATGCAGCTATACGTGTAGGACAACAAGTACCCAAGTTCTCATTCATGACATTGCAGTTTGTAATCCATATATTTCGTATGATATGAACACTTTTATACAATTTCACCAGCATTTAACTTACATATGAAGACACCATTATTCAGATATGTATATATAGTTTGGGATTTTATTTTCAAAAAGTACTTTTCACTGTAGCGCCTCATTAATCACTGCAGGAACAACAGGTCACAGAACACGGTGTTTTAACTAAAAGCTGTGGTGAGCTGTTGATGGGTCTGAACATACGGATCTAATTTGGTGGGAGATGCACTTTAGATGTGCTCTTGTATTTTCAGCATGACTCAGCACTTACTCTGGGAGCCTGTGCTTGCTGTACCATATCGCCATGTACAGACATTTAAACAGATAACTGACTTAACCAAATGTGTTTTAACAACATAGAAAATCCAGTTTTGTAATGTAACATTTTATGTTTACAAAACAGTCAGCTCTCAATATATTCAATCTTATTGATCACCACTGTGGTTTTTAATGTTTGCTGTGATGTTGTTCTTGGACACAATATAGGGGGAGGTTGTTTATAAAGTCAAGAAGACAAAGGCACAAAATGTTCCAGAGTCAGACAAATACAGCCACGGACTGTCTGTCACACAGACAGGTTTACAGTCTGCCCATGGGACCAGCAGGCAGCCCATATAGATACAGCAGGGGTGGAGCCCCATGAGCAACACATGCCATGCCATGATGTAACAGCTTCATGACAGTATTTAAAGAGGCGGCTGTCTTTCCCACACTACTGCATCCTGTGCATTCACCAGTTCAGATTCAGTGATTCATTTGGCTGTTTTTACTTTGAGGTTTTGCATATTTTACAAGGCAGTTTAACTTCTACAAGTCAAATCACGGTACAATCAAACTCTTTAGATTTTTACTTTTTATTGTTGGGACATTGGTATTTTTGTTAACACTTTGTTACATTGCTATGCTGTTTTTTTTTTTTTTTTTTAACTTATTTCTGTTTCCCCAGGATTTGGAGTATGATTTTAAGGCTCATCACTTTTGGAAAATATTCTATGGAAAAACAGGGAAACCAATTTATAGCTGGGACAAAGTTCAACCAAAGGGACACATTTAGAGAATCCTGATCTCTAAAGTTTCTGTCACCTTCAACAAGGTAAGAATTAATCATCAAAGTTCAGACTTCGATGTGATGTTGTGGAATAAAAAAAAGAGAAATCGTTTATTGAATTTGCAAGGCTTTTGTTTTTTCAGCTCATGCAACCTCTTCCTGTCGGCACAGAATGTACCCAACAGCTGTCTTTCATTTAGCATCAGTAAAACCTCTTCTTTAGGATGTCCCTTTAGCTTAATGGGCTTGTTAAAGAGACAGTTAAAAACAAGACATAGGACAAAATATGGAAACCAGACTCCTATTGCTTGACATTTTCTGATTCTAATATGTTAAGTCTGTAGACATTTAGTTTCACTGATCTTTGGATGGAATGTGTTTTGGGTCTCCTTTTTTTTCAGATTTTGGAGGAGCTTCTTGTCCCATCCACATTAATCAGCCACACTTCAGTCCTTATACTGATTAAAATAACTCTGGAAATGGTTGGATTTGGACCTGCAGATGTGCCTCCATCAGCAGCTGTTAAGTTTGTAGGAGCAGGAACTGCAGCCTGTATCGCTGACCTGCTCACCTTCCCTCTGGACACAGCCAAAGTGCGACTGCAGGTAAAGAAAAAAAAAACAAAACAAGAAAAAAACAAAAAAAAAAAAAAAAAACAAAAACAGGGCTTTTGGCATTTTTGCAAATATCAAAGTTATTCTTATATTGTTTTTACACGTATGTGAATATACTGTATGTCAAATGTAGATTTGATAAACATCAAACAAATAGTTTGTAAATATAGCACACTGAGCTGAAAGTCCCTTAACATTTCTCATCTTTAGTTAATTCAGCCTCCATTATCTTTTATCTTGCACAGATTCAAGGGGAGGCCAGAGCCTCAGCAGCTGCAGGGAAAGGGTCTGCAGTGAAGTATCGAGGAGTGTTTGGCACCATCACCACCATGGTGCGCACAGAGGGGCCCAGGAGTCTTTACAGTGGACTGGTGGCAGGACTCCAGAGGCAGATGAGCTTCGCCTCTGTCCGCATTGGTCTCTACGACTCTGTAAAACAGTTCTACACTAAAGGCTCTGATCGTGAGTATCCCTGAATGTGTTATCATTGTTAGCGTAGCTGAGGGAGTCGTGCACCAATCATCTCCCTCCTCTCTGGTTCAGATGTAGGCATCGGCAGTCGGCTGCTTGCAGGATGTACCACAGGTGCCATGGCGGTTGCTTTTGCTCAGCCCACAGATGTGGTGAAAGTCCGCTTCCAGGCACAGGCCAGGTCCTCTGGGCACGCAAGACGCTACTGTAGCACCATTGATGCTTATAAGACCATTGCTAAGGAAGAAGGCATTCATGGTCTATGGAAAGGTAGCTTGAGCCTAAGATGTTTCTGTGGGTCTTGAAGGTAATCCTTCAATTTCTTATGATAGATGTTTTGATGTATTACTCTTTAATGCAGGTACAGCTCCAAACATTGCACGTAATGCAATTGTCAACTGCACAGAACTGGTGATGTACGACTTCATCAAGGACACACTTTTGAAGTCCACTCCCCTGACAGGTAAAACAATGGCTGCAGCCCAACATGATCCAGTGAAATCATATAATGCCCGAGTGTTTTTCTTCCTGGAGTAGTAACCTTCAGCCTTTACTCTACAGACAACCTGCCCTGCCACTTTGTATCAGCCTTTGGTGCAGGGTTATGCACCACAGTTATTGCCTCTCCGGTCGATGTGGTCAAG
Source organism: Toxotes lorentzi (assembly GCA_037833715.1). NCBI lineage: Eukaryota > Metazoa > Chordata > Actinopteri > Toxotidae > Toxotes > Toxotes lorentzi. Next base: position 7,949,913 of record JBBMJY010000004.1, read on the forward strand.
ACAAGATATATGAACTCTGCTCTCGGCCAGTACAGCAGCGTCCTAAATTGTGCTGCTGCCATGATGACCAAAGAAGGACTGCTCGCCTTTTATAAGGGGTAAGCACTGACTGCATGGACGATCTTTAAATGATTACTGAGGATATAAATTAAACACTTATAGAGGAAGGTGAGGAAACCAATGGTTGTCAACAGTTTGAATGGACTGCAATCAATCAAGTTGTTTTTCTGTTTTGTTTTTTTTTTTTTTTGCTCTTGAGGTTCATGCCATCTTTCTTACGCCTGGGCTCCTGGAACGTGGTGATGTTCGTGACATATGAGCAGCTGAAACGTGCCATGATGGCAGCGAATCACAACTGCACAACGCTAATCTAATAACTGTAATCATTATTGCCTGGCAGGAGGCTGATGTTGTAGCACAGAGATGTTGTTCACACATTTCTGTACCTTTTGTTGTCTCCTAGTGTGTAGTTTCAACTCAAAGTATCAAAGTTATACAAATTGTGTTTTTACTGATAATGATATAAATGTACTCACACTAATCATTGGTCACAGGAGAGAAACACGTATTAAAATGTGCTCAGTATTTATTGCTCTGATATCTATTTTAGAGCTTGTTTGATCAGTTGCTTCCTCTCAGCTGAGAGCTTCTCGGGGAACTGGATGTCAAACGTAATGATGAGGTTTCCTCTTTGTGAAGGATCCTGGGACAGCGGCATTCCCTCTCCAGTCACCACTTTGTTGTATGTAGGGCTGATGTGTTGTGGGAAAAAAAAAAAAAAATCAAAGACAGCTAAATGATAATGATGCAGATGATGCACAAACCCAAAACATATCCTTCTAGAAATGTCCTTGTTTAACTGTAAAGGTTATATGAAGCACTTTAATTTCTTATGATCTTACGATGTGTTTAAATAATTCATTCAGCTTTGAGAATATCTAAAATGAATGTCAAATTAATAAAAAAATTATGTGTTACACATAAATATTAGTTTTCCACTTTTACCCCAGCTTTGGAAAACACTTACTGCACAATGTCATTGATGGGAATGCTGAGTAGCCTGCCATCTAGTGTCTCCACATCCACAGGGAAACCAGTCAAGGCCTGTGGGAAAGGTTATTTGCTTCAGTGTTTATTCTACTTAAACCAAATCATCAAGTGTTGACAGTTGACAAGTGTTGACAGTACTGATACTGAAAACCCTCTTTAATATGACTCACCATCTCCAGAGAGATCTGGGCCTTGTAGATCAGGTCATTGTCCTGTCTAACAAACAGAGGATGGCTCTTCTGTCGCACTGTTAACACAATATCAGCAGGGATGCTGTTTGGTCCCTAAAAGTAAAATTCAGTAAGATGATTTTATTATTACATTGTAGTCAGGCCATTTCCCTAAAACATGGTGCAACAATAACTTGTTACTATGCATAGTTTGATAAAGATTAGCTTTGTGCACATATTATCTTGTGATCAAACTTGATCATATCAAACAAAAACCACATTTGATGATGATCATCAGGCACGTATAAGCTATTTGAAAGAGATCTGCCGAGAGATGGATCTGCTGAGGCCACCTACTGGTGACACTGAAGAGGATCCAGAGGAAATTTTAACATGTCAACACTAAGTGATTGAATTAAATTTGAGAATTTCCCAAAAATATTATTAACTTAGCTGTTAATATTAAACCCTTATTTTTCTACTATCTTTATGTCATTCTCATGTTTCACCATTTCAAAACTGCCCGATGCTGCATTCTGTGGTCAGCAGTAAGATTCCAGTAATTAATACTGTCTCAAGCACTTATTATGTATTCCAATGTAATTACAATATGAATGGTAGAGAAAAATGATACATTAATTCCTAAAAAAAAAAAAAATTCTGTATTAAGCAAATGAATAATTCCCTTATGAGCGATCCAATACTGTGTATACCCAAGCATTTACCCATCTCCAACAGAGATGCCAACAAATGTTATTGTTCTCATTCTTCTTATGCTTCTTATGATAATCCAACATAAATTTTCAAAATGTTGCTTTATTATAATGCAAAAATTGATATTCTTTTATATATATATGTATATATATGTGTGTATCTATCTATCTATCTATCTATCTATCTATCTATCTATCTATCTATCTATCTATCTATCTATCTATCTATCTATCTATATAGTTTGTATGTATATATATATATATTGTTTGCACAAATTTGATTGGCTGAGCAGCACCACATGGGTTGGCTTACCTCGCATGCAATTAGTTTGTAAGGTCCGCTAAACAGATACCGTAAATACTAGAAAAGCTGTGCTGGTTAAAATATTAGTGCCCCGTCATAATGTGGAATCCCTCAAACCCTCCGCCTGTTAGTGACCTCTGCTCTAAAGCTTAAAGCATAGTAAAAAGCTCAGATTGTCTATAATGAAGTTCAACTTGAAAATTGTGAAAATTCAGCTCTGAGTATGAGGCAACAGAGAGTTGGGTAAATCAGCACCAGGGACAGCGCCACAAACCAAAACTCAGGCTGAATCAGTAGGAAACAGTGGAAACTAGTTTTTAATCCAAAACAACATACTGTAAATCATCCACCAGCAAACTGGGGAAGTATTACAGATTATAAAATCTGAGGTCACTCTCTCATCACGTTGCCACAGACATCAGACTGACTGAGTGGTCAGTCTGATGTCTGTGGCAATGTGAGCTGGCATTAGAGTAAAATACATAGTATAGGTTGCGTGATGGGTTGCACCAGTGTAATGAATGATGTAATTAACCAACAGTTCAGTTGTCCTGTCCTTGCTACTCACAGTCGCTGAGAACCTCATAGGCTATAACTGGTATTTAAATATCAACAGAAAATGATGATGTATGGCTCTTTTACTTGATCTCCCTCTCTGGCAAAAATGATTCTTGTGCCCTCTTTCCATCCAGGCTTTACATCTATAGTCAGGATCTTGTCCTTTATACTGGATGTGTATCCATCCTCATTCATAATCTGTTAAAGAAAAAAATATATATATATTTCACCCAGTGTGATTTGTTAGATGTGACTATTTTTAATGTAAAGTAATTTGAGACAAGAGTGCCACATAAAGAAGTTCTTACCCTGCGAGATATCTTTATCTTTTTTGTGCATCCGTGGAAGAGATCATCCAGGGACAAATGAAGGTCTCTCTCTATTGGGGAATCTTGTGTCTTCACCACTCCTGGTTGCAAGCCACCGAACTGAAGCGGTATATCATTTGTAAAGAAGTCTAGCAAAAACAAACAAAAAAAAAAAAAAAAAAAAAAAAAAAAACCAAAAGAAAAACAAATTCTTATTACTGCAAGGTATAAATAAAAAACAAACAAACCAAAAAAAAAAAAAAAACACTTTCACTGTAGGGTTTCTGTTTCTGTATTTCTCACCTGCAAATGGGTTGTCACTTCCGAAAAACTGTCTGAATGTTTTGTCTGGATTCCCATGGTAGGCATATTTAGATGACCAAGCGCCACCGGTGCCGAACTCAGGTGGGATCCCACCTTTTAGACCCTCCTCGCCAAACTTGTCATAGGTTGCCTTTTTTCGAGCTGTAACAAAGAAAGCCTGCGTGATGGGTTGCACCAGTGTAATGAATGATGGAATTAATGTTCAAGATAAAACCAGTAAAAACAGTTCAGTTGTCCTGTCTTGCTACTCACGGTCGCTGAGAACCTCGTAGGCTTCACCCAGCTGACAGAACTTCTCGGCGCTTCCAGGTTCTCTGTTACTGCTCGGATGAAACTTCAGCGCTAGACGTCGATATCTGGGAAAATCAACGAGGAGAAACTGAGGAAAAACATGTATGAGTGGCTTTCAACTTTGAACGCTTTTTAACTTTAAGGAGACCTACGCCTTTTTGATTTCAGCGTCCGTTGCCTTTCTGTTTATTTCCAGCGTCTCGTAGTAATCGATACCCATTATGGAACTAAATAATCAGAACAACTAACTTCAGAAATCAAAGTAAAGCTCAGAGTGACAGTCCGCTTTGACAAAATTAGCTAAAAACACAGAGCAGCAGTTGTTTATCTTGGTCTCCAGGGTAACAGCTGCTTGGGAAACTCTCGCGGGAGTTGCAACCATTCGCGGGCAGCTACACGCTGCTGATTGCGACCGATTGGCTCCCGTGTTTTAGAAAAATACAACAGAGTTAAAAATTTGATGTCTTATTGCTGAGTGTTGTAGAGTCACGGTGAAAAATCAAGTATTGTTTCTTGGATGCAACATTGTTCTGCATTATGTACCCTGTTACCGTAGTTTAAGGTGGAATGAGCACCATGAATACAAACTAAATTAACTGTGACTCTGACAGCCATTGTTTTGACAGGGAGTCCCTCCTAAAGACAGAGCCACAAGATAATGTAATGATATTTTACTTTAATGTTGCTAGTTCCTACTAAAACTAGAAAAACTAGAAATTAATCTACTTAAATGCAACTAATTGAGATGTTTTGAGCGTGACATTTTTGGGGTGGTAGTTTTGCAGTCTGGCCTTGCCACATGTTTGTATAAGTGACTATGACTTCGCTAATGTTTCCTTTCCTATGAATACTTGGGCCCCACCAGACCATAGCAGACACTCATGGCATGAATAATAGAATGTATGTAGTTCTGCTCCATGACCACAGCAGCAACGTTCAGGCCTTGCTCTTAATAGTACAGTCAGTGGTGGTGTCGTTCTGTTCCTGTGGTTCACAATTTGTTGCTGAGGCCCAGGTTTAACAGAAACAGATTAACATCTCAGCAATACTAAAAACTATCTTTCATTTATAATTTTGAAATAAAAAATGTGAATCACTAAATCCAAATATTATAGCTGTCAATAAGACAGGAATTTCAGCAGCGGTCACAAGTGTATTTTTATTCTTTCATTTAAAACCATTCCAGACAAAAACGTTAAGGACTACTATGCTATACAAATTGGACTCTCCTCCATAAGTTCACAAAAAAATTGCACAGTATTATCAGTATGATCAAATTGCCATTTAGAAGTGTTGGAGGGACCAGCAGACAATCTCTACTGATTCTGTTAAAGGTGGTCCAGATGGGTGCATATTTTATTAGTGATTCTGGACTCATACCAAAAGTGAAGATATCAACAGCGATAAAAAAAGGAAACATGAATCCAACTGAAATAAATATTACAAGTCATTGTGGATTAAATACACATGTAGAATAATCACTAACAAAAGATCAATGCCAAAAAAATAAAAACAAGCATGAGAGAACATCTTTAAAGTGTTCATAAAACGTCATACCAAACTTAACTAGATAAACCCAAAGCCAAGGAAGCCCTCTACAATTTAACCTCCAAGAGGCATATATCTCCATACCTAGTGTTTATGATAGGTTTTATGATTATGCCTCTTAATATATGAGAAAAACCTCCTCAAACACTATCATCAAAGAAATAGTTTTAATCTATGATAGCTGTAATCTTTAGAAAAAAAAAATCAAAGATCTATTCAAATAAAAAGGTAATAGAAAATGGAAGCCAGGGTAAAAACTGCCCATTTCAAGAGACAAGTGTGGGAAGAGACGAAGGACGGCAATGTGGGTGATGTAGTGGTAGTGTTGCTCTTGTATTAGGTGTCGTGTGTTTGTGCTGGTTTGTGACCACATGGTGGTGTGTGACTGTGTGGTTTCGGTGTATTGATTTGTCATATCATGCTGGTACATCTTGGGAGAACTGTGACTCTGCTGGTACAGGAGCTACAGCTGCGCTGTGTGTGTGTATGTGTGTCTACACTATACTCGTCAACACTGAGGTCTCCCAAATATGTTATTGATTTACTTTAACACCTTTTCCACATATTATTCCAGACAGTTTAAAAAAAAAAAGAAGTTTACTGATAACACAATTCATGAATGAATCTTTGCCAGTCAATTGCAACAGCACAGATTATGTAAACTAACAAATGCACGCAACACCCACATTGTGCTTTGTAAGCTTAAAGCAATATTTAACTTTTTAAAGAATATTCTCACTCTTAAACACATACTTTGATTGGATGCCTTTGAAGGACCAGTGTGTTGGATTTAGGGGGAATATTTTCATAATTGTATTTTCATTAGTGTATAATTACCGGAATCTATGAATTGTGGTTTCGTTAGCTAAGAATGAGCCCTTGGTGTCTTCATAGAGAGCGGGTCCGCATCCACGGAGCGCACCGTGCTTAACAGTCATGTTTCTACAGTCGACCCAAACGGAAAATCAAACACTGGCTCTAAATAGGGCCTTTTGCCTTTTTATATTACCTGAAGGCCACCATAGGTTCTTGTACAAGTTTGGGAAGGAAGAGGTATTCAGTTGGTTGCAATCTGCACCCTCACCACTAGATGCCACTAAATCCCACACACTGGTCCTTTAACACACATTTTCTTTCTTTGTTTAGTTCAAAAAGTCATTTTTAGACACAAACTACAGCAGTGGGATTCATTACGCTTAAGCCACCATCTTCATCTGAAAGGACAGACAACAGGAGCTCAGAAAAGAAGGCTGTCCAGCTGTGAATACTGTTTCAGTGTATGTGTTGCAGGGTAAATATTCAGTTTACGTGGTTTATGACTTTCAGAGCATCCTGGTGAGAGTGCAAGGTTCCACAACGGCAAAAATAATAAATGTAGTGTTCTCTTTCAGGCTGGGGCACAGAGGCGAGTGTAGTGAGGGGTACGGATACAGAAGGAAAAAAAAAAACAATGGGTTTGAGAAAAAGCCAGTGACAGAAATATGTAGCCATGACATCGGCCAACATTAGCAGGAACAGCCTCCTTCACTGACAGGTTGCTCTGGTGGCTTCTCCAGCTTAATGTCAATCACTGAAGGGTTGAGGAGTTAAGGAACATCACAGAACAGGCAAAATGCAAATCCAAAATGAACTGAGGAGTGATCTGTGGACACTACCATTAGAGCTGTATATTAGGAAATGGAAATGTTTTCAATACAGTGACAGATTTTCATTGGACAAAGCTCCAGAAACCCCACAAGAACCCTATCTAAGTTAAATATTCTAAAATTGGTTTTACATGAAATAATAAGTAAACCAGATTATTTTTCAACTAGTTTTCAATATTCTGTGCTACAGGTACATTCTGGTGGGTCCTACATGTCAGTGTCAACCGAGTCTGGACATATTTAAGGAATAGTCTAATTAGTGAAAAGAGTATTAACTGCAGGCTGTTGGGCTGAAACATATTGAACATGTGGGTCAACAGCTAGAGGGCTTATGTTGCTGGAGTAGTTTGAGCAGTTTCTATCAAAGTTTTTATATTGTAACTGCTGTGAATCCAAGCTGCCGTCCACAGGAGCATCCTACAAAACAAGACTTAGTGATGGCATCTATTTGATACTCAAAAAAAACCAACAGATTTTTGGTATGAGTATGAATTTAAGATTATACCCCATGAAACACTGAGTGAGTCGGATCACAATATATCCTCAGTGGTAAAGTAAATCTAAAAGCACACATGGATTAAACAACAATAGTGAGCAGTCACAGCACTGCACCGGATTTTCCTCCTAGCAGGGACTTTTCCATATGACACAAGAGAGCGAGGAGATCTCCTGACTCTCTTCTGTCATGTCAGACACAGATGCACACAAAGGATACTGTCCTCTCTACTCTTGTCCTGTGTGGTATCCATGCCAGGGAGGGCGGCTGCCACACGACGGAAAAGCTGGAGGGAAAGAGAATCAGATGTGTTCTGTCAGACGAGGAAATATACTCACAGCATGACCAAAACACAAGATGAAATCAAGATGGCATGCTGTGTATATTCCCATTACATGATTTAGCACAAGGACCACTTGAAGCTCACACAGAGGAAGACGCCCAACAGAGCTTTGCAAAATTTGATTTGAATTTAGCAGCATGTATCTGAACTACTGCCAGAGACCTTCCATTGATAGAGCTTTTAGGATTTTAAGTGATTGATGGATCCACATGAATTTTAGGAAAAGTGTGTTGAATGTACAGAGGGGTCTAAAAGTCTGAGAGAACTTTCCGATTCACTTAAATGGAAAAGTGGTCTCAGACTTTGGTGATGCTCAGCATGCCCGCCCCGCCACACTAAACAGCATCATGTAGAACTCAACTTGATTTCATGCAGTTTTCACAGCAACAAAAATACTGCTACTGTGCTAATCAGTGGAGTGAGGAGCACTGGTTTGCAAACCCTGACCCGCCTCTAGATATGTACGATCAAAGACTGGCCAGTGCAAATCATTACTTGCGGCAGGTGGGAGAGGGCTTGGAAAACAAATCCACATGTCTCACCTATGACCAGAGGAAGCTGATGTTTAAAGCACACCTTTACGCATGCATGCGTGTGTGAAATAGAAGCCAATCAGAAGAGAGCATGAGCACTATGAACACACACACACACATAAAAAGGTGCACACGCTCTACCTGTTTGACATTGTAGCCTGTCTTTGCACTTGTTTCAATAAACAGAACATTCATCTCTTTCGCTCTCTGTTCTCCCTCCTCTGTGGTTATCTGTCTGTGATGAGCCACGAGTCACCACGCACAACACACAAACACCCACGGGGGACACGCACATACCGCCACAGACATCGACAAGAAGACAAAGGGGGAAAAAAAACATACAGACTGTGATTATGTTGAAGTGGATTAACAAGTCGTGCCCCTTCCTGCTGCTACTGTCACCTTTGCTCAAGACCAAAAGTTTCCCAGTTGACCTTCTGGCTGTTCATTGTGTCAGCTGAGTTCCCCAAAAGGGAGAGTAGGCTTAAAGTAATAGTTCGACATTTTAATGAGAGTTAGATCAGACAACTGCTACCACTCTCATGTATGTATGATAAACAAGTGGCTGTAACCTGCAGCTGGTTAGCTTACCTTAGCTTAGCATAAAGATGGGAAACAGAGGCAAATGGCTAGCCTGGCTCTGTCCTAAGATGATGCCTACCAGCATCTCTAATTAACCACTAATTAACATGATTATATCTATGTAGGGCACTGTTTCTGTATCAGTTCCCAGGCAACCAGTGGAGACTCCAGCAAGTTACTGGTTCCAGAGAAGATGTACTTTAGTAAAGTTAGCTTTAGTGCTGGTAGGCTTATTTTTTTAAATTTTGGACAGAGGCCAGCCATTTCCCCACATTTCCTGTTTCCACATTGAGCTGAGCAGCACAAAAAAAAAAATCCAAAATGTTGAACTATTCCTTTAGAAATATGGACAGCAAATAAACAATGACTTACAGATCCATTTACTGGAACAACTAGTAAATTTACAAAATGCCTTCTTCACAGCTCTAACCTGATTTTGACAGGTGACCTTTGGAAGTTGGGCCAGGCGGCAGCATCTGCAGCAGGACCACAGAGCACGACTCACACAAACTCTTACCTGCTTTACGTTGTAGCCCGCTTTCGCACTAGTCTCAATAAACATTACATTTAGTTCTTTGGCTTTCCGCTCACCCTCTTCAATAGATACCTGCCTGTGGTAGATAAGGGCGTTAAAAGATACATAGCCAAAGACAATGAAACTTCATTAAACGGGAAGATAAAGTGGATCACACAGTAGATACTTTCAGATCAAACACTACATTTCACAGCTTATTAACATACTGAGCTGGATTGGTTTAAGGTCAAATAGTCAATATCATCCAACAATGTGGGATGAAACAAACAAAGGGAAGCATCTAGTATGAAACAGTCAGCTTTGACATCCACAAAGGGCAGAGATAACTTGCTCTGAGTGAATGCTGCCTCAGGAAGGGCTGAGGAACTCAGTATTGACAGGCCAGCAGTAACAATCAATGACTTCATTAGTATGCTCTTAATGGAGTGAGCCAGTTTGCACAGAGGCAGGAGGAGGGAAGGACAGATTACCTTTTATCTGCAAGGTCTGTCTTGTTTCCCACCAACATGATGATGACATCACTTCCTCTCTCCGTTCTCACATCATCGATCCATTTTGTGGTTTGCTGGAAGGAATTGACGTCTGAAAGAGAGATGAGGGAGAACGAGGAAGCAGCGCATCAGTATTCAGGCGATAAAGTGCACCAGCTGTGAATACCAGTGAGTCTGTGACAGGAGGACTATAAGGAAGTAGAAGCTGTATACATAATCCAAGTCTGATGTATAAATATGGAATTTTAAAATGAAGATGAAATGTGTACTTGCCTTCCATTATACAACAAACCTTTGTTTGCTGTAGTTAGCTTTTGGTGGAATCTGAAATCGATTTGGCTACGAACATTAAAAACACAGTACACGTATCAGAGGACAGGTACAGGTAGTTCACCTACTTGTGATGTCGTACACTACGACAGCAGCGGCAGAGTCTCTGATGTAGCTCGGTATGAGGCTACGAAATCGCTCTTGCCCTGCCGTGTCCCACAACTGCAACCTGATCTGTGGGGCAGGAAGGGGAGAGGGATGGGAGGAGAAATAATAGAAGAGAAAAACAAAAAAAAAAGAGAAGGGATGAAAATAAAACAAGAAAAAAACGAGGTCAGAAATGAGGTAACTTATGGCGAAACAAAAGCAAATTGAAAGGAAATGAAATGAAGTCAGAGGAATGGGAAAAGGCAGAGAGAGGACAGAGAGAAAGTGTAGTGCATGCAGGTAGTGAATGACCACCAGAAAGAGCGAGCTGTCTGGGCCCGTGGGGAGAAATAAATAATCACCCTTCACTTGTCATCAACCCTCCTCACTTGATCAAGTAAGGTGTTTAATTTCTAAACAAGAATGGAGAGAATAGATGGAGGGGTAGGAAGGAGAGGAAGAAAACTTGTGTTGAGGGAGGAAACAGAGAAAGAGAGGACGGTCCAGGGAGTACACCATCCAGCTCACACTAGGAGGGCAGTGCGTGTTTGCTAGAAAGAACATAACTAAACTGTTAAAAAATAAACAAACAAACAAACAAAAAAAATCATGTTAGAAATCCGTATGTGAATACCCCCTTGACATTCCTAACACCAAAGCCTCACAGTCACTTGGGGACAAGGACGAGCAACATCAACAACACAGTGGACTGATTTAACACTAACAGTGATGAAAATCAAACTTACTGTTCTGTCTTCAAGGTACATCGTTTTCGACAGAAAATCTATTCCTATTGTGGCCTGAAAATGGGTAAAAAGAAAAAAAAAAGTTAAATATTCATAGCCATCTTCAATCAACATCACTGGTATTAGGATAATGTGGACTTTATGAATGGTGGATAGAATAGATGGAGGGGTAGGGAGGAGAGGAATCAGGTGGAGGTGTTGTCTCACCTGGTAAGTGTTGTCGAAGCTGTCATACATGAACCTGGTGATCAGCGAAGTCTTTCCCACTGAAAAAAGAATGTGACAGTGATTATAACTGATTAATTATTTAGTCAACAATATGTAGGAAAACTGTGAAAAATAGAGCCCGGGCTGACACGTTCAAATTGCTCGTTTTATCTGGCCAAAAATCCAAAACTTTAAGATATTCAATTTATAATGATAGAAGCAGCATTCTCACATTTGAAAAGCTTGAACCAGTGACTGTTTGACATTTTTGGCTAATAAACAATTATATCAATTATCAAAATTGAAACAGATTTATTTTCTGTTGATTGATTAACTGATTAATCAACCAATTCTTTCCATTCTAATCGCCAACAAACAACAATGGAGGGCAAATCAAACCCCTGACTGAGGACTGACAGTCCAACTTTGCTGATATTATGAAATTCTAGCAAATAATAAGAAGGGATGGATTATCTATTGCTAAATACACTATAGATAATAAACAACATTAAGCTTCAACATCAAAATTGTGTACAGTGGATGAGCCACAGATGAACAACACTTTTAGCAGCAGCAAGTCATGCAACTCCAGCTCCCTTCTGACAGCTCTTGTCCGTCAATGGGTGTGGTGCACAGTCATTTTAAGTATCTGAGGAGAAGTTGGAGGGTTGAGGAATGTAGAGTGACAGGAGTGGATTGAGAATGAGGCTATCCATTTACTGCCCTTCTAAAATTTGTTTTGATTTGTGGTGCTCCACATCTATGCTGTGAACATTAAATGTAACTTACCATACTGTATATACGCAGCTGTATAGCTGTTTATAAAATTTCTTTCAACCTAACATATATTTATTAGTGAAACCTTACTTTAAGCACATCACTACAGAGAGAGGGACACATGCAGCAGTTCAGTTGAGTCACCGTACAGAGCTCCCCAGCCTCAGACTGTTTTGCTCATAGCTCAAGTTACATTATCAGTTACACTGAGCATCAAGTGATGATGACATGGCCAGACCCATTTACAAGACTACAAGGAACCACATCTTATCACAGACTGCCTGTCTTATCTTGATGGGAGTGGGGAGTCATATTACAAGACACAATACCTGTAGAAAAACAGTCACTAGCAAAGGAGAGTCACTTTTTCTACACTATCTTATCCTGTCACTACAGTAGGGACGCACCAATCAGATCAGCTGGATCAGTATCTGTGTTAATACCAGCCTTATTATGCAGGTTGGATATCGTCAAATTAGACAATCCCAACTAAGCGGAGTTTCATCATCAATGTCATATATGTCCCATATTTCACTATTAGCCCCATTATTTAGATCACAGCAGGTTGCCAACTGTTTGGTGTGATTGTACACTGATTTTACATTTGGGATAAAGAGAGAGTACCACATACTAATATTTGTTACCAGCAGATACTCCAAGACAGGAAATCAGAATCAGTATTAGGAGTTAAAAAGTTGGACACGTTCATCCCAGTTCTACAAACAGCCCCTAACTCATCTTAAACTGGTCTGTGCTTTGTGTTGACAAGCTAAACACAAAGCTGTGGAAACAGCAGTAAACTGTGGAAGCACTGTACTGGACTATATAATGAACAACCACACACCTTTGCCTTTGAAGACAGAAGCTAGGAAAGTTCCCTGCCCCCTCTTTTTCTAGTACAAGTACACCCTGTGTTCAGTTGGATGGAAAATGAGTAGGGAGAGTGAAGGAATGCCACAGTGCAGGTTTGGCAATTGGGGTATATCACCTCTCCGCAGACATGCCCCCCGGAGTAGACAGACAGTGGTCTGTGTGATCACTGTTGTATGCTTTAGTGGACTTTAACCGAGATTGACAGCATGCTTCTGAACACAGCAGCAGATACAGTAACTTAGCCTGTAACTGCAGCCTCTACTTAGTAATACAAATAAATCGAAAGTACTTATTAGTATATTGAGCACTCTGGTTCTCCATTTAATTGACTTGAAACTTTGTAATAGCTGCCTCCGTGGATGTGATGATATCACAGGAAGTTAGCTAACAAACGAACGACTCAGTTTCCACAAATATGCCTTATCTGGAAGAAAATGAGTTACATTTCTCTGAATCCAGCGTGTAACAAGTTACGGTGTCGCAATGCTATCACTGTGCCAAGTTTAACATTACGAGGCTAATGTTAGCTAGCTAACTGGTTAACGTTAATCACTCGACCAACCCATCAAACTCCTCCGGAGCATAATTCATATTCGACATCCGACAAACTTTTAACGTCAGAGACAAACTTACCGCTCTGTTCCCCAAGAAAGACCAATTTAAATTTTCTTAAAGGGTTTCCGAAGTCTCCGGCCGAAGACATGACTGTATGAAACAAGCCCTGACGTTACTTTTCGGGAGCTTCCCAGCTAGCCAGCTAATGCTAGCTAACCAGTTGTTGTCAGATATCAAAGGTCCGGGATCCGTAACGGTTGACCGGTTTGCCAACCCTCCACACAGGCCAGCTGTCGATGTCTTGTGCTCTAAACCCGCTTCTTTAAGCCTCAAGACACGTCTGGATAACTCACTAACTACTACGGCAAAGTTAGCATTACTGCCAGTTCTCTGACATATCTTCACCACTGCCAATTAGCCTCCCCGAGAAACTCTTCTTCACACAAAGTTAACACTGGCATGCTGTTATGGCGCCCTCTATCGCTGGAGGGAAACACACGCACACACACACAACGATAAACGGGAGAAGCCCAGTCTGTGGTGGAAGCTTGTTGTCGCTTTGCAACACCACAAGAGGGCGCACTCACCCCATCGCCACGTCTCACCTACTAAGCAATTTTTAATGATAATCCCAATCATGAGTTGTGCCGAGGAGCCTGACACTGTTCTGATACTGAGGTTACATTCTAAAATTAGCGGCAATCATTTCATGTTAATCAATATTTCATGTTAATCAATATTCAACATGAAATACCGAGGCACAAATGAATTCTATCTATCTATCTATCTATCTATCTATCTATCTATCTATCTATCTATCTATCTATCTATCTATCTATCTATC
>JBBMJY010000004.1:7974095-7994037 GCA_037833715.1 Toxotes lorentzi
ACACACACACACACACACACACACACACACACACACACACACACACACACACACACACACACACACACAAACTCAATATGTGTCCGTTGCATTGATAAGATTAACTTAACTTCATGTTCATCTGAATGTAACGCTCTTCCTGTGGCTCTTGTAAAGTCATGGTACCATTGTGAGAGAAATTACATGCAATATTCACAGCTGGTGCAAATGCTGCAGTGCAGGTTTGACTGAATAAACTGTGCCTTTAATAAGGGGCTCTGTGTTGTGGAAACAAATGAGCTCAGTATGCAATCTGGATTACATTTCATATATTGTATTTAAATGAAAATCGTAGTTATTTTAGAAAATGGAATTTTGTTGTAATTTAATTGATGTGCTCTGTAGTAAATATCTGTATCTATTTACCTATTCTTTTTTCTGCATTACAGAGTTAAACTATGTTATTCTACACCTATCACTCCCCACTTGAGCATTAATCATTAATCATCACTGAGCATCCTAATAATGTTGAGAGTATGGTCTAGACCTGCTAAGTGCCCTTAGGGAGGGAACTTCTGTTATGATTTTGTGCTATACAAATAAAATTGACTTGACATTATAAATACTTCATAAAAACTTAATAAGTGTTATGTGGCCCTTGTTGCAAGTTGCATTTGATGTCAAGCCACTCATCAAAAATTTATGCAGATTTGACCGGCCTTTTAATGTAATGGACAAAGCGATAAAATGCCCTGTTGGTCTTTAACTCTGTTTATATGGTAGAAAAAAAGTACTGTACATAAACAGACAGGCATGAAAGTTTTGATGAAACCAAGTATATCTACATCCTTGTTTGTTGGCTCTGAAAGCAAAAATAGACGACTATCTGCTCCTTTGCCTTGAAGTTGCTCACTCCTGTAGTTTCCAAACACATATCTGTGTTCTCTCTCCACTTTACCTAAATAGGTCAGGATATCCACAAGAAGGAGGTACCCTACTTTGAGAAGGGCACCCTACTTCTCCCAAAATAATTTGAGATGTAGGAATACGCCGCTTTAATTGAGGGCATCATTCTGCCTAATAGTAAACCAGAGTATATTTCATGCATCATTAATAGTCATCTCCCTGGATAAAATCTATACTGTCTGGATAGATTGTGTTGCAAAGCAAAACAATGGAGCCTATTTCTCAGCATTTGGCAGGATTAGTAACCTATCATCCTGCAGTGAGGAGCGGGACTGTCTTTCGAATCCAAACCATTTTTCTGCGCACCTAGAGTTGTCATTAGTTTATTTGTGCAGCAATCCCTGATGTTGAATGCTATTGATTATACTGTTTGACGGGGAGACTTTCCCAGTAAAGCTGACCTCAGCTTTCATTCAGCACAGGCTATTATTCATCTCAGCAACACATCGTTGGTGTGCATATGAGCTTTAGCAGACGTGTAATGTTTCCCTACACATAGCTTAACTGTTTTTACTCCAATGATTTGGTAAAATAAATGTGGTAAAATAAATGTAAATTGATGGCATTTTGTGTGCGTCATGTTTCTCTTAATTTTGTATTCCAAATGAAAACAAATGTATTAAATTGTCTGGGAGTTTATTAAAGAAAGGAGTGCACTAATTATGGCGAGTTATCTTCATAATGATAGTACATTACTACAGAATATTTAATACATGTGGCAAGTGCAGTATCCACACTGCTGCCTGATATGTTTCTGAATTAGTGAGCCATCTTTTCTTTATGGTGTGGTTAGAGTGCTTTTAATTTTCAGAGTAGATCGCTGATTAAAATTTACACTGCATAAGTTATTCAAAATGAAGAGGAAAACAAGCAGGATGGGAGGTAAATCAAATTAAAGGTATGATGGAATTAAAAGTGTCAAACTGAATTTATGGTGCAGCGCAGAAATCAGCAGCCAGGAAGAAACAATTCTGGTTCTGGTAACAATTATTAGCGACAGTCAGGTTGCATCATAATAATCTGCCAGAAAGTTAGCAAAAGCCACAATCCCTAATGGAGGAGGCGCTGTTACACAGAGTTGGTGTGTTGCATGTTTTTGCATGCAAACCTGGATGTCATCTGGAGGCTACTGTATGAGCCATGTAGTAGATATAATCATTTTTAAAGCTGAACAAAGTAATATTTTTGTATTAGCAATGGATAAAAAAAAACTACATATAGAGCTGAAATTGTCAAGCTTAGTGACAAAATCACAAGAAGCAAACACCTGACTCTGCAGTTCCCTTCAGCTCTATGGAGCTTTTTTAGCATCTTTTAGCTAATTAGTACTTAGTAGAAGTGGTAGTCTCTTTAAATTAGAAAATGGTAGAATCTTTTACATGTGATGGAAATGTATTTTATGAAAAGCTTCATTCAGAACAAAAATAATTCTGAACATTTAATTGTACACGTCAAACCAGATTTACTTCTACATCCTTGAATCCTCCGTCTTCCACTCTGTTCTACACAAGCTGGCCACATGGGGCAATGCCCAGTGAGCCGAGTCAGTGACCGTTATGACTGAGGAGGTGAAGTCATGTCAGTCCCATGTGCTTCTGGTTAATTGTTGCCAGTTTGGGTGCATTAGCAAACATTAGAAACTGCATAAGGGGGCTGAGATGCTGTTTTTTTTTTTCTTTTTTCAAATCATATTATATTTATGTGTGTAGATTTGCACCACATTCACTCCACACAACATTAACCGCAACTCTTAATAGCCCAGATCACATGACTTGTACACTTGTTAATAAATCATGACAACAACTCCAGCAGTCATAGTAAACTGACTAGGAGGCTTAAAGTGGGAAAATGATTGATAAAATGACATAGCATATTAACCCACAAAATTTCAAAGCATTTGGCATTTACTTTGCTCATTTACATCTACTGATTTATTCAGATGCATATGCTTCTCATGGGGTTTGCATAACATCTACCAAGGAGCACAGGAACAAATATCATTTTCCACAAATTCAGTAGTCTTCTATTTACACTCATCCTTGCATCATTACAGGCTTGACTAACATAAATTCAGACAAATCTGTGTTCTGATGTGCTCAGTTTGTTTAGCTGTCACTGGGATAATAACAATTCTTCATAAAGGGGTGGAAAAATGCTCTAAAACCCCTACAAAAATGATGCTGTGGGAATTTCTGATCCAAATTGCTGTTTGGTTTTCTGTCTTTTGTGTTTGAAAAGATAACATGCCAAACATGCTGTAGACAACACAGTAGGAATTTGGATACAGCAGCATTGCAGCCAAATACAGATAAATGTAAACTGTGTAAATGGAAAACACCAGATTTTAGTGTCGCTCCCTCAGAAATGTTCTCTAACCTCACCATCAACTTTCATACATAGAAAGACACTTCAGACAGTGAGTCTATGCAGAGACTTTCTGAAGAAGAATTTTGTTAAATTCTTTGTATTTTACACTGAACTAAATCCCAAATCCTGCTTTTATTCTTATATTTTCCAGGAAAATGTGTTGATTGTGTAGAAGCAGTCATCCTTCTAAATACTGAATAGCCACAATGGGATTTATGGAATATTCTGAAATCGTATATTGACACAATCAGCAATATATGCTGCGTAGGAACCAAAGGGAAATCATTCATTTGAAGGTTTTAACTTTCAAGTTATTTTAGATAGAGATACTTCTGCAAAATGTGTTCCTCCCGTGGCTAGAATTGAGATGAAAGGGCAATTTTAGATGAAAGGCTAATTTTAGATGGCATAAAGACAAATGGGATGGAGGAAGGCTGCATCTGGTATACACTGCATCATCATCATCACGCATGGTTGGGCCGTGCAATGACTTAATGGAAAAGTTGTGTGCGGAATTTCTTCAAACAGAATGTCCTCCAGCTTTGGACAGTTGTTTTATTACCCATTTGTTACAACCAAAGAGTTTTGCTTGAGAAACAAATTACAGTCGCTGTTGGTGATATTTTAAATTTAGTGCACCATCACAACACAAATCTTGTTCATACTTGTGTCAGATTAGATGTAACTGGCACAGTTAGCAGAAGAGTCTCCCCCCTATTTACTTTCTCTCTGTCCTTCGTTATTTCCTGAAAAACAGCTGGAAACTATTTCCGTCAGAGCTGAGTGAACGAGCGAGATAATTACATTTCTGCATATGTTGACTCTGTGTTGTGGCACAAAGGAAATTTAGCGAATGAAAAGGCTTTCATGATTAAAATCACAGACATCAGAGTTCTGTTTTTAAACCACCGTGTTTTAAACTCTTAGTAACATATTGCTGATGAGTGTTTGACGAGCTGAAGACACACGAGTTAGGCTCATATTAGTGTATTAGTCACACCCACAGGTGTTCAGGTGGTCATGGATGTCTGCCTGATACGTGGGCAACACTAAGACTATTAAAACAGACAAACAGTAGATGAGGGGCGGGAGGATAGAAATGTCTGCACTCTGATTATTAAGCCCTTCTATGCCTGGTAAGGTCTTTATTCATTATGTGCTGCCATCATCAATCAGTGGAGCTTATTATTGAGAGTGTATGGGCGGGAAGTATATTTTTGCTCTGGATCTCTTCACAGATACTGAGCTCACTGGTCCCTCAGAGGTTTGTCTGTGTTTGTGCAGATATACACCTTTGTATGTTTTTTACTCTCGACTGAGATACAGTAAAGAGTGATTTATATTCACGGGTGTGTGTGCGTATGAGAGTAAAGTGTGCGTGCGTGTGTGTGTGTTTTCCAATGCATCTGCTGCTGTGCTCGGGGTCATTTTTGTCCCTAGAGGCTGGCGACAGCAGCTGCTGTATGAATGAACGTGTGTGTGTGTGAGTGTGTGAGCATGTGAAAGCCTCTGGGAAAGACGGCCCTGCACGTCCAGCCGACACACCAGCCGAAGAGCTGCTATCGTCACACTATACACACACTCATACAGGTCAGTCAGCCGCCCACAGATCAGTTTCTAAGAGTAACACAGTGATGAACTACCACGTCCTTAATCTTTACTTCCTCCTCTTCTTAGCTTGTCCATGAGCTGCTGTTGATCTTTGCACTTTGTAAAAATGCCAGCTGTCAGCGATGCAGCATAGGAAAGTGAAAATTAGGAGAGGAGAGTTTCACATGTCAGCCCATTTCAGAGACACAGACAGATCCAGTTTAATTTAAAAAGTCATTAAATCTCTGGCACGGTGTTAGGGATTTAGAAAGTCTCAAAAATTGTGATGATTAGTCCAAGCTGAGAGAAGGTCCTCAAGGATGCAGGCACTTAAGTGACGTGATGAGCGGTGACTGATGTGGGAGATAATTTACTGGTCACTTAAGAAACTTTTAAGAACAATACAGTAGAAAGAGCAGAGGTTTAGAGCCTGCCTCTTCCTCAAGCTGTCCTCGACTCAGCGATTGGCTTCATTTTCATATTCAGCCCCTCAGGACTGAGATGCTAAAAATTCTAAAATCTTTTTCATCATTTATGGAGGTTATTGAATATTCTGCAGGTTTAAGCCTCGGAGCTGTCCCCGCCCCAATCTGCCCTAACGTACAGTATTGGCTTGTTACTCTGCAGTACTTAAAACACTGATGTTTGCAGATAACCTTCGTCCACTTTCTGCTAATGCAGCAATCTGCCCCGTGCTGATTATCCTGTTATCCAGCAGCAGAGTACACACATACACACCAGGCCTTCAAACACACACAGCACAACACTCAATACTTGCAATGTCTTAGAATTTTTTTTTAACAACGTAAAACTGCCAACAAACAAGTACAGACTGATATCTGCAATACGGTAAAAAGTTTGAGGAGATCTGAGGAAAGTCCTTAATGTCTGAAAGTTCTTACCGTGGAGGCACCATACAACCACAAACATATCACTGTCTGATTAAGACAATTGATCACTAATATCAGCAGGCGGTGAGCAAAGCTGCGCTGTACAAAGCAGCAAAATTCCAGTCACAAGAACTGGTTTATCCTTTGTGGTCCATATTTCAGTCAGTCCTCCACAACTCATGCATTTAGAAAATTAGCACACACACACACCATTTTACTAGGTTTGTGCATTTAAGTGGTCAGTAGTAACTTGTAAATACATCACATAAAGTGAACGTAAGGCTGTTGTAAGATTTAAAGGGGAGAGTAACCATGGACAGCTTGTTAGTTCTTGTTAGCACCCTGGACATGTTGTTAGTCCCACACAGGTTGTCACAATCATTTATACAAATTAGAAGAAAGAAATCAGAGTTATTATAGATATTAAACCATATTTATGATTTCACAACCAGATTATCTGCTGGTGTTCACCACTTCATGGAGATATGGAGCTAAACACATGATGCCTGGATGCATCATCACGGGCTCTGCATCAAAAACTTACAATAGGGAGGAGACACAGGTTCAGTCCACTCACCTTCAGTTCAAATGCTGCACATTCATAGCTGGTGTCCATCCCTCAGGAGTCTGTCTGATTACTGGTGAATACACAGAGCATGTTTTATTTAAACTAACATATCTTTATTTAGATATCAGGTAGAGACAAGCTGAGAAAACCAGCTGAAAGTGCTGATGTGGTGCTTTTAGGCAGCATCTAATTTACATCTGTGGGCTATAAAACATTTTTAAAACTTTGAATTAATTATGTTTTTAGTGATTTACAGAGGCATACCGAGACCTTCAATGAAAAAGAAACGAAAACGAGATGGGATAAAATCACTTTACATGTAAATAGACTGTTTTACAGCTTCATTTTTCTTTTCTTTTTTTTTTTTTTTTTTACATTTTTTTTCCTCAGTATTTGTGTGCATAAATAGTGAAACAATATTCTTCAGAACCTGTTCTGTCATAATATTTTGAGTGATCATCACTAATGTATCACTAAAGATTTTAGTTACCACCTTTGTTGGGAACAAAAAATGAACAAAATGATTAATCAGACTCAGAATCAGTTTGTGCAGAAAAAAAGGGACACTGTGCATGTGGGAGAAGGACAGCTTAAAATGTGCTAAACAAAGACAAAAAATGAATTCATAAATTTGGCAGAAATTGATCTAAATGAAGGTGGACTCCTGCTTTGGACACAGTGCAGTGCTGTGAATAGAATAGAGATTCCACCAAGATTCCAACAAGTATTTACCATCTGTTAGGTCTGGATGATAAAAACTAATTTGAGCGAATTTTAACTACAAACACATTTTTTTAAAAACCATAATAGACCTTCCCAGTCTATGAGCTTGTGCCACAATACAGAGACGTGGATATCAGGCAGACTTAGTGACATTTAGTTAATGCTATTATGACGTAGTAATTATCACTGGCATGAGAAGAGGCAGATGTTGAACAGATACGGAAAGTGAATGCAGACGTGCCGTTAGCTGCTCCTGCCCGTTACATTGTTATAAATCAGCATCCAGCGCCGCAGATTCTCACTGACACTGAACATGAGCTAGTTTCATATTCCCTGTATTATTTAAACAAATATTTGCATATAAATGCGCAGCATCGAACACAGATTTCTGTCTCAGTGAGCAGTACGCCTCAAATGACTCCTTGTGGTGCAGAGAACCATCAATAACAGCCCTCAGGTCAGATCCACTGCTGTCAAATGACCAGTGAAGGGAGATACATCTGGCTCACAGCAAAGGATCAGAGAGTGACTGAATGTCTTTACCTAAATTACATACACGACCTGCATTTTCGCTTCTGGAAGACCAAAGGTGCAGAGAAGCTTTGTTCTGCTGATTTTCCAAACACGCTGGAAGTCAGTGTAGCGTATCTTCTTGCAGCTGCTCCGAGCACAGACAGCCGGACACGTTTGCCATTTTGCACAAGTCACACACATGGCTGACTCTCCCTCTTTGTCTCTGTGTCCTCGTGTCTGTCTTTCTCACAGAAAAACACACACGGGCGTGCACTCGCAGGTGGAGCAGAAACAGTCCTGCAGCGGCGCGCTGCTCTATTTTAAGTCTGTTTCACACTAACACATGTTCCTCCATTATAACTCTTACTTTGACCTGTCTTCCAGTCTCTCACGAGCTGCCTCTTTGATCATTTCATTCAAAGACATTTATTTTTTCACTCCCCAAGGAGTGAAAAACTTTTTAGATGTTTCTATAGTTTAGGATATTTTTTCTCTCCCTACCTCTGTGTCTACTACCCTCTTCTATCCCTGCCCTCGCTTGCAGATCCTCACCTTTCACTAATTCGCTGGTTGCTGTGGTAACTGGCCATGGAAGGCAGGTGTGGACATTTTTGAGTCCTCATTAAAAGATGCACTATGGAGTCTCGTTTGACATGTGGATAAAAACAACAGAACAAAGGCCAACTTTCAATGTGCATATTTAAAATCCACAGGAATCATGTCATCGTACATCATCTGAATTAAAAGCTATCATCATGTGTAGCTGCTATTTACCCCTGTTGTTCTAACCTACCTGGGGCCAGCTCCCATTTATCTCTGTCCCTTTAGTTGCCTTGGGAGACCCTCTCGTGCTCGGAAAACAAGTGTGTTCCAAGTAATTGGCTCCTCTATGCAAGGAACATGCACATCCACTGCATTGTGGCATAAAAACCGGGGAACCCCATGATGTGCAGGCTTTCCTCGCTCATTAGAAAGAGCTGACAGTGCAGCCCTAAAGCCTCAGTCCTCCTCCGCAGTGCCTATGCTGGATCGACACCAGAAGATAACACTACAGCACACCAGCCCCTCAGAGGCCTTGCAAAGCAGCTGCACTGCTCTCTAGATCCACTGGCCACTGGACACAGCTTTCTATTACTGCAGCAATGCACTAATGATGCTCAATGGGACACCACCACCACCAGGTTTTTAGAAGACGCTACCTGTATGGTTCAGCGCTAAGTTGCTTATAATTGGCATCTAAACTATGACTCTCCATTTTTCCAGATGTAAGGCGAAGGGCTTTTTTGGTGTCTAAGCTCTTTAAGCAGATGCACCCCTAAAAGCTCTGCAACTGTCAACGCTTGTTGACCCAAAATATGGTGCCTTTCTCTTCCCTCACATGTCGGGGAGGAAGAGGAAGAGTGAAAAGAGGTCATTTGTACAGCAGTTTAATATTTATTAAACAGCTGTGCAACAGTGACGAAGATGCAACGAAAGGCAAGAATGAATATTAACAAAAATGCTGCCAATGGATTTTAAAACACTGTTCCTTCAATCAGTGGATAGCAATCACCGTTGAAAAATGTATGTGCAGTCACACATGCTAATAACAATGAATGGGATGTTCCGTTTCAGCCCAGCAGTGAAGATGAGTGTGAAATCACCTTTATCCTCTGACAGGCTTTTATGATAAGTGAGCTTGTGTGTGTATGCTATCTAGAGCGTAACTCTGCACTATCCTGTGGTGTTGTTTGTCATGGCAGCTGAGTGATAACACATGCAAACATGCATACCTTCATGCATTCACATGCCCATGCATACACACATACATGGACATAGTTAGGTTCCACAAGGGTTCTTAGTCTAAAAACTATAAATATTTTTTCCTTTGCTCTGAAATGGTTTTTAAGTACAAGGCGAACATAATGTTATTCCATCCCTTTAGAGTCATAATCACACCCAGATATTCCCTGAACCGCTTTTGTTCCTCATTAACTGACACTGTTCTTTCTCCCTTTCACCCCCTCCCCTTGCTGCCCTTTCCTTCTCCTTCTGTCTCTCTGCAGGATCCTGCTGACTGTGGTGGTGATTTTCCGTATCCTAATAGTAGGCATAGTGGGAGAGAAGGTGTATGAGGATGAGCAAACCATGTTCATCTGTAACACCATGCAGCCCGGCTGCAACCAGGCTTGTTACGACAAGGCCTTCCCCATCTCGCACATCCGCTACTGGGTTTTTCAGATCATCTTGGTGTGCACGCCGAGTCTGTGCTTCATCACATACTCTGTTCATCAGTCGGCTAAAGCGCGGGACAGAAGCTACTCTCTTCTGCATCCTTACATGGATCACCACGGTCACGGTCACCACGGTCGCCATCACGACCACCATGCTCGCAAGCTTCACTCTCGCAACATCAATGGCATCCTGGTGCACCCTGACAGCAGCAAGGAGGACCATGACTGCCTGGAGGTCAAGGAGATCCCTAACGGACCCCGAGGACTCCCTCAAACACACAAGAGTGCTAAAGTGCGACGGCAGGAAGGCATCTCACGTTTCTACGTCATCCAGGTGGTGTTCCGCAATGCGCTGGAGATCGGCTTTTTGGCCGGCCAGTACTTCCTGTACGGTTTCAACGTGCCGGGGATGTTTGAGTGTGATCGCTACCCATGTGTGAAGGAGGTGGAGTGTTACGTGTCTCGTCCCACAGAAAAGACCGTGTTTCTGGTCTTTATGTTTGCAGTAAGTGGCATATGTGTGCTGCTCAACCTGGCTGAGCTCAACCACCTTGGCTGGAGGAAGATAAAGACGGCCATCCGAGGGGTGCAGGCCCGAAGGAAGTCCATCTGCGAAGTGCGCAAGAAGGATGTTTCACACCTGTCCCAGGCCCCCAACCTGGGCAGGACCCAGTCTAGTGAGTCAGCCTACGTCTGACAGAGGCTTCTCTGCCTGGGGGCTCGAGGACCTCTTAAATTTTGGAGAAGAGCTTCCAGCCGATCATTAGGGCACAAAACTCACCACTGCATTATTATTCAGGAGCACAGACAGACTCTGTGTAGTCATGATGAAGCATCAATTCACAAAGTAGAGACTTCGACACTTTAAGAGAGAAGAATCACCTTCCTAAAAAGGCAACTGTGTTGCTGGAACAAAGCTTACACCTAAAGCTTACACGCTGGAGAGTTCTGCTCTGCCTAGGTGACACTAGGTGCCTTCAAAGAACCCAACAGATAAAACTGAGCAATTACTAATGATTAAATTAAGAAAAACTGTAAAGATAGTCTGAGGTTGAATTATCTGAAGATTTTCATTATTTGCCTTTGCTGTAGGTCAGAAATAATCCCCTCGGTTTCCAGTTATGTGTGCATATGCAAGAGCTTAAGCGTGTGCATGCATACGCATGTGTGGGTGGGGAAAAAAAAAAAAAAAAAGCCAGTCTCTGACTTTGAGAAAGAAAATTCAATGCTAAGCTAATCTGAAATACTGAGAGAAAGATAATGTTATTTCTCTTTGTCCATAGTCTTTGAGTGAAGCCACTTGGCAGACAAACAAGCACCTTTTTAAACGTGTTCTTAACTTACACAAAGTCAAAACACAAAAACCAACAGCACTAAAACTATCAGCATAAACTTGAACACAGTATTTGTTGTCAGTGTAGCAGGCTTTTTCTTAAAGATTTTTCACTATTCTTCATATTGTTCGATGCTTTAGGTGCCAGTCAGACTACAGTCTGACAGTGCCCAGGAGCTTTGCTCAAAGTGAGACACATTGTGCATTGAAGATGAGTAAGATTTACTTTCCAACACTGTGTTATGCACTGCAGCTCTCCCAGCGCCTGCGAGGGATGCTGTTTACTCTCAGAAAACACTGAAATGTGTGCCAGTGTTTCCACTTTGGCTTGTAAAGTGTGATCGCTGTCTAAGGGGATGAATGGAGTTAGATAAGGATTTTCTTTTTTTTTTCAATTAAACAGGAAAAGTATTGTAGTCACAAATATTTTAACATGTAACCTCAAGCTTTTTTTCACAAGCAAATTTGGTGCCATATTTCAAAGTTACTGTACATAGATGAAATGTTATAATTACACTTAGCCTTTTTCCGTGTGCGGTATAGATAGGCTTCAATTGGATGGGGGAACAGAGGTTTGGGTGGTAATGAAGATTAATCATAGATTGCCAGCTTTAACAATATGTATTATTGATGTGCTCTTTGTTAAGCCTTCACTCTCTAATGGAGAGTATATGTTCCAGAAAGTGTTTTCCCCCCTTATGGACTTTGAAAAAGGCATGATACTGAAGCATTAATAGAATGGATAGATTATGACATGTACTTAAAAAGAGACTGTTTTATTTATTTGCATCCTGCTCCTGTGAAATGTAATACTCAGCATGCATGAAGATGAAAAATATAAAGAGATATTAACGTAGAATCCCATCGTGGAAATATTGAAAGAGAATAACTGAAAGGCTCCAGAACTGCAGCAATAAAAATATATAGTATGTGAAAAAAGAATATGTGAATAAATTATTATGCAAACAGTGATTTTTGGCTGTGCTGTGTTTGACAAACAAGTGATAATTACTGCTGCCATTTTGCTTTTATCAGGATGTTGTGAAGTGAGTGTTAGATAACTGCATCACAGTTACACAGTTTATGAAGAAATCACACCACTATCAAAACCACAATATGACAACACTCTCTTCATAACAATTAAAAATCATGCATTAAAAATTAAAGTGAAATAAAAGCGCAAAAGTTTTATCAGCAAAACGTACTTAAAGAATCAGAAGGAAAAACTGTGAGTGTTATATTATGATTTATGACATTACTGGATCATTAACACTGATGCATTTAATGTGTAAGTGGCCTTTAAGTTTTAGCTGTTCAATGTGGATCTAATTACATCTCCTTTACATACAGTTTGGTGCTTAAAGTTACAAAAATGTGTTAGATTTTAGTTCATCATATGTTTTGGACCTAAAATCTTTAACTGCAAACTAGTGAATAAAGTAGAGTGAGAACTATAATATTTCAGAGCATAAGCATAAAGGAACAGAAAATGGAAGTGCTACAGTAAAGTTCCTTGAAAACGGACTTAAATACAGAGTAAATTTGTTTCTTTACTTTCCACCACTGCCGGTGCACATGGCAGCAGTAGTATTGCATGAAATATATATGGCAGCTTTTCACGTTATATAGAATACCTAGGTTGTACAAGCCAGGGTGCAGAGTGCTTTCACAGATTCAAAACCTCCTTCAGCATTTATTATTCAGCACTGAGAAATGATACATCTCTGAGAGATGCATTAGTTCCCTATGTATGCAAAGATGCTTACGATACTCACACTATTGTTTCTCGGGCTCAACGTGACTCGTGAGTTATTCAAGCGGACCTGATCATTTCAGTAATGAGTGAGGTTACTGGGGGAGAGCAGAGAGAGAGGTGTGGGGGCGGTGAACCTTTTAGTGTTATTAAACCTTCAGTCAGAGCAGGCGGCGTGTGGTCATGTCCTGGGAAACACAGAGAGCATAGTGAGACCTGAGGAAGAGAGTCAAGCATGACGGGGAGGTGTGTTAATAAAGTTGATTGTATGATGGGATGTAGAGCAATAAATGTTGTTGGTACTCATTCACTTAAAGGCCACACTACATTCTTATTAACATGTTGTGTTGTGTTGTGATTGACTCTCTGTTGTGTGTGATATACACACAACCACACACACACACAGTCAATAAATGCCTGAACAAAAGCACTGCTGAGGATGTAGCCAGGCCGGTTGCTGTGGTGACAGGAGGGCAGTAATGATGTTAAGCACCACAGAGACTACGGTAGTGAAGGGAAGAAACAGCACTGCACCATCTCTTCTGCTGTTGCACCACAGCAGCTCGTCATCCTTACACAACACACTCCAGTATCATTCATGGTGAAAGTTAGAAAAATGTGCTGTGTTTTATTTTGCAGCTACAGCACAGGTCTAACTTAAATAACATAAGTAGAATAATTACTTGCTGAAGACATCTGTAGTTGTAAGGATAATTGCCAATAATATGGTGTAAAAAAGGGATAACAGAGTAGAAACTATAGGTGTTCTAATATAACATTGTTGCTTGTATTGTTGCAATGTTACAGGACATTTAGTTTTTAAAAAAAATCCCTTTCAAATCACTGATTACCACTGGAGTGAGCATGGCAACCAATTCCATTTTTAGAGTCACGTTTTCCACATTCAGACTGCTTTACTGAAAGTATATAAATTTTATACTTTTAGTGAACATTATGAAATGAGAAATGATCAGCTGTATGATTCACTAAGTCACAATTAATAAGTTAATACAGTAGAAAATGTTCCCTTTGCATACAGTTAGCCAAGCCTTTTTACAGCAACTTACATTAAATTTATGCACTTACTGTCTTTCCATCAGATACAGTGCTGCAGCACAGCATAGTTTGAAAAGAAACTTTTATGGCTACCGCCTCTCTCCCCCTGCAGCTTTATGACAATACATTATACACGGACAGTGTGTTGGTGCTCAGGCCTGGTTGGGCTGAACAGAGCAAGGTAACCTGCTGACAAGAAGAGATATTCAGGTGTTTCTATGCTGTATGCTCAGATCATAGTTATATACAGAGCCGTCAGTCAGCACCCACATCCCGTCACATTTGTGCATTCAGTACAGTTAAGTATAGAAAATTGTGCAACTACAACTCAGGAGTTCACCCTGCCTGCTTACTCATGCATTAAAGCATGCAAAAGAGTGGTTTACCTCACCATGTAATCAGAGGGATGGTTAGAGGCGCTGCAGGTTTCTGAATTTTGAATAAGAAAGTTATACACGGTGTGCGGACACGCTAGACCACAAATGAAAAATAGAACAAATGAACATAAGGTAACAGGAGGCCACAAAACGCATACCAACAGACAAGCCTGTGCTGTCCAATAGAACGTGGATGGACAAGCTGGTGCAACCCAACAGATGAGCCATTTTCTGGCTTCAGATCACATAATTTCCTTTGGAGTGGATAAGGGAACATTTTTAACCAGTTACAGTCTGTAAAATAATCATTTGCTAAATCTTAGTGTCTGAAGTGCCGTAATTTTCCTACTAAACATGATGAAATGTAAACTGCAACAATTACAAAAATAACACAAAAAGTACAAAAATAACACAACAGGTCGCTTCAAGGTTCCTACTCAAAGCTTGTTGCTGTGGTGATCACAACCACAAAAGTTTGTTAAAGCACTCAACGATGCTCGGCTTAACTTCATGACTCCAATCATTCGTTATCCAAACTGTGGGACGCTGAGTCACAGTCATTAGGTCCCTTTCTCATGCGTTCAACAAACACACCACCCTGTGCAGACAACAATCACCTTTGTTTGTGGATGCTGATCAGATGACTCGTCTTTTTTTTTTCCCCAATTCAACTGTGACATTTTGATTAAATTCTCGTATTTGTTCCTGGTGCACTGAGGAACCGCAAAACAAGTCTGCACATCAGCTGCTCAAAACCTCATATTTTTACTACCACACAGAGGCCACAGAAACCCCGGTAATTTGATCCTATCATTAAAAGACCTCTTGCAATAAAAAAAAAAAAGACAAGTTTGGAAATTCTTTCCATTATCAATGGAATAAGATGACATTTGGACCTCTGGACACATGTTTTACTTTGTCGGTTTGCTTTCTCAGTGTCCTTTGAGCAGATATAGTATCTGAACCATCAGTGTCCCTTCTGTTAGTCTATTTTAAGACATTGATTTGTCACTCTGAGCGACCAGATGTGACCTTTATATTTGTATCTTATCTCTGAACCATGAGCCTGATCACTAGAAATCTGGCTCCAGTGCAGATTTTACTGTAAACATGCACATTAGATTTGTGCTCTTGTTTTGTGGCTACACAGATCCCATGTCTGTGTGAGTCTGTCAGTGTGACGCTCTGTAAGCCCTGACAGGTAGTGATGTTTGTTGCTCACCTCGTTTTTTTTTCTGACTTTGACTGTTCTGTATCTGTAATTAATGTTGGCAGATTGATTGGCACTGATTAGGTATTCACAGACATTCACTGTTGACTCCTCATCAAATATTCATCTGCTCTGTGACCTGCTCTCCACAGCTGATTCATTATCATCCCAGTGTTAAGACTGCACAATCAGAGGAATCATTTCATTATTCCTCTCCTGTGTTCCTTTGAATGTTTCCCTCTCTGCCTCTTCACTCATTCATAAAGATGAAATTGGAGTTGGCTTATTCCTCTCCGGAGCCCGCTCCGCTTCCAGCCTCTTAATGTCTCGGACCATCAATTTGTGTCAGTCTCCACTCTGCTCTCTGCAAGTGCCTTGGTCTCCTTTCGTGATACTACTGCTTGGCACAGTCTCTCTGCCCTTCCTCTCTCTGTGTCTCCATCTGGTCCTCTCCTCTTCCACCTGACTCATTCCTCTTTCTTTCCACTGCTTCCTCCACCTCCACATTTTGCTCTGCCCTCCTGCCTTCGCCTGACCTTCTCTGTCCTCACACAAAAGGCCTGCTCTGGCCTTTCCACCAGGCTCTCACATGAGTTAAACATTGATTCCAATATTCCCTTCTCTTTTAGCGTTCCCTTTCCCGCTTCTGACAAAGATGTTGAAACTAAAATCCAGGAAAGCTCTTTCGCACCCTCTTCTCTCCCCCAAAACTGTCTGTGATCCCAATTCCTCCCTTTTCTCTCACCACAAAGGATTTTGTCGCCTTTTCCAAAAGAAACGCTGACAAAAACTGAGACCTCACCCTTGATACCTCACTTGCTTCTCTCTCTCCAGTTAATAATCCTGGAAATATGACGCATGGAGCACACAACATGTATATTTTGCCCGATTAAATGATTTAAAGATTTGGATCCAGTCATGACTTTTCTGCCAGTTTACTGGTTTAATTCATCTTTGGGAACATCTTTGGGTAATACCCTCACCAATTCTGAGTGACATAAGTGACAAACTGAAGATTGAATTCAGCTTTTTTTTTAGACTGATATTTCTAAGTTGGTGTTTTCTGGATCACAGGGAGTTGTAACTGAAAATATGACTGATGTAAAATCTTTTAGATGCTTATAATCGAGGTACAAAGGAGAAAAAAATGGGCAGTGTAATGCAGTTGGTAAACCAGAATTTCTCCTTCTAACCTGTACAGCTGAAATATAAAAATATCTTTTCACAGCGGAAGAAAAATGTGTGACCATGCATGTACATGCACACATTCTGTATAGTACAACTGATCCCCACGTATCTTTAAAGATCCTGCTTGAGAACACTTAATCCTCCACTGGGAGCTCAAATAAGCCACCGTAACAATAAATTCAGCCAGTGTAGATGCCACAGATTCTGTGTGTGTCGTCCTCTTAGCATCACATGACAATCCCTCATTACTTACGAAAGGTTGATCATGTGAGAAATTGTGGGTCATTTTATGCTGACTTTATTTTGTAATCCTGCCTGGCTGTGAGTTTTACTGTTAAACTACTGTAAAGCAAATATGGGCATGTGAATATAATTTTACTACGCTAAAATCCTTTTAGTCACTAGATACAGGCAGTTAAACCGGTGTGGAAGTAATACTTGTGAGGGATCCCACCTTGGTCTCATTATATGACTGAGGTACTGCACTTCGTACAGACTCTGTAGAGAGTCAGGCTCCTCTATCTGAGCAAAGGAGATGTCTGTGTCCGTCTCAGCTGTCCCATCTCCTGAGGCTGCAATTTAGAGGAAAAAGCCTCCAGCAAGTTTAACACCTTCTGTTAAATGGCCAGTCATAACATGGATTAACAACGTACCCCCTCTGAGACAGAGTTAGACGTCTACTAATAACATGATTAAGAACACAGTTTGTGTGCCTGTGCCAAGCCGGATTAGAAACACAAGGAAAGAGTAAACCAGTGCAGAGGTGGATGCTACCAGCAACTGCAGACCCCATATTTAACTGTGCCTGATGATGCTGGTCCTGGATCACTCACAGACACTGGGTTGGCCATGCATCCTTGGCTCACACTTTGTCTGGCTCTACACCCATCCCCCACCTACACACCTCTGCCTCCTGGATCAATAAACAGAGGTCACATAAATTAGGTGGAAGTCTACTCTTATTTTGTAATTGCAGCAGATAGCATGTAGTTGGCATCCATCAGCTGTGTGCAATGAAGTCAAGTGGCAGAACAGCAGAGGATGCAGATTTTCCCGCTGCAGGTTCAAAATGGGACGTTTTACAAAAACCTCAGCATGCAGTCACATTTCTGAAGAAGAGAGGGTGAAATCATCTGATCTGAGCATGAATGTAACCAAGTAATTACAGCAAATTAACATTCTGAGAGACGAACACACGACATCTCCACCTCTAGACTCTTTTTTTTTCTGCACAGCTGGCTGCTGTCTCATAGCATTATTAGAGGGGGAAGGTGTAGAGGTGAAGATTTATATGGACATTTAGGGAACAGGGTTTAGAGGCTGAGTTTAGTGGCCAACATCACACTGAAACACAGCACCTCCAAGAGGACCAAACCACACACTGCAGCTTTCACAGGCGATAAACCGTGCATGACGGTAATTATCAGATTGTAAACAAGCTTATCAAGACAGTTTCTTCTGTCCATTTGAAGTCAAAATGTACAGTGGTTATTTATGTCACCACTCAAACAGCACAGTATTTTACCAGGCTAAAACTGCTGCTCTGCTGTGTGTCGGGTTTATTTGTCATATACTTTTTTAAGAGGAGCATAAATGATTCTGTACAGCTGCCACCCGGCACAGTTTCACAGAGTGAAAGTGTAAAAAAGCTTGTGAATAAATGAGGAATTTAAATAGATGTTCCCTGCTGTGTCTCACTGGTATTTTGTCCCCACGGGTCAGGCAGTGCTGGACCACCTGCAGTCTTAATCTAGAATACTTTATTCATCCACATAACTCATCATCACGCCACCCATGGCTCACTACCGCTGATCTTTGGTTGTGTGCATGAAATGTCTAGATAAAGAGGTGATACGGCACACTGGTTCAAAACGTTGTCCGCTGATGAATACAACATTGTACATGTAGCCTGGTTGTGAGCTTCAGACAATGTCCAAGGTCTTTTCTTTATCATTTATACTGATGGTTGTTTTTCAGTTTGCCGTCCCTCAAGAGGAGTACAGGATGACATCTTGTCAGCATGAACTGTTCTGAAAAAAAGTAAAAGGAAACTGAAATAATAATAATAATTCCCTTTCAACTCACTGCTCAGTATGCAGGGACCTAGTTTTGAGGACCTACAGTACACAATCGCATTGGCATTTAGTTTTAAGCTGGTAGTTGACCACGGGAGCCATTACAGGAATATGCAAATATATTGAGGACCTCAATATATGGCAAAACGTCCAACAGTTGTTGAGATGTTTCAGTCTGGACCAAAGTGATGAACCAAAGAACCATCCCCAGAGCCGTACTGCTAGCATGGCTAAAACTAATTTATTTATCTAATTCTTGACCAGAGACAGTCCACTCTACTTTTAGAGTATTTATAACTGTCTAAAAGTCAGAAACCCCTGAGACAGATATTGTTTTTTGGGTTTTTTTTTGGACCCCAAATAGGTTTGTTGTTGAATTATTAATACAAAACAACAAAAACCCACACCACTTTCCACCGACGATCCCCCTCTGGTGCTCAGTTATTATTCTGCATCAGTAAACTTTCTTTTTTTCTGTGAAACAGTTTCAGACTTTACAC
This sequence comes from Toxotes lorentzi, assembly GCA_037833715.1. Taxonomy (NCBI): domain Eukaryota; kingdom Metazoa; phylum Chordata; class Actinopteri; family Toxotidae; genus Toxotes; species Toxotes lorentzi. The sequence continues at coordinate 7,993,397 of JBBMJY010000004.1, forward strand.
CCTATCGACATCACTGTTTTGCGTTCACCAGGCAGCTCTTTTTCAATTAGCAGCTCTCAGCAGGGTCATCAACACCCAGTGGTGTGTCCACCTACATGAAAATAAAAATCTGTTAAATCTGCTCACAGGATGAGGTTGAATCTACAAAATCACATTCAACACTTTGCTTGCTTAGTGTGGAAGGTAATGCTGCTTTTAGCTGTTTGTGCTGTTGCAGCAGAGTTAAAGCTACACCACAGAGGAAGAAGCAATGAGTGGATGTCACCTGCTGACTGCCCCCCTGAGCCACCAGATGTTGCTGTGGTGCAGAAGCAGCCTGTAGAGACTCACACGGGGCTGATCAACATCTGGCATGAAAAGGCTAAAAATACAAGCTGGATTTCTCACTTCCTGCAAACAAACATAGCATTTCAAAGATGCAAAGTTTGAACACGAGAAAGAATAAGTAAACTTGGTAATGTTCAGTATGGTATGAAACCATCAAGTTCAGGACAGGTGATCATGCAAAACCAGAAAGGATGAACCGGCTTACAAAAAAAAAAAAAAAAAAAAAAAAAAACCCCCAAAGTTTTCTTCTCCCTCTTTCAAAGCCCCCCCCCACTTGGAACTTTTCCTCTTTTTGCCTCTTCACCATTTGCCGG
>JBBMJY010000004.1:8020892-8040263 GCA_037833715.1 Toxotes lorentzi
CAATAGTCCAGCCTAGAAGTAACAAATGCATGGACTAGTTTTTCAGCATCACTCTGAGACAGAATGTTTCTAATCTTGATGATATTGCGCAGGTGAAAGAAGGCGGTCCTGGAGACTTGTTTCATATGTGAGTTAAAGGACAAATCCTGATCAAAAATAACTCCAAGGTTCCCCACAGTCGTGCTGGAGGCTAAATTAATGCCATCCAGAGTAACTATATGATTAGATAAACTATTTCTGAGGTGTTTAGGACAAAACGAAATAACCTCAGTTTTGTCTGAATTCAGAAGAAGAAAGTTACGAGTCATCCAGGCCTTTATGTCTTTAAGACATGCCTGAAGTATGGCTAACTGATCTGTTTCGTCTGGCTTCATAGATAAATATAGCTGGGTATCATCTGCATAGCAATGGAAATTTATTCTATGCTTCCTGATAATATTGCCTAGGGGAAGCATGTATAAGGTGAACAATATTGGCCCAAGCACAGAACCCTGCAGAACACCATGACCATTCTTCTCTGTGTGTGTGTGCTCTCTTCACTTTGTTGGTAGCTGGCTCTGACACACACATGTGAAATTCAAATAGAGCTAGCGACACACTGGGAAAAAAAAAGTTGAGTTACACATATTATATCCTGAGGAGAAGAGTCTGATCTGCTTGCTGCTAATGGTGACGCATACAGAACATTACTTTATGAAGCTTTACATAAGCAGAACTTTCTCATGCTTGTTAATTAGTTTGGACGACTGCATTCTTTGCATTTTTTAATGAATTGTGTGATTTTGTGTGTGTGTGTCAGGTGTTTTACTACCAGGAGGTACCATACCCTCCCCAGGATGGGCGATTTAAAGGGCATGCCGTGTGGTCGGGAGATATTATGAGACGGGATGCCTCCATCACCCTGCATGAGGTACCCCCAACCTTTAATGGTACCTTCATCTGCCAAGTGCGCAACCGTCCAGATGTGCACGGCAGTCATGGAGAGATCGTCCTCAGAGTCGTCAACAAAGGTGAGACTGGCAGCGCTGCATGCTTGGAAGAATCTGTAACGTATGCTGCAAAAGCTTTTATTTTTGCCTTCACAAATGACATCAGTGTTTTCAGTTTGTATTTAGAAGGTAGTACTTCATTGGTTCTGCTAGAAAAATTCAGTGCGTCTCTGCAGGTAGGTCAGAGGTCATCCCTGGAGCAATATGGGTTTCAGTGTCTTGTTCAACAGCACTCCATCTATTATTATCTCTTTTGCCCACTTTTATCTTTGATTTTGATTCACTTTTTTTTCTAGTTTCCCTCTCCGAGATCAGCATCCTGGCGCTCTCAGTTGGAGGCGCCTGCGTTGTGATCCTCATCCTCCTCAGTATCTTTGTCGTGGTGAAGTTCTACAGGAAACCGCGCATGGATAGGGGCATTGAGCTGCACTTATGGCAGCACGAGAGGAGTGACCAGACTGTGGTGTGAGGGCCAGAAAAGTTGAGTTACAGCAGAGGGGCTCCAGAGACCTGGAGCCCCACTGTGTTGATTTTAATCATATAGCCATGGAATGACCAGTTAAATGTGTTTTTGTCTTGTATCCAATAATTTTATCCCTTAAGAGCACAATAGCACTTCAGACATGAGGCTGCTGTGGTGAATTGAGTGATATGTCCATGAATCAATTCTCTGGTACTCTGGCTGGGTTTGTTTCAAGCTGAGGATTTTGGGTAAAGTCTCCTTCTCTGTTTTTTTTTTTTTTTTTTGCCAATCAAGGTTTGCTGAGGTAAACCACTGTGGGCTTTTTATTTATTTGCTGCACCTTCCATTCATCGGGGTTGGGTCAGTACACTTGAAGAGGCAGTTCATCTGAAAGTTGTGGAGAAGAAGAAAGAAGCTGAAAGTTCAGATGATGAAGAGTCTGAGCGGCGGAGATGATGCTGAGGAGGAGGACGGCCTTGAAGACGATGAAGATGATGATGATGACGATGACTAAGTTGACACTCTGTTGATGAGAAACGTCTTTTCCCTTTCCCAAATTCAGTGCAGCAGCACAATGTCTTCATCTTGATTCCACGCTTTCTTCTTCGTCGTCAAAACCTGGTGCCTACATTACCCACAATTCAATTCCCCGACAGTTTGGTTGAAGACTCAGGTCTGTAACCTCAAGCAGAGATGATCAGCAGGCTACAGAGGTCTGGTATGTTTACTTCTTTGTAACTCCTTTTCTGGAACAAGCAACCTTATACAACTTTTCTGCATACGCAGTCGTACTCTCCAGGACGTGTAAACCTGAATGAGTTTGATGTTTAAAATCAGCACAGTTATGCTTTCATTTCTGCCTGTTTTATGAATGTGGATTGATGGATGTGAGTTTTGTTTGTTGTACGTCACCACTGTAGCTTTGCTTCTTTGTGCTAGTTTGACTGCATTTCCACACAGCTGCTGCTGGAAATGTATTATCTCGGATCAATGTGAAAATTCATGAATTTTCATGTTTAATAAATGGACTATAGATTTTTTTAAAGTTCACAGCCAGTTTAATTTAGCACATTTCTAACACACGCACAGATAGTGTTTATCTATCTGCTCCACTGCTACATCAAACATCTCTCCTGTTCATTTCCTGAAAGCAGCAGCTGAGAGTAGACAAGTTTCAGTAAGAACCATATTTTAGCTATAATTTTAACTGTGCTATAATTACTTTTAACTGCATTGGCAACACTGCACAAGTGATTTTGTATTTTTGTTGTGTACATAGTGTAAAATAAGCAGAACTTTACACTTCTATAATCAAGTCCTTTAATGTTGTCACATATATCTCTGTTCAGCAACTTCAAAATAAAAGCACTGTTTTTAAAACGATTAAGTATCTGTATAGTATGTCTATTTTAATAAAAAATGTTCAGGTGTGGGAAGAGATCAGTTCTTTAGGTGTTCGAACAGATTGGGCGGGGGAGTGTGAAATACCAACCATCAGCCACTCCTGTATGTGTCACACATGACACACACAAGAGTTACTGTTTAGTCACACTTCCTAGTCCTAAAAAAAACAGCGGCGTAAAACCTCACACTTTATTTGATTTTGAAATCTAACTGTGCAAACAATCTCCATCTTATCAAATAAGTTTGTTTGATACCGGATCAACCTGTTTCAGGACTTTTCTTATGGAGCTGCCTGTGTCATGACATGAGTAGATTTGTACTGGAAACAAGCTGGAATTTTTGGACTTGTTTTACACTAAACTGATCATGATGTTACTGTTAAATCATTCACTCACTGGAAACTATGTGTCTGTGCAGAGCTGTGAGTGGAGCATAAAACAATGACAACGACAAGAGGCACATAGGACACATCACCCCCTGGTGGTAACATGAGCTTCCTTTTCCACTGTACTGTCATTCATATATATTTTGTGTTGACCTCAAACCCATGTTTTCATATCCGCCCTCTTAAGATAAGATACTGATGTGTGATGTTGATGGTTATTTAGACAGGGTGACGAGGGGCTTGTGGAGGAAATTATGCATACCCACATATGTATGATCAACTTTGAATATCTTATGTAGTCATGCTCAGTTCCCACCCTGTTTGATCAAACTGAATCTGACTGTGCAACCTTTAACCTGCTGCTGACTGTTTGGAAAGGCCAAGGCTGAGGTTCTGTGTCAGAGGGTAGCATGTTTGCCACAGCAGAAATAAATCACAGGCAAAGCTGTGCGATTCGGCCTTCGGCTTCCAGCTCTCAGCAGATAATTCTCAGAGGCAGAGTTCCTCCAGGGAAGAAGACACTGATTGAGAAATGAACAAAGAGGCAACCCTTGTACTAATTAATTGCTAAAGGTAAATCTTCTAAGGGTGAGGGAGTGCTGTGTAATTTTCTGTGGAGGTCATGGCTACTGCTATAATCTGAGTACACATCCATGTGTGTGTGTGACCACAAAAGAAACTCTGAAGGACGATCTCTCTTTGTAAAAACTGCTGTTACTAGAGAAAATCCCATAACAGACTCGAACCTGCCACATGTTGGAACATGTCTGGGACTTCACAAGCCTGTTATTAACCACACACTCCTCCACACTCACTGTTTACTTGTTGTACACTGAACATTATGCTTCATTGAAAATGAAAATATGTCGTGTATCAGGTTCTTTCTTTGACAGATACATTTTCAAGGAAAATTAAGAGATAATTTTAAAACCTCTGACCCTAACCCTAACTTGGTTATTAACTTGGTTATTAAAGAAAGAGTCAGCCAGAGGAAGGAATTTTCACAGTCAATTACAAAACTGGTTCAGAGATGGTCCCCACTTATTTCATTAGCATTCTGTATATAACAACAACTGAATCCCAAAAATAGGCCTGGGTTTACCTAACTTTATGTGTGCACACACAGTCAAAAGTACAAGAGTGAATTTGATATTTAACTCTCACAAAAGGAAATCTATTATTGATCTAAACTGATCTATCATTAACACGTCTTATACTGCTGCTCTACATTTATCTGAGAGCAGTAATTGCAATTTTATTTTTCAGCACGACTTTCATTTCATGTCTATTAGTTGTTTGCAGGTCCACCAGGAAGATTCACCTCCTTTTAAGCTGATATGGCAAACATGTCAGCCAACAGTTTCCTTTTTACACATCCAGCACTTATGAAGCAGCATTATTATTCTTCTGGAGTCATGTTTTGGGCCAACTCATGAATGTAAAGTCTAATATTCACTTTCTTTTAGCTCTGCTTTTGGTCTCTACAACCTCCTGAGGGAAACGTCCAGCTCTTTAGTGGTTAAAGGTTCACCAGCTGCAGTATATAAATCTAAGTCACAGAGACCATTTTTCTGTGGAAAGTAATTTTGATTTTTATACTTCAAGTAAATCATGTTGATTTTGAGCATTTGTACTTCTACTTGGGTAAAGTTTTGAGTGCAGGGATTTTACTTATAATGGACTATTGCAGTGTTGCAGTGGCACTTTTGCTTAAGTAACAGATGTGAATGCTTCTTCCAGCACTTAATTTACGTATGAACGAGCTGGTATTGCTCCAACTCACTAATGTACAGTGAGAGCTGAGACTTACATCCTTGTCTCTGTGAAGCAGCAGGCATTTTGCTGCAGTGAAAGCAGATGACACCTATGTGCTTTTCAAAGCTAAGGGTGCACCTACATGGCAACTATGAACATGAATATAGGACACATACTAACTAATGAATATCTCTACAGTAAATGTGTGGTGCGAGTATGATTGTCCATGGACAAGCTGTCTGTGTAGCTGCACAGGTCTGCAGCAGCACCCTGTCTTTCTTTTTTTTTTTTTTTTTTTTCTTATTGCAGTTCTGGAAGAGTTCCCACTGCTGCTGCATTGATACTTCAGTGGAGGTGTCTGGAGAGGAGAGCAGTGAGCTTGCAGCTCCGGCCACAGTATCTCTCACTTAGAGCTCCACGCCCATGAAACAAACCCTCCGCTCTACCTACTGTCACCTCACGCCACACTTCACCTACCTGTATATGCTCATTATGGAGCCCTGTAGCAGATTAGTGGTCCTTATCGGTGATCATTGTTGGTGTATGTTTGTAATTAAATATTATTTTATCAAACATAATGCAGATAACTTTGTTCACTTAACATCCTGTGATTTTAATTTAGATGAGTTGCTGTGTTTCATTAGTTTCGCAACCCACACACTCTCCATTTGCACAGGATAACATGCTTGATGAATAATATATAACCATACTAAGTGCAGCATTTGCAAATTAAAAGTAAGTCAGTGTAAACCTCAGTTACAGTTCTTCAGGGTTCCTGCTCTGTAAGCAGTGAAAAACAGACAGGACGTCCAAAATGAATGTGCAGCTGTCCCTGTGTCCTTTGCCTGGTGTAACTGTTCCTTGGCTCAGATGGCACAGTCTGTCTCATGGTCTCAGCTGCATCCTTGTTAGCACTCACAGTTCTCCTTTTCTCCTATATGAAACTCCATTTAACCTCTTACCAACCACTTTATTTTTTTTCTAATGAAGGGGTATGGTTTTAAGTGTATGAATGCAATGTCAGCTCTAAAACTGACTAATCAAATCTGGAAACTCTGAACTAAGCACTTCCTCCCATCATGTCCTGCAATGAATAATGCAGACACAAGGAATTGGTAGGCTGTTTTTGACTGATGTGTTTGTACATTTATGAGAAAGGAGCTGTCCTATTGTGAAAAATGACTGCACAAACAGTCTTGCATTATAATGTACGTGCAGCTGCATCGCCCTGATCACAAGAGAGTAATGAGTGCATCATGATATACAAGATAGTTTGACCTTCTAGGCATCGAATGGGACACATGGCACAAACACACACACACACACACACATTGCCAGTGGCTGTGGATGGTGATTATCCTGAGCCAGGGGAATATGAGTCCCAGCAGGAGGAGAGCAGAGTCAAAGAAAAACTTGACTCTGTCAATCCAGTGAAGGATGAGTGCTGACATGAATTAAAGGGAAGGACACACTTTCAAAGTCACATTGGACTTCAGACATTTTAAAATTGTGTTAGTGGAAAAGAGAGTAATCACTGTACTGTTTCCCTCTGTAATTCTGTGATGCTGAGTATTGATATCTTAAAGGTGACGTTATCTGTGAAAGCACCAGTTTATTTATGAATGGAGCATTTCGATATGGGACAGAGTGTCTGGCCAGGCCCTGAGGCTGCATTACACAACCTCCTCCTCAACCTGCACTGCAGAACTTTTCTCTGGTCTCCAACAAACACTCTGACAAAAGGGCCTGAGTCTGCATACACGCCCCAAGTGGGGGGGAGGAGTAGCAGAGAGAGAGAGAGGAGGAGTGAATATGGGTGATGGAGGAGAGGAGGAGAGTAAGAGGGATACAGAGGCAGGTGAGGGAGGGGAGACAGAGGGATATGGGAGAGAGAGAGGAAGAGAGAGAGAGAGAGAGAGGTGGCATGCAGCCAATGGAGAGGACAGGAAAAAGTTGTGAAATAGCCACGGGGGCGGGCAGGGAGAAGAGTCAGTTTCACTGAGGTTCAGCTGAGGAGGAATGAGAGCAGTGGCTGTCCCTCCTGTCCGACTGTATCTCCACGTAACTATTTGCCTTTCTGTTTATTTCACCCCCCGCCCCCCTCCTCTCTAATTGTCTCTCATCCCGGCTGGTGTTGCAATGTGGCTGTCTCTGCAGTGAAAGTGCTGGCTGGCAGATTCTCCTTGAGTGAACCCTGACTGTGCGCAGTGAGCGTTTGCCGCTCCACCGTTCGTCCCGTCCACACTGACTCAGCTGTGCAAGCATCCTGCCAGCCTCCGGGTGAGCACGGGCTGCAGAAGCAGGTAGGCATGACAAAACTTGGACTGTACTTACCATCAAATCTTGTTTCTTCTGGCAGCTTTGCCCTGTTCACATTCAGGCAGTTATTTGTGCAGACACATGCATGCAGGAAACATGCAAACACACTTCATCTGTACACAAACATAACTTTTTACTGTGCTGTCTGTAAAGTGACTCAGTGTCCTGTTTTAAGATTTCAGTTGATTAACTTTTCCCCTCTTCCCATCTCTCTCTGTTTCTCTCCCTCCTCCTCCTGTTCTGCCCTCTGTCTAACCTACAGTCTCTTCCACAGAAGTGCTGCTGGGGCTGGCAACTAGGCTCACTATAGCCCCGGGACCACTGCGGGTACAACACTGAGTGCCTTGTTTGGGGTCCAGACACCAAGACAGCAGCTTCCAGATTTAATCTAGTGTACCAGAGAGGACAAGGGATACTCCACTAGCCATCCTGAGCCCGGGCTGGATCCTGCAGTATTATTTGTTTTGGAGCAGATCTGGCTGCCATGGAGGTCCAGTGTGCTGGGGTTGAACCCCTGAGGCTGGGCCCTCCACACACAGCCGTCGGCCTGATCTTCTCTGTGCTGCTTGGTAATGTCTGTCTCCTTTTGTTTGCTCTGCGCCTCTCCATCTCCTTTTTTTAATTTTTACTTTTTATTTTTGAAAACATCCTACTTGTTTTGAAATATCCAAAGCTTGTGCAACAGCAGCGTTCATTTGTTTTTGCTGTGCAGAGCAATGACACTGTAGCTTTTCTGACACTGACCTTCATGTGCTTCTGTCCTAGAGCATGTGCAGAAGGTTTGAGCTTGTGTGTGGCATTAAAATATCTTTATGGATAGATATTTTGCTTTGGTACAGAGTCGCTGGCTGAATAATGTGATCAGTACTTTTTTTTTCATGATGTTGTGTTTCATTGCAAGAGCAAAATGTGCTGGTGGTTCAGAGAGGACAAGACTGTGAAGGTTTGATTTTAAAAAATGGCAGTTTGGAACAAAGTCTGTGAGAGCGAGTTGACAATGTTGTTGCAATCAAACAGTTTGGTGTTATCTGTGATTCTTATTAGTTTGGATTGGGATTGTAAACCCACAAAAGGAAAGGTCAGCAGGATAAAGTGACCCTGTGATGGGTGTGGAGCATCAGTGCAGCAACAGTGCAGCAAACACGAATTAAAAGGTTAAACCTCCATAAGACTATGATCTGTAACATCATGTGAGCGAAATGAAGGCTCAAAAACTACATTCAAACATGCCCAGTTAAGTAAAGTCAGTCAACTTAATTATTCATAACAAGAAATGTTGGTGTGTCAGCGACACTGTGTTGCCACGTGAAGATTTTAATGCATTTTTCAGAGCCTGAATCGCTTTTTCTTGCTCGCAGGTGTTGTCTTTATTTAGAATGAATGAGAAACATTTTGGCCACCGCCTACCAAAAACTGCATGGTGGACTTAATCCGCAGATGCAGGTGGCCACGTAGCACAGAGAAAGATGCAGTATCTAACAGGATCAAGTTCATCTGATACCTAAACACATGATCATCTGGTGGTGGTTAAGAAGGCACCGCGTTGTACATCAAGCTTGTCAAAGCAGAGGACAGACTGATTGGTTTGTGTTTACTTGTAGAACTACTGGCAAAGCTATATATGTAATGCAGTGACTGTGAGATCACCTCTGAACCTAAAAGTCCAGTCAAAGAAATCCTATCTAGTGCTATTAGCATAAGGACATGTTTTTAAAATGATGTTGTGTGCCTGTATTGATGTATTCATTTAAAAAAAAAATGTAGTTCTAAAGCTGACATTTGTGGGCTAGAAACTAGAGCACCACTGTTCCACTTTTATCTGAAGCACCACAAAACTCACAGAGCAAACTTTTATTGAAAACCTAGATAAGAAATTTAAAGAAGACGCGCCATACATCAGGTTACTGATTTAAGGGAGAGTCAAGTTCTTTTGGAGACAAAACACAAAGAAGATCAAAGTTCCTGAAAGAAGAATAGATGCTGTGAAATTATGTGTCTACATGTTTTGTTCTTGGACTCTTGTCAGCAGCTTCAGTAATGACAGTGACAGAAACAGGGACATTTTAAGGACACAGAGGGACAGGGAGCACAATTCAAAAACAATGAAGATGGAATATTGCAAAAGTATTGTAAAGAAACCTGAGTGACATGCACAGAAAATATGCATGAGGAAAGAGGTGGGAGGGGTGATGCTGTTGCTCTCTCACCACTGTTTCTGTTACTGTTTTTTGCAAGCTCACTGTGCTGCATTGGACCAGCTGAGGAAAAGACTGGAGAGAGTGAGTTTGCGAGAGAGCAAGAGTGAGATGAGAACGAATCTATAACATTGCCATATGCAGTATGCCCTTCTTCTTTGCCGTGTTTGGCCGTTTCTCTGAGCAGTGCTATTCTTATTTGCTGCAGTGGAGCTTGTCAGATGTTGACCTTGAGCGTGCTATGAACAAAGCGTGACACAGCGTGCACGAAACAGAGGGCAGAGTCACAGGAATGATAGAAATAGTGCAGACAATGTTACAGCTGCTCCTGCAGCCATTAATCTTATTCAGGCGTGTGTTAAAAGTGTTACGTTTCCCGTGCACAACGTCTGCATGTTTGTACTACTGTAGTTCTGCACAGCACCGTGTGAGCATTTAGTTTACACCTCATGCAGTAGATGGAAGCATTAACAGAACTGAACAGCTAAACACGACAGTGGAATACCTGCTACGTCTAGAATTAATGAGCAAAAAGGGAAAGACATACAATAAAAGAGAGACCTGATGGTTTTCCTGAATAATCTTGATAGGTGTAAGTACGATTTAATCACTGTGACTTCCTGGTGGTGTTTAACTGTGCTCCCTGGTGTAAAGTTACAGGCTTCACGAGGAGAGCAGCAGATTTCATCCTGTCTTATCTACAGTAATGTCACAGCAAGGACTTTGTGGTGTCATGTTACAAGTGCCAATAATAGACATATGTCTGTCAGATACTGTGTTATTAAAATCATGGCCGTTTAAATGCCCTGATCATGTGTGAATATGTTTGTGTATTTACTTATAATGAATATCAAAACTGTTTTGTGCCATTGTGCAAAAAAAAAAAAAAAACACTTTAGCATTTGGCATCAAACTTGAACTTTGCTGGTATTTTCCTCCTCCTAGTTTGTCTGTGGACCCCAGATAGGAGCAGCCTGTTTATACATTTCCTCAAACTCTTCCTCCGTTCTCTGCAAAACTCCATTTATACTTTTCTACGCTGCAGCCAGGCTTATGCCTTTCTGATGTATTGCAGCAGAAAGGCATAAGCCTGGCTGCAGCATAGAAAAGTATAAATGGAGTTATACTGCTGTCAGTTTGGGAATACGCTAACACAATTTCTTGCAGAGAGTTAAAGAAAACTGACACAGATAAAGAAAATACAGCTGCAGTCAGCAGCTGGTTAACTTGATTCTTCTTCTGCACAGTCTCACCACTGTGTTTTCTATTCCCCTTCATCCTCAGGTGTGTGGTCTGCTCAGGCCCTTGAGATGTCTGTGGGAAAGGTTCCCTTCCTCGAGGCGGTGAATGGCAGCACAGTCATGTTGCCTTGCACATACTCGAGCTGTATCGGCATCAAGAACCTCTACTTCAACTGGCAGTTCAATGACAATGGCACCATGCTGAAGGTAAGGCCCTTTCGTCTGAGAGAAAAAAAATATGTATGTTCGAGTTTTGCTAAGTGGTAGTATGGGATGATTGACAGCTTGCTGGTCCTATCAGGTGTGCGAGTCAGTGATAGCATCAGAGGGAGTGGAGCCCCATGTGAGTATATACAGAGAACGGGTGGAGTTTGTGGGGAAGAACCGTGACAACAACATCTCCATCTTGCTGTGGAACATCACCTTCGAGGACGGTGGCCAGTACACGTGTTTCGGACGCAACCCAAAAGAGAAAGACAAGAACCACAGTGCCATCTTCAACCTCATTGTGGTGGATGAATGTGAGTGGTCAAAGTCTGGGGTGTAAGGTGAAGGCATAATTTTTAAAACCTAAACCAGTGATCCAAAACCAGTCCATTATTTATCTACCAACCTTTCTCTCCTTTCAGCAACTAAAATTAGCCCTAGTCATATGGAAATCTTACTCACTTAAAGGTCCCATAATACACAAGTCAGAGTCTTTTCTGATTGTACAACAATGTCCAGGTACTAGATAAATACTGTGAAAGGATCAAAACACATGGCCCATATTCACAAACCGTGCTTTAAAATGAGCTGTCAGGACTTCCATGATTCTTCAGTGTCACAACCAAATAGTCAGTCATCACATTGAGCTGCTCCCTCTCCCCAGCACGGCTGTTTTGGACCCACTGTCCAACCTTTTCTTTTTGTTGTTTAAACTTTATCGACAACACAACCCCAAACATTCATTCCGTAGTTGAGCAAGTGAGCAACAAGACAGAAAAATATCTGCACACTGCATGTTCATTGGATGTCAGGAAGCCAGTATATCACTGCACAGCCTTCCCAGAGTTAGTTATATCCGAGACCAGAGGGTCAAGTCTATTTTTTCTGAAATACCAGGACATTTTGGTCCAAATTTGACTGTCTGTCTGTCTGACCATCACCATTTGCATTTACCAATGAGTTTTACCAAGCTACAGTAGTAGGCTACTGTCCATTACCTGTGGTTGGTCTGATCATTGAGAAAACAGTCAGCCAATGGGAAGAGAGGCTCAGAGATCAACACAAAATGCCCTGTTCTTGCTGGAGCTCCAGCGAGAAGTGTGAGAGGGGAGAAAACTATATTGAGATGTTTTTGTTTTGTTTTTTGGTAATTAAAACCACAAATATATTTTCTCATGGATATCAAAACTTTAAATAAAACACGGGAAAATATGTGACCTTTAATGCCCCCGTAAAATGCATGCTGAATTGAAAATTCATTCATTTATGTGCTGAAGATGAAATAAGCCACACACACAAGGACAGTCAGCCGAGGAAAAATTAACCCAGCACTGGAAAAACATAAATCCTGAGGTGACAGTAAAAGATAAAATAAATTATGTGCAATTATTCTGTGACAGAGTTCGAGCTAATTTTCTTTGTGCATTTTATTCATTTATTCAGTTTGTAATTTTCTCAGAAGTCACACACACTTGCACACGTAAAAATGCAGCTAGTGGATCAGTCCAGGAGAGTTCGTACTAAAATAAGAATTTTCTATTATTTAAACTAGTTATAATCACGCCAAGCAGGGTTTTATCTAAAAGGAATTAAAAATAGAAAAGAAACTGTGTAACAGCCATCTAGCAACAACATTAAACCTGAATTAGTTTCTCCTTGAAATTAGTCCTGCATCAGTTTATTAAAGCTGCTGCTGGAAGCTTTGGAGAAATAAGCAAAAATAATTCACCACCCACCCGGTCTTAATTTTTCTCAGAGCATTTCTTTTACTGACAGCTGACAGGGAATAAAACTAAGTGCTAAAAAGTGAGTTCCTAATAATTCTGTGTATATTTTAAATCTATGTTTTTGTGTATTAGGCATCAGGAGAAAGCTAATCTGATGTGGAAGCATCAACTTGTCTTGAGTTAAAGGCATTGTAACAACACAAAAGGCAGCCAGGGCTCCCTCACTGCATAGCACTGTGATGTATAAATGTTAATTTTCAAATAAACTCTTTACATATATGTGGATTTTTATTTCTTCATCCTCATTCCTCTGGTTTTTTGTCAATGTCTGCAGTGAGGGTGGTGGACAACACGCTGACCATCATGATAGCCTCGGCTGTAGGTGGAGCCATCGCGTTGTTGATGGGCTTCATGTTGCTCAAGAACTTCACTCTCTTTGTTCTTACCAAGCTTGAGGAGAAAAAGTGAGTTTCCCCGTCCACTTATCAGCTGTGCAGCCATTTCACACGGTTTCATCACAGTACAATGTTGTTGCTTGGCGGCATGTTCGGGCAGCTCATGCACTGAATGTACTAAACTATTTTCTAAATGATGAAAGCTTGAAATGTGTCTTTGAGCTGATTAATTTACAGGTCTAACGTCTTTTTCTCTTTTCCTCCAACCCCACTGCAGTAAGGAGTGCCTTGTAACTTCATCAGGGATCGACAACACAGAAAATGGCCTCTCAGGATCCAAAGCTGATTCAAAATCAACACCAAAAAAGAAATGAGAAGGTGCATGCATATAAAACCACAGGACTGCTCATGTTTATATACCTTCTTTGCATATGTTTGAATATGCACGTGTTTGGATACATGAAAATCCATTTTTGTTGAAGTTGGATTCTTAAAAAAAGTGACCTGGCTGTGGGAATACATCTGTGTGCACACAATACTACCACATGTGCACAGAACTGTAAATGTGCAGATGATATACAACTGAAAGACATGCAAATTGTGAGTGCGCACATAATTATTTAAAATGTGCACATAATTCAATTATTTGCATCCAAGGAAAATTGCACCTACCAGAGACACTGCAGCTCTTTTGCCCCTTGCTCAACACATGATCTTTGTGTGTGTTTTAAGTAAACCTAACATGCACTTTTACTATTTGCCTCTTTAATAAAAAGTGTCCTGCTGGCACACAAAACAAAACTAAGTCCATACCTTCGTCTCAATGGAAAACAGTCTTCCCAAGTTATCTCTGCTTTGACTGTGGGACTGAAAATTCATTACGGACAGTGGAAGAAAACTCACTGCTCTGGCAACAACAGTTAAGCAACTGCAGCTTTACAGATAATAATACAAGATGAACAGCAACAGTCTGCTTATTGTTAGAGCCCATGAGGTTTGAAGCAGATTTGTTCATTTACTGACAGATATTTGGTCGTTCTAATGGTTACCGCCAGCACAGTCATCATCTGATACATCCTCTCCAAGCAGCTCGCCAACATGAAACTGTCCTTCAACATCATCTTCTCTGGTTTTGTGTTTGTTCTTCGACCATTACATATTACTTTAGGACACCATGGATATAATCAGTGAACTAAATGTCTCTGGTAGATGGTCTGAACTCATTAGATTAAAAACAGATTATGTGCACATTTTGTTAAATTATGGGGATGTTTTATTTGCAGTCATGATATTGTGCGGGTTGACCACTAAAATGGTCAACACAGTTGTATGTCACTGTGCAGTTGTGTACTGTTTAAAGTACTTTGTTGCCATGACATATCAATTGTCTCTTGCCACAGCCAGAGTACATTAAATAAATAGTTTTGAACTGTTTTTCATCTGAGGTCGAAACAAACAAACACTCCTTTGCTGAAGTGCTTGAAATAGGGAATAAATGCAATGGGCTGAATCCCTCTTTTAAAGAACAACAAAGCCACAGGAGCCCTTCGATAACAAGGTGTATTCAATGTAATTTCAAAATCAGTATTTGATTTTGAAATTACACTGATTACACTTTAATTTCAGGCAGTCCGATTTGACAGATCTACTGATCCATTTGTATCTACTTTGCATAAAACACACAGTATATTTATTTAAAAAACTGTAGTAAAACAAAGGGCGATTTAAGTAAGTACTAGCACAAAGGCTAGACTGATGAAAATACTGCAGGATTCAGCCCGGTTCTTCGTCTTGTACCTTCTCTTTGCTTGATATAAACACAGGTGCCTGTTAGTGCTTCTATGCTCCGCTGTCAGCGAGGACAGCTACATATTGCAACACAGTTTATAAAAACTCAGCAGACTGTAAGAATACAACAAGCTTAGAAATGAAATGATAGTCAATCCCTTAAAAAAAAAACCCACCCATCTAGAAGAATGAATGACCGTCTAATGATGCTGCTTTAAAGACAAATAACCAATGCATTCTGAGCATGTGCAACATGGGGCAGATTTTAGACACAGTGCTTGAAAACAGACATGCATACTTTTTGGAAAATAAACATGTTTTAATATACTAACACTGGTAGCATCAGCGCTGAGGTTAACTCTAAATCGCATTTTATGCCATGCTGCTTTCATTGTGCTAACCCTGGCTAAGGCTAAGCACTACTTGGTGATGCTGACTTGGAATTTCGAGTGATGCTGACTTCTGAATGCCTGGATTCAGGCTCTACATATTCCCTTTGCTTAGTATGTGCCTCTTCATGGAAATGGCTTGTTTCTCCTAAACACTGATAAACATTCACTTGATCAGTGCTTTACTCTTTGCAGTACATAATTCTTACCTGCTGCACTGCAGTGGAAAAGGTAAACCTGGTTGCCTTGCCCATGCGTACAGCAACTGCTCCATAAACTCCTGGTTTAAATGCTCATTGGCTCAGCTCTCAGACAGCAGGCTGAGTAGGGGGGCTGTAGTTTCAAGTTCAAACCCTGTTCAAGCGGGAAATAAGAGAAGACATGCTCTCAGTGTAGCCACTGACTGTGCCAAACAGGGATGATTCCCACTGAGCAGGAGATGAATGTATCTGCATCAATCTCAAACAAATGTAAAAATGTTATTTTAAGCTGCATTTACAATATACAGTACATCTGTTGCACATTCAAGACACTGAATGTCTGGCTTTAATAAGAAATACCTCTGGAGAGTGGGACAGATGTGTGAGTAAACACTGTGTCAGGTCAGACAAAGACAAAATGTACCTCCCCAGTCGCAACAGGTGTTAAATGAACATACTGTACAGTGAAGTGTGAGCTTCTGGTGGTTTTCTAAAACTCTCTCTTATGTCAATAATAATGTGCCTCCAGTCTTAAATCAGTGGCTTGAAGAAACATATTATAGAGGGAGTGTGTTGGGCACTTTAAAAAGTTGTGTATTTTTGTGTGCGTGTGATCCACGTCAGTGTTGGTTTGCCACATTGTTCATCCAGATGAGATGAGAAGAAACCAAACATCACACATGAGGAAGAGGTCAGGAGCTTAGACTCTTTAGGGTCCCATGAAATGGTGTTGTTAGTTCCTCAAGGTGACGTATTTCTTGTTGAAACAGCATTAGATGCTGAGGGATCAATAGGTTTTCAGTCTTTATGCTAAGATGGGCTAACTGTAACTTGGTATTTAGCATACAGATTTGACAGTGGTATCAATCTTCTCATCCAACTTTCAGCAAAAAAAAGTCATAACCAGTGGGCTCTTGGTTATGAAAAGAAGAAACGCAAAACAGTTTCATCATCCCATTTCATAGGATCTTTTAGAAAGTGATTGCAGGTGCACAAGATGCAAGAAATATTATGGGTAATATACATTTGTCATGTGTTTTGTTTGACTTTAAAGAGAAAATCCACCCTCAAGCTGGACTATGAATTATATTATGAAGAAAAAATATCTTAACCTTTAAGCTGTTGTTGTGACTTTGGAACATTATCACAGGATCATCAAATCAAACAGTTAAATAGTTAATTTAATCCATCTTTAGAAGAGTGGGTTTTCTCTGACTGATCTCGTTTGAACTCTCGTTTGAAAAAAAAAAGAGTTTTAATTACTGTCTCACTTAATTTAATTTAAACTTTAATTTTAGTGTTTAGATTGTGTCAGTGAGGACTTTATGATGACGAGCAACTCTATGCAAATCACAACAGAAGTGAAATCCTCTGACAGTTTGTCACACTGCACTTTTGAGTTACAGCGACAGTTCTGTAAGCAATACAACCACAGGACATGTCCCGGATCAAGGAGTTATGATGATGAGATGCAGGGTGAATGGGGAGCATCCAGAGAGGAGCATGGAGTGGACTGGAGCCCCCTGTACTCAATCAGACCCTGCAGAGAGTGCAGACTCACAAAGTCATACTCCGCTGCTGCTTTCTGCACACAAATATAAAGCTAGAATGCTTTGGCTCGCCCTCATACGATGTCCCCCATTTTCAACCTCTCATCCTTGCATATCAGCTCTTGATCTCTTTATTATAGAAACATGAAATCTAATAAAGTTTTGAATAAAATCTGTCTGGTCTCGCTGTCTCATCCGAAGGAGTGGAACTTTAACAGCACTGCCTCCTGTTGGGCAGAGGGAGGAAGAACAATGAAAACAGATCGTTACAAAGGTAAACTTGTGCACTTAAACATGGAGACGAAACATGTCCACTTTAAAAAGGAACGCCACTGATTGTACACACAGAGATCAGTTTTGCACTCAGACTGTGAAAGCAGCTGTATGTCTCCTGTGGCTGTAATTGTCAGCTTCGAGAAAATGCCCCCTGGTGCATTACAAATCACATGTAAATTGAAAGATATGGGTATTTACGGGCAGGGATGGTCAAGTGAAATCAGCTGGCAAGTTGCATCATGGGAAGTGCAATATTTTTTTTGGAGCTTGACCCATACCAGGGACTAAAAGTCAGGATGTCTAAGCCTCTGCTTGGACAGTTTTCACCATTTTTTTAATATAAATCTGTCTCTAGAAAGTCCCCCAGCTTTATGGAAATGTAAAACTAACACTGGAGTATCCCTTTAGAGTTATAATCTTCAAGATGTCATGAAATAAAACACTGTTTTCCTTTTCTTTTTTCTTTTTTATGGTTTTTATGCTTGACATTTTTGTCCAGTAGCTATTCAGTGTATTTACATTCAGTGATTATCTCTCTATATTGTAGTTTCAGTTGTCTGCGGTGGAGTCCTCAAGTCCTCGGGTGTAGTATGAAGCCATATTTCCTGTTACTACGTTAACCACAGGTGTCGCCAGATCTCCCAGGACTGAAATCTTTAGGATTACAATTTTAATCCCTAGAACGGCTCTTACAAAGTGAGATAATCCCCTCATCGATTTATCAGTAAATTAAAAGTAATTCATGCTCTGTCTTCAAACAAACCAAATTACTGTCGTAAGTTACCTTATGTTTATTATCTTTCCATGACTCACACATAGTTGGAATTTTTATGTTGTTGTGTTCCTGTATGTAAAAGTAAAGGGATTTTGCAAAAAAATAAAAAATAAAATCTTGTTCTTTTCAAATATGTATAACTTTTTGAAGTTGCATAAAAAGGAATTCTTCAGATTCGATTTTAATCTTTGTTATGTCATTTTTTTTCTACTATGATTGCAGTTACTTCACATAAAGGCAAAGCTATATTCAGGTAAGTCTTATTTAAGTTTCTCTATATAATCTGCTGCAGCTGCAAAGAACCACTTGATAAACATAATCATATCTACATTTATAAGGTCACATAGCACTAAGTCTTTGTGTAAAGATGAGTAGAAAATGGGCCAACATGTATGTCTGTTGTAAATTCAGCCAGCAGATGTCAGCAGTGACCCGCATGTGGAGTCAGAAGCTGGACTTCAGGTGGGAGCAGATCGCAGCAGACAGCACAGTGAGAGGAGGGGATGAGGTGCTGCTGAGCTTTTTTTCTTGAAGTTGGTGAAGTTTAAACACGACCAGAGTTTCAGTGAGTGACCCCTGACCCCTGAACGTCACATACACGCGTTGTTTTTTTTGTTTTTTTTTTTACATTTTGCCATATATACCTTCATTGATTGAGGTTGTGGACTCCTGTTCTTAAATGTGGGCAGGATGAGAAACTTTTACTTTTCCCAGACGATTCTGAGCATGGTTTGATTTATGAACAAGTCAAATATCATGGATGAATAGAAAGGGAATTCCAAACAGTTCCACAGGTTCGTGTGTGGTTAATGAATCATGTGAGTACAAATAAAACACACAACTCCAATGTTAATTTAATTATTTCTGTCAGTGGTGTAAAAGGAAAATCTGCCTCTCAAAACATCTCAGTCCACACAGCCTCTCGAGGCCTGTTGTGTAACGTGTGAATGAAATACATGTTAATGAATGTGTATTAAAATGTCAACACAACCTAATGTTATGTGCAACAATAATAATTATGATAGCAGAGAGACAGTGTATTTCCTGTTTTTGCTCTCTGTGAAGTGAATTTCAGTCAACTTTTCTCACAAAATTTCTCCAAATGAATTTCAACGCCTTTTCACAATTAAATCATTTAATCATGTTCATGTTTTTTTTTTTTTGTTTTTTTTTTTTTTTTTCCTGGTGTTTCTGTACCCGGGGTTTGTTCAGGGCAGTTGGATCCAAAGCGCCTGTCGCAGAAGAGGATCCCTTTTCAGATCCACCACTGGCATCCACAGTGACTTTAAATATTCCATGAACTGGGAGTGCCC
>JBBMJY010000004.1:8042987-8057596 GCA_037833715.1 Toxotes lorentzi
AAACCTTGGTCCGTTTACCGTTGGAAGTTGGGGAGTTTTGGAAGGGGGGGGGGGCTTTTTTTTTTTTTTTTTTTTTTTTTTTTTTTTTTTTTTTAGGGGAGATATCAGTTAGCAATTAGCTCGGTTGCTGCCTGTGTTTGTTGTCCATGTCTTGTTTTACTCAACTCTCTGTAAATTCGCTGCATTTGTCAGATGCTGTTTGTTGATTTACAGCTATAATTCAAGGTGTGATTTCAGAGCCTCCCTGGATTCTGCGGAATCATATTAATATGCGCAAATTTATTTCACCAAATGAGAAACTCCAGGGGCGTGGGTGCAGATTATAGACTTGCCCGGTCATGTTCCTCACTAATAGCGCACCTGGACCCCGCGGACGTGTTCGCGCGTGAGCCAGCGCGTGCGTCGCGGCTCGCGTTGCTCTGTGCGGACGTGTGTGTGGCTGTGTGTGTGTGTGTGTGTGTGTGTGTGTGTGTTGGCGGGCGCGCGGTGGAGGGGGGAAGGGGACACCCCCTCTTGGTTTTGTTGAGGACTGTTGGACACTTTAGGATGTTATTTCTGCAGGAGGTAAACTGGAAGTTCACTTATTTCTTTACGGAATAGGAAAAAAAAAAAACTAAATTCCTACGAGAATAATGTTTAAAAATGTTGACAATCTGTGTCAGAGACGCTTTCAGTCATTTCAAATATTGTAATATTTAAAATTTTACTGTTATTTTTTAGTGGGTGATTTGAAATCCAAAACTTGTGTTTTCTTCTGGCTATCATTTTAAATCAAATTCACAGGCTGTACTGACTGTAATTGTGTATTAATTAGCAGTGAATAAAATCAAGTTTAATATGTACAGGCCTGCTGTGGGCCTATTTGGAACTTCACATTTAGCATCTAATTAATTCAACAAAACAAAACAAAAAAAAAAAGATTTCTGTAACATTCAAATGAGATAACTTGAATTTTAACTCGAGAAGAGTGTAAAGCAATAAGGGACCACCTTATTGCTTTACACTCTTCTCGACACTGCTCACCCCCCTACAAATAGAAATATGCAAAAATCCGCCCCCCCCACCCCCCTTCCCTCTTCAGTCCAATTCCCTGTGCTGCCTGTGCAAGGCTGCACAATGAAAGCTGGAATCTGAGCTATAGGCACCACTCAATGACAGAGCTGTGTGGTCCACAGGGGTGCCAATCATTACTCAAGAAGGGTACAGACCTCCATTTTTTACCAGTTCAAACCTGGCATTATTTAATTTTACATTTAAGAATGCGAAAACATCCATTTTAAAGAGGCTTAAAGCAGAAATAACGTGATGGTGGTTGTAATTTGCTCCTTTGAAGTGCTCGGATACACAATTCCGATTCTTATTATTTCAAACATGGACACAAAAATTTAAAAATGTCCTATAAACTGACCATTTTTTGAATAAAAATGAAAAATACCAGCATCTGATAATCGATCAAACAACTTGTCTTACATTCCCTACACTTTTATCCCGATAAACCAGCAGTTGAATATAATTTAACAATACAACTATTTTTCCATAAAATAATTAAGACTCAAAATTTGGATCAATGTTGTTGTCAAATGGTGGGTAAAGTGTGCTGGTGTGAGACTGTCAGCAGAGAAACGGCGCTCATTGCACTTCACAGCTCACCAATAGGATGTTACAGCTCTGTCACTGGGATCCCTACTCTCCCATCATTCGTCCTTAAATCTATCATAAATCCCAATGAGATTTTGAATTAGAATTAATCGTTATTAAAACACAAAATACAAAAAAAAAAAAAAAAAGATGCTAATGAACACAATCCACAGTAAGAATTTTTTATTTTTTTCGGCAAGAACTCTGTATAACACCACACTGATGCTAAATTGAGCCAGACCTCCTCCAAATTTTATTGGATGCTGGAGCTGCACATTTTTGGAGGGAGGGTGCGTTCAGCAAATGTCAAATCTCTGAAGCAAGTAGTTGTTTTTGTTGGATCTCTCTCTCTCTCCCTCTCTACCTCCATCTCTCTCTCCATCTCTCCCTCCCTCCATCGCTTCCTCTAGCAGTAACTCCCCTCCCTCTCTCTCCCTCATCACTAGGCAGAATTAAAGGTTGGGGGAGGGGCAGTTTATGCAGACTGCTGGGACTTGTGATCCACAGATTTGATATTCACATTAAGAGAGAAACTGGCTGCTTTGATGTGAGGGGGAGCAGGTCCCAGGGGACTGCTGAAGTAGCACACTTTTTTTTCACTGACACAGCAAAGGGGGGGTGGGGGTGGGCTTGTGGGGGGGTTTAGTTGGGGGGTGGGTGTATTTGAGCAGATTGTTGGGGACAGGGTGTACAGAAAGACAGCGGGTGGGGAGCGGCGATACCCCTTCGCTGATGTAACCCGAACAACCTTCCCCACTACTTCCCCACCCACCAATCACCTACTTATCACCCGTCTTTCATAACCCCCACATCCCACCAATGTTCAGTTCACACCCCTTCTTAACTGTGCATCTCCTTCCACTTCCTCCTCTCTGCTGCTTCATGTTTCCACACATAGTTTTCGATCCTCGTGTCCCCTGATCAAAAAAAGTAACTCCTAACTTTCTATCCCACAAAAACACTTGAAGAACGAGTGACGGAGAGATGGCAGGGCGGGCTGGAAGTGAACACAGGAGTTAGAGTCTGGTTGGAAGCTGTTTCCAAAGTAGAAAGCACTGAAGGAGAGGAGGCAGAGGTTTCTGACAGATCGTGAGGCTGACGTGTGTGTCCTGCCTCTGACAAGTTGAGTCCTACTATTGACCTTCACCCCACGAAACGATTCAAATGAAGTCGAAATGCTGTGAAAATAAATTATTCTATCGTATGAAGAGAGAAGAGGAAGAACATGTGGAGGTATTATGCCTCTGGCTAGGCACAGGGAGCTCCGGGTGTGAGAAAATGTGTATGTGGAACACTGGGAGTTTTGGGTTTGTTTACCTCCTCATCACAATACAGTTTTGAGCGTCAAGTGTGTGTGTGTGAGCGTGTGTGAGTGTACACTCCTGTGCACACTCACATCCTGGAGAGGCGTAGATCAGCTGCATTATGCATGATGAAACCTTGCATAGGTTATGACTTCTGCCTCGCTGACATACATATTCATGCGTGGCTCTCTGGCAGGATGTATAAAATAGTGGCTGCAACTCTTGACAGCCTGAGCTTTAAGCTCCAGGAACGCCATCAGTGCTCCAACACCTTGCAGCAAGGGCTGGTTTTCTCTCCGGTGCCGTCTCTGAACAGGGCTGATGAAGCCTCCTGGGTGTAGGTGACACAGGAACCCCACAGCTTTGGTCAATACTGCTATCAGGGTACCGACTGTCCACACGCTGCTGGGGTTCGATCTTACAGGCATCACCGAGAGAGGCGGTGTCCCCGAGATGAACAGGGGCCACCCGCCATGTGTGAGGGATATGGATGTATCAAATTGTTAGAGCCCACTTGCAGGTTTCATATATGTGTTTCTATTAGATAAACAAGCTCACATTAATGTAGAGCTGTGGACTTGATTGCCAGGTATTTTGATGATCAGTTAAGAATTTCAATCAAATCCAAACATCTTCTGCTTACAGCTTGTCCAATGGGAGGATTTGCCACTTTTCTGTTTTAAATCGTCATAAGTGTGATATCTTTGGCTTTTTGACTGTTGGTCGGATAAAACAAGACATTTAAAGAAAATTTAGAGAGGAATTCATAATGAGAACGAACAGCTGTTAGCTGCAGCAATTGATTAAGGTAGAAATGCAAACTGGTGGAATTTTAACACAACAAAAACAAGCAAGGGCTTAATTTAGTTGTTTAAATTCCATGTTATTTTATGTTAATTTAGTGTAACTACAACCAGTTGACAACAATGTATTTGTTAGTTGTGTTAACTGTGTTGTTTTACCAGTTCAAAGAGTTGGTCTGAGAGCTTGCTGGTTTGACAGGATGCTGACTGTACAACATGTTTTCTGTGGTATTTCACTGTTGTGTCTAATAAAAATATATATTCTTGTTGAGGACATGTCTTTCCAAGGTACACGAGGAGGCAGGTTCAGTATTATAAACATGTTGAGCAGCTGTACATTAGGGTGATGGCATTAACTTAAAACTAATCTCTGACTGACATGTCAGTACTTTTCTGTTTGGATTCAGTCGTGAGAAGCCGTGACAAAGACACGTTTTCCGTGCAGCCTCTGTTGTGTACCTCACCGCTTGGTACATGTGGCATTTTGTTATCTTGCCACACAAGCTGTGTGTACAGGTTGGCACAGGTGGTGGCCTATGTAACGTTTCATCTGCTGGTTTTAAATGGACTG
This sequence comes from Toxotes lorentzi, assembly GCA_037833715.1. NCBI lineage: Eukaryota > Metazoa > Chordata > Actinopteri > Toxotidae > Toxotes > Toxotes lorentzi. The sequence goes on from JBBMJY010000004.1 coordinate 8,047,304, forward strand.
GAAACTCTGCCAGTCTGGCCAAAACCAGGACTGTGCCAGTTGAGTTTTGGTGTGCACTCATTGCGATGCACCAGTGAGTCTGTGTCTGACCACACCTAACCGAACAGCCTGTCACTGACTGGCATGTCAGGCAGCCTACTTGTTCTGTTTTTATCTCTATGCCATTTAAATATATTTGCTCACTTTTTGACTTTTTTTTTTTTTTTTTTGCAAGTTGCAAATATTTGAGACAGTGTGACAGAATTTGGGACTCGGTGACTTTAGGTTTCTAAATTTAGATTGTTCAGTGGGTCACTGTTGTTAGGTTAAATTGCTGCATTGTTTTTTATTCAGTCACAGCTTTCAAGTGCCAGCGCCACCATGGCAACCCACTCTGTCTCCTCCTAGTGTGACTGAGAGCTGCTTTTGGAGTGTGTTTATGTGTGTGTGTGTGTGTGCGCGCGCGCGCGTCTGATGGGTGAGTGCATGTGTAGTTCGTCTGGTTTTGACAGGCTCTGATTGGTGGGAGTTTGTTCTGATCCCTTTTCTATTCCACTTCCCACTCCATCAGTCCCAGTGCTCCCAAGCCCCCCAGTGCTTGGGCCCTCAGGCCATATAATCTACTGTATGAGAGGTTCTCCTGCTGCCCAGCCCCCCCGAGCTCTCAGTGTGACCCCCTCACTCCTCCACTTTAGTCCTGTCCCCCCATTGGGAGATTATAGATATTGCAATCTTTAATATGGGCTTTATGCTCAGGGGCCATTATCAGTAATCTGCAGAGGGGAGGGAGTCTGACCTGGTTTTTGCAGCCCACCACCGGACTGCCAGACACATTTTCATATACCATCTGTAACGTGCTGCCCAGCTTTATCAATCTCTAGTCTAGGGACAGCAGCACTTCTTTGAAAGGAAACTGGGGTTGTTGACAAACCGCAGTGGATGGAAGAGATTGACAGAGTCTTTCTTCGATCTGGTGCCAGCACAATGACACTGTTGATGGTGATGATTGATTCTGCCGGGCTCTACAGTGTTCATTAATGGTTGTTTTTTTTTTAATGTCGCCATCACCAGCTTAAAACCAGAAAGAAATGCATTGGATGATCAGACTCAATATTTGTTTTCATTCCTTCATTTCTTGTGTTTGGTTTTAGTGATTCAAACTTAAGCCTCGTTGCAGATGCTTTTGATTGTCACAACTAATTTAACTATTGTGGTATGTGATGTGAACAACAGGCATGTTTCTCATGTTTCTCGTGTTTCCTCAACTTTACAGCGTCATTTCATGTTGATTTGCACACTTGCCATCATAAAGAGGTAGTTAATAACGATAAATAAATAAAGTTATGATCAAGATAAGTGCTGAAACTTCCCTCTGCAGACAGCAGCAGTGTGTGCCTCGGCATCAGAAAACACGATGACTTTCTTGCACGCAGAGTGTGGGCAGGGAGCAGCTGTGATTGTTGAGCTGTATGTTACCTGCAGTGATGATATTTAAAGTGAACTTAACAATTAGCTGGTGTTGTGACAAAGTGTTGCTTGTTATCCACTTCCTACATTCCTCACAGAGAACTCAGAAACGTCTGACGGACAACAGATGATCTGGACCACACAGAAGTCAAAAAGGGATTTTTAAAATGTGCTTTTTAGAACTGAAACAATTTACTGAACATGTGATTGACAGTAATAACAGCAATCTGTTTCGATAATCAGTTAATTGTTTCAAGCAAAAATGCCAGATATTTCTTAGTTGCAGCTTTTCAGTCATTAAAATTGACATTAAATTGAATATCTTTCAGTTTTGGAATATTAATCAGACAAAACAAGCAATGTGATGAAAGCACCTTGGCCTTTAGGAAACTCTAAAAGGTATATTAATCTAATGAGGATTAATGATTAATCCATTTATAAAAAAAAAAATCTTCAGATTAATCAATCATTCAACAAGGAAAATAATCATTAGTTGCATAAATTTATACCGTATCTTCATATCTGCTAAACATTTTGTAGACACATCTGTATTTCTGTTTTTCATGGTATTTTGGCAACGTTCTGTGCTTAAAAAAAAAAAACAAACAAACATATTTTATGACACATTTCAGTCCCAGATGTTTCCGGAGTAGACGTTTTCATCACCCCCAAAAGAAAAAAAACCCCCAAAGTTTTGCCAAAAGTAAAACGTTGTTACATTTTCAAATGTCAGTGTGAACAAACAAATTATTTAACATTAAATCGTTAAATTTAATATAATTTAATAAATCGAAAATGTGGTAACATATTCAAAGTGGTAGTTTCTATCATTGAAGAAACACTGAAAAAAACTTTATTTTAATTCATTTTATGCCTTAAATATTGACATTGTTTTGAAAATTCAGCCATTGCAACAATGACTGGATAATGGGCAGGAAATAAACAGGAAAAATCTGTTTGATCCGATTGGTGTTGGAAAAAAAAAAGGAAAAGAAAGAAAGAAAAAAACACACAGTTATGAGTTAACAGCTTCCACAGTGCACTAAGTGCTAACTTCATCCAATTTGGATCAAAATCCTCTTTCCATCAGTGTCTGTTAGTATCTTCCATGATGTTTTAAAGACTTTCTGTGCTGCACTGAATATTAACAGGGTGAACATGTGGTGGGATGTGTGTGTATTAGATGACATAATTTAGAATCAGTGGTGGTTAACGTCCACATCTGTCCGTCAGCGGTGTCCCCCCACTTATTTCTCTTCTAATCTTTCCTATAATGACCCAAAATTTGAGAGACCTCACCCCCACCCCCAACCTTGCCGCTCTTCCTCCTTTCCTCTTCTCACTCTCCTTTCACTGCTGGAGCTGTATGTGTTTAATCTGAGTGCCAGTGAAGAACATTCCTGTATGTATCTGTGTGTGTGTGTGTGTGTGTTTGTGAGTGTGACTGTGTGTGTGTGTGTGTGTGTGTGTGTGTGTGTGCGTGTGTTAAATATGTAAGGAGATTAAATAGACTTAAATCTCTGCGTCTGGCATAGAAATTCCAATCACATAACCTATCAGCGTGTTCCCTCTCTTCTCCCACTCTCCCTCTCTGTCTTTGTTTGTGTATGTGTGCACACACTGTACAGAGGTAACAGGCTCCTCCCCCCCCCGATCCACCTAAACCACCACAGGCTTTAGCCCAAATCCCTGGCTTTCTGCATCACATGACTGATGTTTGCAGCTGGACGTTTGACATACATTTGTTATGATTATTTTGCAACACATTTCAAGGACATTTCCATTCTGTCCATCTTTTGTCCATTAATGTCAATGGAATCCTGTTAGGTTATTTTTGTACATCTGTGTGTATACAGGACATAACAGGTGCTCATTGTTGGTGTCTCACCTCCACCTTGGCCTGCTGAGTGATGTTGTGTTGTCTGTTTGCTCCTGCAGTACACAGTGAGGATGTGGGCTCTACCAGGCTGTACTTTGTGAATGCCTCCCTGCAGAGGGTAACCTACTCCAGCTCGGTGGGGGTGTCCCTGCCATGTCCAGCAGGGGGCACCCCCAGTGCCATACTGCGCTGGTACCTGGCCACCGGCGACGACATCTACGACGTGCCCCACATCCGCCACGTGCACGCCAATGGCACTCTACAACTGTACCCCTTCTCGCCCTCCGCCTACAACAGTTACATCCACGACAACGACTACTTCTGCACTGCCGAAAACCAGGCCGGCAAGATCCGCAGCCCCAACATCCGCATCAAAGCTGGTGAGTTGGACAGACGGTCAGGGACGGAATGGACCTCAGAGCATAGAAAGGTTTAAGGAGCTGCAATGTCGAGATGGAAAAGAAAGGATATGGAGCAAAAAGTCACAACATGATGAGGAATGGAGCAAAAAGAGACAGTTGTTGAAAGCATGAAGTAGAGCAGATGTGATTGGCAACTGCAAAAAGCCCAACCCACACACACACAGAAGCACCTGCCCTAAAAAAGCCTGTCTCAACCTGAACACAGATTGACCTAGAACACAGTCTACAGAGGGAACATCTGCATAACATACTACACCAGGCCTCGGCCTTCGCTCACACCTATTTTGACTGAGCTGGTGATGAACCACTGCACTTTACACTGACATAACCCCTTCAGCTTCATCTACAGCAGGGCGCCATCTGGTAGGATGAAATCCAAAACACAACCCCTACAGTACTTAGAGTTAAGTAGCGACTCCGATGTGATTTTTTTAGATGATATAACAAGATGAGCGGGAGAAAGTGTGACAATAGGTTATATCACTTTACCAGCTCTTCCTCATTGACTGCCCTTCACTTCATTAAAGGTCAGTTCGACCAGAGGCACCAGGAACATCACAGCCACTTTGGTATTTTTAAGGAATGACTTTTAAGGAGTTTGCAAGGTATGAAAATAAATTCACCACCTTAAACTGAGGAGATATGGTCTTAATCGTCAGTGACCCTATCAGCATTTTTTTTATTTTATAATTCATCATTTTCAAGTACACTGTTACCGTACATTAAAAACATGACAGAAGAAATAACTAATTTCTTCTGCTGTTTTCATGAGTATTAGAATAAAGAGCCAATCAATAAACAGTAGCAGTTATTATAGGTAGGCTATTTTTAGACATTTTGACCAGAAGCTGCCTCTGTTGCCATCACATTCTCTTTTTCTGTCCTCCTTCTTCTTCTCCCTGCTCCCTCGTTCTTCAAACTGTCCTTTTGTGCCAGACTAAATATAGCCACAGCACACTTCTTTAATTATCTCTCATTAACAAACCTAATTGGTGCTTTCCATTGATTAGATCATGTGAGGCTGCTTTAATAAGCCAGACCTCATCTCAAGTAAAACAGTACTTCTGTGGGTTTGGGTTCCTTCAGCTCTTGAATGAGCAGGGACACATGAAGAAGAAGAAGAAAGTGAAATTTACCCAAAAAACAGTTAGATCAAACCACAGCTGGAACAAAGCTAAAGCTGGGTGATAGTTACACTGCATCTATTGTCCCCCACTCCCCTCCTTCCCATCGTTCATTCAGGCCAGTTGGTCCCTCCCCCTTCCCTCCTGCCATCAACATCTGTTTTCATATTCTGCCTCCCAACACTGACTTGAACTAATACTCATATTCATTCTAATACTAATACTAGCGCCAAGTTGAGGATTTGAGCCAGGACTCTGAGCTGCATGCCAGCCGGTTGCTGCCTTCATTCCCACATGACCCAAAAGCCCAGCCTCAGGAGACAAGGGATTATCATGAACCAAACATCCTGCAGCCAGGGCCTCTGTTGGGCCCTGGCAGCTCTGGTGCACAGGTTACAGTCAGACAGGGCTTTGTATTTTGAGGGTGGGTGGGGGGTCTGTCTTTCAGTCTTGTGGCTGTGGTTTTGTACTTGCTTGCCACTAAACAATAGTTGACAGGGGTCTCATTTGAATCCGCTTTAGTGCTTCATGGCTAACCACAACATCTGAACTAATTCACATCAGTGGTGGGTCATTCCACATTATTTCAAAATAACCTAATAGACCTGTTTTATTCTGCTCTTCTTTTCAACAAAGATATTCTGTAAATTTCTGTGCACTTGCATGTGTGTCCCCTCTTGCAGCAGGAACGTATGCATGCTGTCATCATGTCTGTTACCAGGAAAGGGATTCCGAACCAGTTTCTTAGCAACCTTCGGATACGTCCTAGCTTTCATGTGATTTTTGCTAATGAGACTCTGCTCATTCAACAGAGTGTAAAATCGTGCATGAACCTGCATAAGAAGAAGCAGCAATAACCCTGCAGTTTACTTTGAGTGTGCTGCTGACTCTGTCGTCTCCGCATGAAGTTTTGTACAAAAACAGAAGATCAGCGTTTCGTGATGATGTCATGCCAAAGCTCGGCAAAATAATTTCCATGATTATCCTGCTTAATGGCGGCTTGCACCATTTATGGTGAAAGCAGAGGCAGGATTAGAAGAGTTCAAACAATACACAAGAGTAGGCCAGTAATTTCCAATGAATACATGCAGAGAGCTCTGGTAATTGATGAAAGGGTGTTTTGCTCTGGAGTGTTAATGTGTTGTTTTTGATGATGTAAACGCAAATAGATTATTGTTTTTGCCTAAATATTCACATTGTGATGAAATCGCCATGATGTTCCACTGTCAACACATCTGTGATGGAAGATATGTTGTGTAGATAAGAAATATCTTAAAATTCGACTATTTCTTGATTTTTAAAAATGCTTAATTTATGTTTTCTGGCTGGAAAAGCTCGTCAGCCAGCCTTTAAGACATCTCATGTTGCCACATCTCTACTATTTAGTGGTTAAAATAATTTTGCCTTTGATATCTTAATATTGTCGATGTGTTTGTGTAGTTTTCAGGGAGCCCTACACGGTGCGGGTGGCAGACCAGCGCTCAATGCGGGGCAACGTAGCTGTGTTCAAGTGCCTCATCCCTGCTGCCGTACAGGAATACGTCAGCGTCGTGTCCTGGGAGAGAGACACCGTTTCCATTGTCCCAGGTAAGACGTCACATGACTGAATTTGGAGCAGTTTGATTGATTTCGTACAGTTGAATTTAGACATGTCTTTATCTTCTGTGTGTGTGTGAGAAAGAGAGAGAGAGAGGATGGTTGATGCACCGCTGTGCTCCATGTTTGACCGAACTCTTAACTCGTGTCTTCTGTCTGCTCACTGTTCTGGATCACTGATCCGGTCCTCACTCCTACTCCTCCTCCTTCCTTCCTGCATCTCTCCCCTCACTGTCCTTCGTCTTCCGTCTTTATTTCTCAGACATTTCATTCTTTCCGTCTCTGTCATCACTGCTTCATTCTCTTCATCTCCATCTCATCAGATACATTTTTTGTTCCCCTGTCAAATCCTGTCTTTAATTGTGATTGATACTGTATTAGACAAACTCCTAAGTCGCATGAGTTTCTCCTCATCAGATCTATTTCTGTCCTCTCCCTGCTTGTCTTAGCACCATGTCCTTGAAGAACAGGGCCACAATTAGAGACACAGGATGTCAATAGGACCGTGCCCCCACATTCATCTTCATTAACCTCATTTGTATGTGTGAGTGTGTGTGCAAGAGAGAAAGAAAGAGACATGGAGCATTCAGTCTTTATTTGTCTAGTTGTTGTAGGTACATTATGTGTGTTTTATTATGTGATTATATACTGAGTACAGTGTAGTGTATGTTTGAGAGGTGTGCATGGTTATTTTCTGCATTTAAAATGCTGACAATAACAATGTAGGAAAGCGGGATGAAGGATAGAGAAGAAAAATGAACCAAAGGAAGAGAAGCAAGGAGGGTAGTAGGGCAAGAACGGCCTCAGGTCCTGGCAGATGGCGTTTTATATTATATGTATGCAAAACACAGAGACACTGTGTCTCACACACACACACATGCACCAAGGTTGCAGTAGTTTGTTATTGTCAGACATTTTGATATAATTTTTTTTAGTTCGTTTTCAGTACTCATGTAATATTATGCCATGACTGTACTTTGAATTCATTCTTTGTTTTCAGTTACCATCCTGGCAGCAAGCTGCTGCATTACGGAGCTACAGAGTTTGTGGGAAATACCAAAACATGCTTACAACTGTCTGCTTAAGCATTAGTCCATGTTTCACTTTTGGCTTTAAACTATGAAAAAAAATCCCATTTTTAAATTTAGTTTGATTAGATATCGGTCTCTTATTTTGCCCCACACAATCAATTCTGCTGTATTTTCACTAAATACATGAAACTTGCACATATTGTACACACACACCAACCAACCACTTTCTTGTCAATAGGTTTCTGTTAACAAATTGTTGAATGTAATTTTTGTTTAGTTTTTTTAATGACCTTTTAAATCTAGTCATCTTCCATTCACTTTCTATTTTGACTTTCTGCTTTCATCTCCTTTTACCTTTCCTCTGCTTGGCTCATTCATACATTAAAAAGCTTGGGTTCACAGTGACAATACAACATCCCATTATTCAAATACACAAATGTAGTTGATATAGTTGTATATCGATGTGCCAGTCACTCTCTGTATGTATTTATGGTTTCTATGTATGGGATGTTGCTGTGCATGCTGTCATGAGGGCGCTTGTGTGTAATTAGGGGTATATAGGTCAGTTGATGAGCAGTGAGTGTGAGGATCAGATGCTGAACATGATGAGCTGCTCACTGAACTCAGCGTTCGTTTCCCTGCAACAGGAGCACACACAAACATGGCAAACACTCGCAGTGTGATTGGGTTCAACCTTGACCCCAACCTCAGCTCGGTGACCTCATCGCCCTTAACAGCCAATCAGCGCCGTCACCTATCTGAGACATACCCTCTCTTTGAAACACAAACACCTCTGCAGAGCGGCTCATGATCTCAATATTGTGATTGCCCTCTCACATGGATGCACAAAAGATACCCAGCCATGCACGTGGACACACACACAGTGAACATCCACATGCAGCAGATACATGTGGTTTTATAAGCAGTTCAGTTATTGATGCTGATCCCCAAATCTTTAGTTAACCATCTCTAACATCGCCAGTCAAACTCTCTTTTTACCTCTCTCTGGCCAGCAAAGGACTGTCTGGTTAGGTCTAATGAAGATGTGAAAATTAAAATTGATTTTGTGACTGAAAGCTCTCTGCGCTCAAGTGAGTGGGTGGCTGGCTGTCTTGCCTGTCACCATTCCTTGCGCTCGGCTTAAGAAACACAGCAGGAGAAGTTTCAGTTAAAATTAATCGAAAACATTAATCGCACCGTTTTCCTCACTTGCTTCTTCCCATTCGGGGTCATAAGAGGCAGAAGATGAGAAAACACCCCAGACTTTTAGTTGATCAAACAGCAGACAGACAGACATTCACTCATTTTGTTTTTTTCAGCTTTCCCATTAGCTGTCTCCGTGGTAACACACACTCTGCCCAGGATGTTATCTAGTATTGTATAGATAAAGTGGGACATTGTCTGTGGAAATCCACTGCAGACAGCAAGTCAGAGCGTTTAACCATCACTGAACTGAATTTCAAAAACATTGTTTTGTTTTCAGGCTGGGCTGTGATTGGCCATAGCTGTGCCTTTGCACAGAGGAACCATTATGTGCAGGCTCTGATCAGTAGCACGATCACATACTGGTCTGAAGGTTGAGTTGATGACATAACACAACGCAGCCTTGCCCTCTGAACCCCAACAGGTTCCATTTTGTCAAACACACATGTTCCCCATCTGGAACTGTGTGGGTTTGTGTGTGTGTATGTGTGTGTGTATGTGTGTGTGTGAATATGCATGTCCCTTTGCCTGCCCCATTTTCCTGTCCAGCCAGGACAGTGAGGGGTTTAACAGGGGAGGGGTGCAGGCAGACTGACCTATTTCCCTCTTACTTCCTCGTCCCATACCATCCCTGTAGTTAAGCTTGTGTGTGTGTGTGTGTGTGTGTGTGTGTGTGTGTGTGTGTGTGTGTGTGTGTGTGTGTGTGTGTGCATGCGTGCGTGCGTGTGTGGACAATGGAGGCCGGCTAGTCTGAGCAGTGATCTGAGGGAGGAGAGCTGGAGCGGAGACAGAGAGATGGAGGGTTTGTGGACAGGCATAAAAACAACAGTGGGACACAGAGAGGGTTCAGCTTGCAGATCGAGGCCGTCAGTCTAACCAGCAGAAAGCTAATGAGTGGCTCCAATGAATAGAGACTGGACCAGCAGATGGCTGCGGCCACATGGTGGTCCACAGAAGATGCCCAAGTATGCTCCATCTAATCCACCTGCCACACAGTTTGGTCTTGTTTATGTATTTGCACAGTAATTTGATACACAGGGCCATAAAGCCCAGCACTGAAGAGCAGTAATAGAAGGGAAAACGTTACAGTGTATAGATGAGATTAGAAAAAACAAGATTAGAAAACTCTTCTCACACCTTAACACTTCACCTTCTCATCACTAAATACACTGTGTACTCTGGGTTTTTTTGTCTCTCTGGATTCCTTTTACACTCTCGTCCTCTCATTTTCCAATTCAATCACACTCCATCTTGTTCTGAGTGTTTTGCATCCGCGTAGGTGGCTGATTAAAAACAGACACTGTTTGTACTGAACAGTTCCAGAAAACTGTGAAAGGAAGGGTATGTTCAGTCACATCAGTCTAGTTTAGTCCCTGTAGTTGAGAGTAAGGTGAACACTGATCCTAATGGGTGTCACCGGGTGGCGAGGTCACTTACAGGCTATGTTACAGATCAATTCTCAATGCCCCTGGGGTCCCTGCTGGGAGTCAGGCGGTTCGGCTGAGACACAACACAACACAACCACACACACACACACACACACACACACACACACACACACACACACACACACACACACACACACACACACA
>JBBMJY010000004.1:8059484-8072563 GCA_037833715.1 Toxotes lorentzi
GTGTGTGTGTGTGTGTGTGTGTGTGTGTGTGTGTGTGTGTGTGTGTGTGTGTGTGTGTGTGTGTGTGCGCGCGTGTTGCCTGTGTGTGCAAGGGGCACAATAGGCATAATTATCTCTGCTTGAGAGGCCCAGTTGGGGGGAGGTGATGGGGGGACAGGCGTGGAGGGGCGGAGTTCAACAATGGCCCAACCACAGGCTTTGTGTGTACAGAGCAGAGGGCTGACAAGTGTCGGCTATTATTGACTATTTACACACTACTACACACGCCTGCTCACGTGCACTCAACACAGAAATGTACACACGCCGACACCGCCGCCGCCGCTCTGCCTTGCCTTTTTTCTCTTTGTGTCTCGCACACAGCTTCACACACATACACACACACGCACGCACACATGCAGTAGGAGCATGTTTACAGTGCATCAGTGTATCAGTGTCAATCAGTGAAAGAGGGAGAGATGGGAAAGGCCCTGCGAGCACGTCACTCTGACAGAAAGCTGGCCACCGTCTCACCCTTCATGCCAGGCTGTGTGAGAACACAACTGAGAGAGACGTCTGCTTTTGGTTTACAAGTTTCTAATCATGTGGCTTAGAAGATAATGACAGTTTATTTCAGCGGCTTTGACTATTACTTGTATTGGTAATGATAACACTGCTCCCACAAAATAACTGCTGACAGATAATAATATTGCTATTTCAAAAATGTCATTTTGGTGTCATGACAGTACTTTAAAGACATCGTCAAGTCTCTCCATAGTCTATTATTATTGAAGTTCCAACATTATGAATCTCCTACTGACCTATATTTGCTCATACTTCACATTTCAATAAATGTCAATGAACATACAAACGCAACAAAAAATGACACCTAACCACAAGTTCAGCTAACCAATTTCTAACCAATGTTCAGTCAAACACAGGCCAGCAATCCTAACTGTAACATTTTTATTTTTAGTATTTTATCAGAGGATCCTCACTGGCTCTGTAAACGATAGCTGTTAATCTGCACTTCTAACCACATCCTGAGTCATTAAGGAAAGTGAGAGCAGGAAGGCTTGTGTCAAGACTTAAAGGAAAAGAGTTGCAGGGTTTAGATGCCCTGGATTGGGCTAAGAAATGGGATTTGAGAAAAAAGGTTTTACCCCTTTTCTCCTGCTTTCTTCCACTCTTTTGTTTAGGCAAGGGAAAGAGGGATTAGTGCAAGGAGATTACAGCAGGCTCTACCAAGAAATTGTATTTAAGGAAATGTTTATTTACTCAACGGCTCACAGCAGGGGCAAAAAGTTTGTTTCTGATTTCCCCCCTCCCCCTCCCCATCTTCATTTTTGTGTTTCATTATGAAAGGCAGAGATTTTCTCTCTAATCCTTTCTTAACTTGTTATCTTATAGTGTGGTTCCACCATATTGTTCTCCAAATTTTCATCAGATTTCATGAGATTATTACAAACTTCCTAACTAAAAGCATAATTCAGACTAAGTGTATAATGTGTGTAACGACCATTTGATAGCGTAGGTTTGTTACCGGTAACAGGAAGTGCCAAAATGTGATATTGTCAATTAAACCCAAAATCAATACGCTCCATACTGTCATTTATTTTAGTATAGTGTGATACACTATAACAATACTGATGGAGTGATATCTTTTTTGAACTGGCTGGTTGTCAGGGGACTGTGAGGAGACATGATCAAAGATCAAATAGCATCCCCGGTGGTCATCCAGGTGCCATGTTCCTACATGACCTCTCAATCAGACCTATTGATCCGCCTCAGTGTTAGCTGTCCAAATACACATAAAGGTCAGATCAACATCGCGGGGCATTATTGACTGCTGTGGGCGGGAAGGTGAACGGATCTCATACGCTGCTTTGGGGCTGATGTGACGTTAAAGTCTGAGGAAAAGAGTGTGATGTTTCTCGGCTGTTGTTTGTGGATGTACATAGGGAATGCCATGTGTAGGCAAGTCAATAATTCAACATGTTTACAGCATGTGAGTTGTTTGCTCCTTCTGTCTCTCTCTACAGTAAAACTCTGTTAAGACTTTAGTCAACAATTCAGCATACTGTATCCTAGGAATAATATAAAACAAACAGCAGTCTGTGTTTTCTTTGTGGATCAATAACATCAATAATGTATTTTTCCCTCCAAGATTTTAGCTCAGTGTAGCGCTAATGCAATAATGGGATGGAGCGACATTGCCCTCAGTTTGTGTTCATGCAGTAAGCACACTTTGCCAGATTTATAAATGTATGTTTTGGTGATGGAGGAGTCAGTTCTTTTCATTATTGATCAATCTGTCAATTATTTTTTCGATTAATGTTATGGTCTGTACAGTGTCACAGTTTTCCTGAGCCCAAAATGAAATGTTCAGAACGCTTGCTTTGTCCACACAATTGTCTGAAACCTGAATATGTCCGAATATAACTGTGGTGGACTTGGAAAAAGGCAAATATTTACATCTGAGGAAGCACAACAAGTGAACTTAAAGCCATTTTGCTTGGCAAAATAACTTTCATCAATTATCAAAATATCTATATTTGGTAATGATCAACATATTGTTGTCTGTGTATTAAAGGGCACAGACAACCATTCAAACCATTAGAGTGTCTTTGGACTGTGGGACACACAGGGAGAACATGCAAACTGCACACGTTAAGTCCTTGTGTTCTGCAGATATATTATCCAGTCTGTCGCCAAGATGGTATGGTATGATATATATATTTCACTTTTTACTCCACTATTTTTATTTGACAGCTGCAGTTAATAGTTACTTTGCGTAATCGTGTTCAATCCACAAAAGGATCATTTTTTATTACAACTGATTTTTTTTTTTATTAATTGAACTACTCAACTAGCTACACGACTGAAATGTTCCTTATATGTCAAAGCGTCAGTAATAATAATTTTGACATCTAAAATGATCTGAGTACTTGTTCCACCACTGAATTTCCACTGGAAGCAGTGTTGCTGATTTCTGTTGTTTGATTTTGGCAAACATGCAACTGTGGTATTTGATTATTTGATTCTTTGAGTGTATTTATAGTCATTTGACATGTAGGGATTTCAGCAGTCCTTTCTGGTAAACACTGTAAATGTACGTGTGTGTGTGTGTGTGTGTAGCAGCAGTTTAGCTCTCTCTCTCCCTCTCTCTCTCCATGCTGGGCAGTGACACTCCTCTGCCACCAGCACTCTAATAGGGAGGGACCAGGCAGCTCACTCAGTGCCACTAATGCAGCTCACTGCCCCGGGCCATGGGCTAAGCTGGAGTACACCGCATCACAGACACACACACACACACACACACACACACTTATGATGGTGGACACATACCATATACCCAACTCTGTCTCTCATCTGCAGCTAAATCAAAACAAGGTGGAGGGGCCAGAGCTTTTTGCCCGATGGATGTTTACTTTTACTGAGTGACATTTTTTTAAAGAACTGAGTTACTTCAGTGTTAAAACCTTAGTCCGCATGTATTTAACAGTTAAATAGGAGTTAATGAGAAATCCAGGAGAGGATAGGTTTTGGGACCATGGTGGCACGTTTCTGTATGGTGCAGTGCATCGGGATGTGTGTGTGTATACGTGTGTGTGTGTGTGTGTCTCTCTCGGGACTCTCATTATCACTGCTGTCCCAGATGTCACCAAGCACATGAAACACACGTCATGAATAATGGAGTCCTATTTCTACATCTCTCCCCATTTCTCTCCTATCCTCCCACCCTCTTTCCCTTCCATCCCTCGTTTCCTCTGATGCTTCTACTGATGCTTAATCTCCTCAGCGCTGTCTCTATCTGAGATGGTCCATTTAGCTTTATGCAGCATCGTCGGCCTGTCTGGTTAGGACGGCTTTATGGGGGGAACATGGCGTCTCTGCGGTGTTGTGTTGAGTTATATCTAAGCAAACGGCATCTTTTGCATACGATCAGTTTTATGTCTGTCCCCGACTGTCCATTCAGCCTCTCCATAGGGCTGCTCCCCCTCCACATCATCCCCTCCCCCAGTGTTTACTGTTTAAAGTCACACAGGGCAAATTGGGACAGAGCAGTCAGTGGAGCAGAAGAGATGTGGTCGCAGTGGAAACTGGACTCTGCTCTCTCTGTGTGCTCTGTCCCATCCGTCTTACTGTCCTGAGACTCCACCTTTGTCTGCTCATCACCTCTGTCCCCCCAACTTTCTAACGTCCTCTTTACTTGCGGTGAGTCGGTGTCCAACACAACACAGCAGCAAGGGTCAGGGAAGGGAGAACATGATTGAAAGATGAGGTAAGCAGTCAGAATTGGTTAGGAAAGTGGACAGCAGTTAGGATTAGACAGTGAAGCGTGGCTTTTTAATGAAAACATGACAGAGCTGCGGCTTTTTCGACATCCCGCATCTGCCCCCACTCCCCGCCCTTCCAGAAAATGAGCAAGCCACAGCGAGGAAGCGAGAGAGGAAAAGGAGAGAAAACTGAATGCTGAGATTCAGATATTGCTCATGCAGTGTTGGTCTTAACTAGCAGCGTGACTCGTGCTCTGTCTGAACGGTTTGGTCGTGTTAACAAAGTCTCTTTTATGGAGGAGATGCGGCGGGGTGGGCGCCCATTGCACAATTAGTTGTTACACATCAGTTGTGCCAATAAAACCTGCTTTGAATGTGAATTGAAGGGAGTTAAGAGGGCGCCATTCATAGATGTTAAGTAAGTGTGCAGCAGAATAAAAGCCAGGAAAGTGTATATATTTAATTGGCTGACACCTGCTTCTACTTGGGCTTTTAATGTACACAGCAGAGAGAGGGGAGAGAGCAAAGGGAGGGTTGAGTAGGCTCTCGCTTTGAATACAGATGCAACACCCCTTTTTTTGCATGAAGGTTTGAAAGGAGGGGAGAACACAGACATGGACTGTTATCTCCTCCACAGTTTAACGTCCATCTTTCCCTTTGCTTTTCCCCTTCTTACAGTCTTTTCTTCTTCTCTCTCCATTCTCATTGCTCCCTAAATCAAGTCATTCCGTCCAATGTTGCCGATTTTCTGCTTTAACACATTCCTCCGCCGCAAAACTGGACTACTGCCATTCACTGACTCCACGGTGCTAATTTTAACGCATAGTTTATTATTTTTTGTTCCAGCAGGGAAATTTTTCTTGTCCTATTTTAAGCCTGGTAGGTGTTTCTGAGTGTGTGTGTGTGTGTGTGTTTTTTTGTGTGTTTTTGTATGTATGCGTGTGCGCCTGGCATTTCTGCATTTGTGAGCACCAAGCATATTCCAGCACTGCAGAGAATATCTCTGGAACACACTGCGTTTTTTTTTTTTCTTTCTTTCTTCTTCTTTCTGTGACAGTCACAAGTCTTTGATCCACTCCTCCTCCTCTCGCTTTTCTCACCTTCTTTCAAATTCTCCTCTGCATCTTGCCGTTGAGTGCAGGGGTATAAGGCAGTGGTACACAATACACATTTTCTAACGTCAAACTCAGAATATCAGCCATTTTTTCAGCAACTCAAAATCTGTCTTTGTTCAGAGGACAATTCATTTATTTGCCACATAACAATGGCTGATTAAACTTTGAAGTTCACATGTGTTTGTGTCGCTCAGTGGGTTTGGGTATATTTGGTGCTCAAACCAAGCTGTTACCTTTTGGCAGAACACAGGGAGACCCAGATCGAGTGGAGCAAAATGCTTCTCCATCATCAAGTTTACATCAGTTCATTGCCACACTCATGATAAAAGCATTGATTGAATGTGTATTTTTTTTATCATTAAAGTTAATCTTCAAAGCCTTTTATACCCTTTTGTCTCCCCTCCTAAAGGTTTATGGTTTATTAATGAAAATAAATCTGTTTACAGGGCAAGGATTCTTCAAACAATGGACGTTTGATTCAGATGTTAGAGCCACTGCATTTCATGAACAAAAGTTTAGTGAAGCTGAAAAAAGACACATAATCCTTTTATTATATATTTACTGTAATAAAACATGTGATGCACACTGCTTCAAATCAAAGCCTCCACTAGTGTGAAGACATTTCAGTTCATATCGGCATACCAATGACCAATGACAACCCCTTCCTACTATTCTTTTCGAGTAAAAATAACCATCTCAATGAGTTTTTCAAATCAGTTTCCTTCTTATCTTATAACTTCAGATCACATCTGTTTAATGGATAAAGACATTGTGCTCTAGGCATCTATCAGAGGACTTATACTTTTGTCAGTTTGTGGAGGAGTGAAACCTCTGACCCCTATTTGCTCTGGCACATTTTCTTCTTGCGCTAGCTTTAAGTCATCATAATGAGCAGTGAAAAAACGCTAACCATTTTAACTGGGAAACTCCTTCAAGGCAAGGAACCACTGCCTTTGACCATCAACAGTGTTGAGCAAGATGCAGACTCCAGGGATCAGATTGTAGTGATCTGCCAGAAGGAAAATAGGGATGTGAGTTCGATAGCTCATTAGCCTTTTCCAAACTGATTAGATATGGAGTCCATACTGGGAACTCCCATAGGAACAGCAGCGTTTTGACTCAGAGCCATGAGTGCGGTGTGTTCGTAGAGTTCATTTTTGTTTTCTTTTGTCACACAGGAAAAGCTGAATTTCGGACAGGTCAGTGTCACAAGATAGTTCTTGCTAAAAGAGGGAAAAGGTTCTCTCTTAAAATAGACTAGTCTAGATAGTGTGGAAATTTTCCCCTGTAAAGCATGTAGGTCAGATTCACTTCCAAGAGCTAAATTAGTTTCCAGTTGAGGGTAGAGAAGTCCAAGTTTTCCGAACTGCACATAAAACTGCTAATGAAGAGGGGCCAAGTATTTTTAACTACTTTCTGAGAGTAGGCGAGACTCACAGTCTCGTGTTGACATCTAACTCACATCTTAGTCTTCAAGGTTTAAAAGCTTATTATCCTTATTCTGAGGTACAGAAACTAAACTTCAGGCAGAGGCTCAGGATATAGTAAAACTAAAAGACCCTGTGTTATGTTGTATGTTTCAGTAAAATATTTGTGATTAGATACAAAAGCTACTTGCACCTGAAAAGCTATATTTAGCAACTTCATCCTGATGCAGGTTTTTTTTTTTTCTCCATTAATGTCACTGACTTGTACCACCAACTCGCCGTTATGGTTTTGTGCAGTCAAATAACAACACGGAGGGTTTCACTGTTTCGTCCTTGCTGATTGTAAACACACTGCGCTTTAATAATTGCTGAAAGTACACCGAATTCGTTACAGGATGGCAGTGAGAAGACCCTAGCAACAGGGAGAGGATGAAGAAAGCCTGAGAGTGGGAGGGAGGGGGAAAGATGCAGAACATCAATAAATAATGGCCCCACTGAGGAGGTGGAAATATGGGCCTCGTTATCTTTGCGCCGACGCCTTCATTTGCATGTGAGAAAATGAGGCTGCTACTAACTCACTCACACACACACACACACACACACACACCCACACGGGCTACAGCATATATCCTATTTATAGACTCTGTCAAGCTTTTATTTTTTCCTATTCTCTCTCGCACATTTATACTTCCATTATTTTCCCTTTCCTTTCCTCCTCTTTGGAATTTGTCATAGCAGTAGGTCTGGCCTGTAGTGTGACTGTGAGGCCACGGGCATTTTGCTGGATTAAAAAAAGAATAACAAAATGAATGCAAACCTTCATTACACAAGAGGAGGCTTGCTAAGGACATACAGTACAATTAGTTTGAGTAATGCCTCCTTTCCACATTATAGAGCATTGGAGTGCACACACAGTCACAGGGTAGCTGCCCAGTATAACACCACGGAGCAGTCCCCACGGCAGGTGGATTTTACTTGCCTTGCTCACGGGTGGCATTCCTCTACTTCCCCCTTTCAGCTGGTCTGCAGATTTGAATCTGCTGAATACGGATATGTTTGTGTGTGCTATTGCGCATGCACTCATGTGAACTTAAATACACCATAGCTTTTTAAATTGGCATTTTGAATCCAAAAAAAGCTCTGTAATTAACTGCATTTGAACTTATTTGTATAGATTGAGAATAACTTTTAATAGTTACAGTTTTCTGTATCATTTAACATTTTTCCTGTCACAAACAGGCTGCACATTATTTTCCTGGTCCGCCACTTACAAATAGAGATTAAAATAGTTCCCCTCTGGACCCCGTCTGCCTCCCCGGAATCATGAACTATTTTGCACGATTTTTTCCATGAATGAGTCTCATTGAGACTGTGACCAAACTCACACAAGATCCAACAATGTCACCATCCTCTAGGCAATGCAGCTTCTTTCAAAGAGCATCTTTCTGGGTGAAAGAACCATTTATAGTTGCTAAAAAAAATACTTTAGCCATAAACGGTTCCTTCAGAGCTTTTTTGAGGATCCATGAGTGCTTCTATTTTTTATCTAATGGTTCCTTTGGTTTCATCAGTGTTATGCAAAAAACACAATATGCTCACATGACAGTTTTAGTGGTTATTACAAGGTCAGTCTTAAAACACATGTCAGCACACCAGCAAAAGTTGCTCAGGGTTTTAAATCATGGGTGCAATCCTAACGAGGGCCTTCCGCTGTGCAGATTGAATTAAAAAAAAAAAAACCTGCATGTTTAAGACATACTCCTAGATTCTTAGTAAATGTGGATGAGTTAAAGCAGAGGACATATTACAGGTTTCTGTGAAAATGCCATACCCCCAGAGACAGAGACTGCCACATTATAGTATCATTTGAAGGTGGCACAACTGAAATAAAAAATTATGCAACACCAACTGCTACACCCTTTCGCTATTCAGAGCGCCTGCATGCATGCATGTCTGCATGTTTTGCGGCAGCTGTGCCTGCGTGTGTATGTGTGTGAGATGCACATTGGCTCTGTTTCTTGTTATCTAGTCAAGTCAGCATGAATAAAAGCTGAGGGAGCACAGTGATTTAGTAATTAATATTTTACTCTGTCTGCCACTCTGCTTAGAGACTGAGAGCGAGAGGCTGAGAGAGAAAGAGAGGAAAAGGGTGAGACGGACGATAAGAGGGTTCACACAAAGAGATGAAGAGGGTCGACTAAAGATAGACGGATTCCACGAGCAAGCCACCAAGTTAAGCTGGACAGATAGTCAGGGAAATAATGCGATGTGTATTGTGTAATCAGCATTGTTTTGGAGGCTGCAGATGGGATGAATTCAGCCCCCTGGTAAAGACAGAAAGTGTGGCTTTGACAGATCCAGCTGACTCTCTCTCCCTCTCTCTCTCTCCCTGCCTATGTCAGAGTGTTGTGACAGGCGAGTCGTCGGTGTTGTGGGAGTAGCAGTCTTAAAGTGCTCATTATCCTGTAAGGCTTCATTCTGGGGGGCAAACAAAGGCTGCTGTGAAATTGCAGCCTGTGCCTCCTCTCGGGTCACACAGTATATTCCATGCAAACACATGCACAGTCCGTAACTGCTACCTTTGGTTTCCCTGCTCGACCCTCTGCTAGACCCCGACAAATACATGGCGTGTAGTTTAAATATTGCTAATGATAAACACACAGGTGCTTGTGAACGCAACAAATCCAGCTGCTGGCTTGAAGCTTGGATCCTGAGTGAGACAAGTGATAAAGGTGTTAAAAAACCTAAGCTAACCTTTTACTCTGTGGCAGCAACCACTTTGCTGCTATAGGATGGGCATGATGTTTGTGTATAAGAACAAGTGAATTCAAGTAGATACAAACACAACATATGCAAGACAAAATACGCAGTATTAACAATTACACAGAGAATACCTGGTTAAACACACTCATGCACATTGCAAACTCTTTTCCCTCTTCCTCTGGTTTCTCTGGGCACAGCATGAAAACTTTAGGTTGTTTACATAACCATGGTTCTCTGCACAGTATGAAATAGGAGACACAAAACAAATGCTGTGAAAGAAAGCAGGCAGCTCCCGTCACATAGTGGCACACTTGCACTTGGGCCTTCCAGTTTTTGTTACCGCACTCAAAAAGAATAACATTTGGATAGTTTGATGATGATAGTGTGGTGCATAAGCGCTTTACGTTGTGCATAAAGGGACAATAGATTTGTCCATGGGTGGCATAAGTGACTGCTGTGTGTCCTCCAGGCCTTGAAAGAGTGCCAGGTTTTGAGAAGCAACATTATCAGGCAGGTAGCACCAACTGTTCAGGCAGCTGTTTGGTCTTAGCTCAATGCGGTTTTGCAATGAGCGCAAAGTATTTGTACCAGAATAATCTTAGTGTATTTTGTTTTTTCTGGATGTTTCTGTCCATCAACAGTTTTCCTTTGGGGAAATTAATGGTAGTCTTTACTGAATGTGTCTTCCTCAGGTAACAGGTTCTCGCTGACCTCCTTCGGAGCTCTTTACATCTCTGACGTTCAGAAGGAGGATGCCCTCTCTACATACCGGTGCATCACCAAACATAAGTACAGCGGCGAGACGCGGCAAAGCAATGGAGCCAGGCTCTCCGTAATGGGTGAGCAGATTTCTGTTGTCAGTTTAATTCATGCTGCTCTGATATTTCTCTTTGTCCTGACAAAAGATGACCCTGTCTCACCCTCTAGACCCCAACGAGTCCTCACCCACCATCCTGGACAGTTTCCAAGCAGGGGAGGTGTATGCAGGCCAGAGTATCGAGCTTCCCTGCATAGCGGGAGGTTATCCCAGTCCCACTGTGCGCTGGCTGAAAGATGGTCGCCCGCTGCCCTCGGATGCCCGCTGGACACGGCGTTTGACAGGGCTGACCATCAGTGACCTGAGGCAGGAGGACAGCGGCAGCTACGCTTGCGAGGTCACCAACAGTTTTGGCTCAAAGGAGGTGTCTGGACAGCTTCACGTTATAGGTGTGTGAGACACACACAACACACACACTCGCAAACACCCTGACAGACTCCCACGCTGTCTTCTCAGTGAATCAGCCTGGCAGACAGACACATCCACAAGCGGCTTTCTTTTTGGTTCGAGGCACACATATAAGTCGCACCTAGAGTGTGTCTGTAACAAACATGTGTGTGAGCTGTATGATGCCCCGTCATATCAAGTCTCAAAAAGAGAGACAGGGTAGTAATTCACTGAGACTGAATCCGTAACACAGCTGCCAGCACCATTCACCATCAGAGAGAAAGAGGGTGGAGAAGACGGAGATAAGGACGAGGGGTCACAGAGGGGACCATCAGACATCCAGACAGTGCTGGAATGACATTATCTACAATGTAATAACAAGATAATAAGAGTGGCAGAGATAAATGTACATTGTGTAAAGTATACAAAGAAACAAAGAGCTGGAGAAGGCGAGACAGAGGGAGAGAATAAAGAGGCGGTAGGCTTTGCCAGTGGGCACATCATGGCAGCACACACTGTGACTCTGACAGGGGGGGGTGGGGTTGGGAGGCACAGCAATGCCCCCCAGCATACACCACCAGCTGCCTTATTGCTCACTGACATTTGCACACACACACACGTACATACACACACTGTCTCGCACACACAAAAAAACACTGACACACACAAGTGGACAGAAATGTGAAGAGATATCTCCAGCTGTTTTTTTAATGAGTGCGTCAAACTGATTGAGTCACCACCGCTGATTGTACTCTCTCTCTTTCCCCCCATCTCTATGATTTGTAAACGCCTCCTGTGTGTATGCATCCACGTGTCATGTTTTGAATCCAGCTTAATGATTTTAGTCACTGAGAAGATGCAAAAATTGGTATCTTTTCACAATAAGATAATAAAATGAGTTGATAAATCTTTGTTTTGTAAATGAGCAATAAAGCAAAGTATCTTTTAGATGCTTACTCTGGTTTACTCAGTGCTTTGTGAAGTCTTAATACCTGAGTTATTAACCACCATTCAATTAATCAGTAACAACTAATAAACCCTTTATAATAATGGTACCAGAGAATTCTATAACCTTTGAACTCATAAACAAACATAAACACAAAAAACATAGAAACCAAAGGTTTTTTTCTGTTTACGT
Source organism: Toxotes lorentzi (assembly GCA_037833715.1). Taxonomy (NCBI): domain Eukaryota; kingdom Metazoa; phylum Chordata; class Actinopteri; family Toxotidae; genus Toxotes; species Toxotes lorentzi. The sequence goes on from JBBMJY010000004.1 coordinate 8,071,388, forward strand.
GTTCAAACAAACATGCGGGCCTATTTTGTGACCTTGTGCATCCTTCTCTCAGATCCACTGCGCGTGACCTTGTCACCTAAGAATCTGAAAACCGGCATCAGCAGCACACTGTTCTTTACCTGCACTGTGGAGGGATCCCCAGAATACGCCATCACCTGGTACAGGAACACAGAACCCATCATCCCAGACCAGCACATCTCCATCCAGGGACAACACAACGACACCCTGCAGATCACTGCAGCACAGAAGTTCCACTCTGGGGCCTACCAGTGCTTCGCCTCCCGAAAGGGCCACACTGCTCAGGACTTTTCCATTATTCTGTTAGAGGGTATGTGGACAGAGATTGTCAAGGAAGTACAGGTTCTGTTTAAGTAGGCATTTTATGACAACACTGCAACAGCAATATGACAGGAAACTATGGTTTTTAAAATTAAAAGCTTCTGCTGTTACTGTCGACTTTTATTCTTTATCTGAATACTGATGCATAAATTGTTTGCCACTGCAAATCTCATTGATAGATGCATTATTAGGACACCACAGAGCTGTTTACCACAGAACAATCATTTAAAAATGAAAAAGAGATGGTGTTTTCATTAGATCTACATTCTTGAGCATTTTGCTTTTGCCTTTATCAACCTCTCACCTCTGTCTTCATGTCCTTGTCTGTTTTGTCTTTTTCTCTCTCCATCTCTCTCTGTTTCTCCTCTTAGATGGTACTCCTCGTATTGTGTCTTCCTTCAGTGAACGGGTGGTGAACCCCGGCGAGCCTTTCTCCCTCATGTGTGCAGCCAAAGGAGCCCCACCCCCCTCCATCACCTGGACGCTGGACGATGAGCCCGTGGTGCGAGACTCCACCTACAAGACCAGCCAGTACACCCTGTCGGATGGCCTGACCGTGTCACATGTCAACGTCAGCAGCCCGCTCATTCGAGATGGGGGGGTGTATCGTTGCGTCGCACGCAACTCGGCCGGTAGCGCCGAGTACCAAGCGCGCATAAACGTAAGAGGTGCCTGTCTGCTTTTCAATATAAATGCACTCTACACCTGACTCAATACAAACACACAGGGGCTAGTGAGAAACATAGATTACATTCATTTCACACATCTATCTATCTATCTATCTATCTATCTATCTATCTATCTATCTATCTATCTATCTATCTATCTATCTATCTA
>JBBMJY010000004.1:8072663-8118648 GCA_037833715.1 Toxotes lorentzi
TCTATCTATCTATCTATCTATCTATCTATCTATCTATCTATCTATCTATCTATCTATCTATCTATCTATCTATCTTGCCCTACAAACGCAGAGAGCAGTAGGCTAAATATAAATGCAGCAATGTTGAGGAATGTGTTCTTTCAAAATTTCCTGACCATTATTAACTAGTTTGTTTGGGAAAACACACTTTATTTAGATTATTCATAGTCTATATTACTTAGAGATCTAAATCTAGATCAATAAAATGAATTAATTTACAATTTAATACATTTAAATGTCCAAAAACATCCAAAAGCTGAGATGGCACTTCCTGCTGCTCAGCTAAGCTAGTTAGCTTTAGCAGAAGTTTAGCTGCTTTTTTTTCTCCGCTATGATTGGATGTTGCAGTTGCCTTAGTTTAGTTATATGGAATAACAACCTCAATTACCAAGATGATGGTTTATCAAAATATGTGTTTTTCAGTAACAGCTAAGGAAAAATCAGTAAGTTAGCAGTTTTTTTAAGCATTAGCTAAGGCTAGCTGTGGCTATCTCATCACCTCTAATTATTTATAAGGATAAAACAGAAATTAAAAAGTCAGATTTGGGTCTTACTGTAACCCAATTTTGTCCAAACATGTAACATTAATTACTGCATTTTGGCTTTGTAGGGTATCTGTCTACCTGTCTGTCTTTCTAGCTATCTGAAGGTATTTTAGAAAAATACACACAATCACTTAGACACACAGAATATTTGATTAGGCTACAATAGACAAATATCCTCAATCAGATTTTAGTAAAGGGAGCACAACTAACCTCCCTCTCCACCTGTCAACTTGCCCCAATCACTCTATCCCTCAACCTTTATCTCCTCACCTCCTGTCTCCGTGGCTGCTCCCTTACTCTGCCATGACCTCCCTCACCTCATCTGCCCCTCTCTCCGACCTCTGTGTCTCTCTCTGTCTCCTCCCTCCATCCCCTCCCTCTCTTCCCTGTGTCTCCAGGTCCACCTCGAATCAGACCCATGCGGGACATCACTGCGGTGGCTGGCAGGAACACCTACATAACATGCCGTGTGATTGGTTACCCGTATTACTCCATCAAGTGGCTAAAGGATGGCATGCAGCTGCCTGATAATCATCGTCAAGTGGTGTTTGAGAACGGCACCCTGAGGCTGACAGACGTGCAGAAGGGCGCGGACGAGGGCACCTACTTGTGTAGTGTTCTGATCCAGCCCCAGGTGTCGATCAACCAAACCGTCCACGTCACTGTCAAAGGTAAGCATGAAGAGAAAAATAGATTCAAGTGGATAAAACTGCACTCAGCAGTGTTTTTAGGTAAAACTACGCCCATCTTAGCAATCATGAAGTGACCCTGCCACCTAATTGGGATGTACTGTGGCTTCACCCTATTTTCCTAACATAAGTATCCCTGCTTTAATAGGCACTTCTTTGTGCATAACTAAAATGTAAAATCTCTCTTTAAAATGTAGTGAGACAGCAGTCGATCCAAAAAAACCTGGAATCACCAACACTTTCTTTGCCTTTCAGACAGGTGGGGTTTGCAAAAAATAACCATTATGTGTGCAGTTTACAGATGCAAAAAAAGATCTGTGAATATCAAAGTATGCAGTCACTGCCATTTGGAGACACCAATGTTCAAAGCTGTCGAGTGCAGCTTCACACTAATGCTTTACGACAGAGGTAGATGGTGTTTTATGATAGATTTATGTTTCACTTTGCATCTGTATTTTGTTTAGCCTGTGAGTTGGGTCACGATGGTAGCAGGGCAGCTGCAGAGGTGTTTAAGTGTGAGCATGTGCCTGCGTGTGAGTGTGTCTCTGATTTAATTAGATGAATAATAATGAAGCCTAGATTAAATCCCCCAGATGTCTCAGCTGTAGTACCCCCACCCCAACCTCCATTACTATGGCAACGGAATGACTTCCTCCTGCCAATTGGACTCTAACCAGAGCAGCTATTATGGGCTGCAGGAGATGGGGGCTGAAGGGGGGGAAAAGAAGAGGGGCCCACTGGCCAATGACCTTCCCTCTCTCTCAGCATTGCTCCAGATGGCCATACTACCACTCTTCCACATCTATCGCTGCCTGTATTCCACTGACTCTCTGCACTCTTCCTCTCTCCCCCAGTGCCCCCGCTCATCCAGCCCTTTGATATCCCCTCTACCTCAGTGGGGAAGCTCATGTACATAGCCTGTGTGGTGTCATCTGGGGACATGCCCATACGCATCACCTGGCACAAAGACGGCCAGCTCATCGTGCCAGGCTCCGCCTCTGGCGTCGCAATAGAGACCAAAGAGTTCATGAGCTCCCTACAAATCTCCAAGGTGACACTGAAGCACAATGGAAACTACACCTGCATCGCCAGCAATGCCGCCGCCACTGTCAGCTGGGAAAGACAGTTGATTGTTACTGGTGAGGGACTGAGCGAGAGGAGAATGCCACAGCGATGATGAATTAGGTCAAATCAGATGTGATAACTGATGTGCAGAGGGAGCTTAGAATTGTACATGTTATTTTAAGAACACTTCCATTTTGTACCTTTTACAAGTTTTTATTTCAGTTCTATCATTGAAGTTCATTGCATCCTTTGTTTCTCAGTGCCACCACGCTTTGTGGTGCAGCCCAACAACCAGGACTGTATCTATGGCAAAGCTGGGGTTCTCAACTGCTCCGTGGAGGGTTATCCACCACCAAAAGTTATGTGGAAACATGCCAAAGGTAAAATCAGCACATCACGCCTACAATATTGCAATAATAAGATCACGTGAGCAACGAAAAATCAAGGCAGTAAGATGCATTTTCTTTGTGTTGTGTGGTGCAGGTGTAGGAAACCCTCAGCAGTACCACCCAGTCCCTCTAACAGGCCGTATCCAGATCATGTCAAACGGCTCTCTTCTCATCCGACATGTTCTTGAGGACGACCGAGGGTACTACCTCTGTCAGGCCTCCAATGGAGTGGGCTCAGACATCAGTAAGAGCATGATCCTCACTGTCAAGAGTAAGTGTCAGTCATTTTCTCTTTTGTTTGGACACACTTCCTTTCATAACCACATCTTCTGGCTTGTATACAGAGATAAGTCTCAGCTTATGGGAGGGGAATCAGCTCCTCTAAGGTGCACTTTTGCCCCAGGCTAGTGCGGCCTGTACTGAACCCAACAAAATCTTGTCTGTCCTGCACATCTTTAACCAGGGCTATCTTTGATATCGATTTACGTGTTCGGGCTGCCTATCTGTGTGCTCCTGAATGCTTGGTGGGGGAAAAGGGCTGATGAATTAGTGATGAAAACAAAACCACAGGAACCCCTTCAATCAATAATCTATGTCTGAGGAAATGAGGAGAAGAAGAGAAGCAGGAGTATGGAAAGAAGAGAAGAAGAGGGCAGACAGGGAGGAGGTAGTCTAAGAGGGCCAGCTGGGCTTGAAGCGTGAAATGAAAATGGAGAATGAGGGGCAGAAATAGAGATGTCTATACATCTGTAATATATCCTCGGTTTCCAATACCACATCCCTGTTCCCTCATCTCATTACTCCCCATAATACTATTCGCCGCACTGACATGTGTCTGTGATTCTGCTCAGTTCCTGCCATGATCACCAGCCACCCCAACACCACCATGGCAAGAAAGGGTCAGACCAAGGAGCTAAACTGCACAGCGCGGGGCGAGCAGCCCATCATCATCCGCTGGGAGAGAGGGGACACTGTCATCGACGCAGAGAGAAACCCCCGTTACTCCATCACCATCAACAAGAAGGGGGACGAAGTCATCTCCACCCTAAAGGTCAGATACAGAATACAACACTGAGCAGACCCTGCACTCAAAAACTGAGGAGTGTTTGGTGCTGTAAAGAGAGTCGTGGAAATGGACTAGCTTGGCTCCCTACAACGCTAACAACATCTGCCTGCCGGTACCTCTAAAGGTAACCTCTTAACATGTGACATGTTGAGCGAGCTTTAGAGATGTTGGTAGGTGGATCGTATTATTTTCAGCAAGCTGTTTCCCCATTTCCAGAGTATAGCCTAAGCTAATGTAACTGGCTTGCTGTAGCCTCATATTTAGCGTTACAGACGTGAGAGTGGTGTTGATTTTCTCATCTAACTCTCTGCAAGAAAGTGAATAAGCATATTTCCCAATATGCCTGGGCTATTCCCTTAAGTGACTACACAATGAAATTTAGCTTAGGCATATTTTATTCAAAAGACATTAAATTTTCTGAGTTCACGGATTCAGGTTTCTTAGGCACAATATTGATATGAATGTACTGTATTATTGCAGGAGATGTTTGTGATGTGTGTCGCTGCTGTGGTGCATTTTCCGTATATTTTTGAGGCACACTGGAACCATGTCCTGTTTGTGTTGATGCTCACAGCTGAACCCAGCCGAGCGAGGAGATTCTGTCTTCTTCTCCTGCCATGCCATCAACTCCTATGGAGAGGGTCGAGGGCTCATCCAGCTCACTGTGCAAGGTATCTATACCACACGCTATACAGTACATGTCTTATGAAACTTCTTTTCTTTACTAAAGTTTTAAGACTCATATCATAGTACATATGGTTATATAAAACAGTCCAGTAGGGAAATGTCATGGAATCAGCTCTAGTGGTGAAAAGCTCTCACCTCCCCTCTCTCTCTAACACACACACAGAACCACCAGATCCCCCAGAGCTGGAAGTGAGGGAGGTGAAGGACAGGAGCATGAACCTGCGCTGGATCCAAAGGTTTGATGGAAACAGCATCATCACCAGCTATGACATAGAGTACAAGAACAAGTCCGGTAGGTTTCCTAAATTTAAACATGTTCTCTACATTTTTTTTAGATACATGTCTTAAAAATCTGAAATGTTTTGAATTTTTTTTACAGACTCCTGGGATCACATGTACACGACCAGGAACATCTCACCCACCAACAACCAAGCCAACATCGTAGAGCTGCACCCGGCCTGCGTTTACAGCATCCGCATGTACTCCTACAACAAGATTGGCCGCAGCCTTCCCAGCAAAGAGCTCACAATCAGTACTGAAGAAGCGCGTAAGTGTTTGTGATTCTTCTGTAAAAATCACACATCTGTCGTAATTTTTCCCTGTATGGAACAGGGCTGTGCAGTAACACTATGTCTGGCATCTTCCATCAACAGCGCCTGATGGGCCACCAATGGATGTAATCCTCCAACCAATGACATCCCAGAGCATACGGGTTACATGGAGGGTAAACTCACTACTGTTATTACTTTACTGCAGTGTATATTATTACACAGTGCTTGTTTCTGATAAGCTGAGTCACTGTGTAAATCACTATAAAATACCAAGTGAACACAAATGACCACTCATTGTCCTGACACCTGAATCCAAATCTGTGTGCGTTTTTAACCTAAACATTCTTTGGTTTAGGCAAGGACAAATGTTTAGTTTAAAATTAGCATTGTATCAAGCTGAACGATTAATAGTTATATTTTTAAGATCGAATTAAGGGCTAGAGACGCACATGTTTAAGCTCGTGCTTAAAAAATTATTAGCGATCTTTAATTTGCTGAACTCTCGTGTTGTGTTTTATTTTTACTGCTATTACTGTACATATGAAATGTCAAATTCTAAAACTATATTTCACCAGTTGCAGTATTGCACAGTGATTTCAAAACACCTTAACTGCTGTCACCACGTTTCTTTCAGGCTCCCAAGAAGGAGCTGCAGAATGGGGTGATCCGAGGCTACCAGATTGGTTACAGAGAGAACGGTCCAGGCAGCAATGGCCAGTACAGCATAGTGGAGATGAAAGCGACAGGGGACAGTGAAGTGTATACCTTGGACAACCTAAAGAAGTTTGCCCAGTACGGAGTAGTAGTCCAGGCTTTCAACAGAGCTGGGACCGGCCCATCCAGTACTGAGATCAACGCTACCACACTGGAAGATGGTAGGAAAAGTATATGATTTAGAAAAAGGAGAGTAGACTGCCAGACTCAGTGTAGGAGAGAGTGTGGGAGGGCAGAAAGACAGAGAAATGAAAAGCACGGGGCGTATATCTATTTGATTTTTTAAATAAAAAATACTTTAGTAGAGTCAAGTGCAAAAACAGGATGGCAGACACGTAAATTAATGCAGCTAACATACATACGTACGATACATACGACACACATGCTCAAACAAAATGGTAGAAATTAATTTTCAGCACATCCCCCATTATTCTTTCGACTTTAATTAGCACTCTCATTAGGCTGGTAGAGAGTGAGAGAGGAACAAGGAAACCCATTATTCTCTTAATGTCTGCCCACTTTACCTCCTTTTTCTACTCCTCTCCTTTTCTTTAACTTCCTCTTCCTCCAGTTGCTTCCCTTCTCATCTCTCTTCTGTCTATTTAAAAATCTTTTTATTGCTTTAATTTTTTTACTGCCTGTTTGGACAGTAATAATACACACCGTGACCACAGTAACAGTAATGGTAATTGTCCAGATTAGTATATAGTCTGGAGCTGTCCCTAAAACTGCAATTACCTTAAAGATGAACATTGTCTGCCTTCGAATTTTATCCTCCACATCTCAGCTCACCCCACCCACCTCATCTGCATTTTAACCCCTCAAGGTGTGGCTGTTTTGCTATTCATGTTGATCTCTCTCTCTTCCTCCCTTCCCCCGTGCTACACCTCCTCTCCTTCCCTTCCTCCATCCTCTAAAAGCAAGCCGTGAACAAGGAGCTATTGAGAGCTAATTCGAGCTTATTTGACTGATTTATTTCAGTAGAGACTGCCTGTGGGTTGTGGTGTTGAGTAGTCGTTAATTATCAGTGCTTCAGCCGCCATGCTTAATCAGTCAGATCTTCTTAGCAACAGCAACAACCAAGGATTTTTGACAAGTAGAAATCATTAAAACAACCTCAAAGCTCACATTTGAATCGTGTAGCACTAACACTCGTCCCCTGCTCTCTCCAGTGCCCAGCGAGCCTCCGCAGAACGTGCGAGCCATCTCAGTGACGTCGGACGAGGCGGTGATCACATGGGCAGAGCCTCCACGGCTGACGCTGCACGGTGTGCTGAAAGGCTACCGGGTTGTGTTTTGGTCCCTCTTCCCTGACGGAGGTGGGTGCTGTGGGGGCCAGACCCAGTGGCCAATGCAGAGTAATTATCACCTATCTCATTCTAAACTTCCCCACCTTCCCACCCACCACCTACCTCTCTGTCAGTGTTGTGCGTCAGAATGTGTTAATGTGTGTCCGCACCTTCCTCATAAAGCACTTCCTGTTCCTTTGTATGTTTGGATTTGTCCATGTTTGCCCTTGTTGAGTGTGTTTGTGCCTGTTCAACCCTGTCTTCTAAAAATTAAGTTCATATACAACTAATTTGCATTAGCAAATATGTATTGTGGGGAATGACTTCCAGAAAACCACAATAATTTCATAATCTTATCCAAGTGCTTTAGTAGCCCCTAAACCTGGCAAAATGTGGGGCACAGCACTCAGATCCCAGTCTCTGATTTAACACCCTTCCTGCAACTTCTCCCTACAGCTGCTGCCTTGTAATCCAGGCAGTAATCACATTTTCTTCAAAACACTTTTAGCAAAAGTTGGTATGTGTTGCTTGTCCCCCGAACAACCGCTAGTTCTCTCTCAAACAAGTGTTCCCTTCCTGTTCTCCCTCAGAATGGGGAGAGATGCAGAATATCACCACTACACGTGAGCAGGTGGAGCTACGTGGACTGGAGAAGTTCACCAACTACAGTGTTCAGGTGCTGGCCTACACACAAGCTGGAGATGGGGTCCGCAGCAACGTCCTATATATCCAAACCCGCGAGGACCGTGAGTACACACTCATACAGAAACTCAAAACAAAAAAATAATAGAATTGAATTTATTCTTTCATATATTATAATGTGGAAAAGTGTAAGTGGTGAGGGTACAGGGAGATGGGAGAGGGGTAGATGAAAAAAAATGGCTGAGCTGTATCTCAAACCCATGACAAAAGCTCATTTATGTTGGGAACCTCCATTAGCAGTGATAATGAGAATTAAGAGGCTTTGGTCCATGGCTCAGGGCTGAGGGAGGGCTGGCAGGAGACACTGGGGAGAGAAGAGGGGTGCTCTTTGGGACCATATAGCATCCAGGAGTCAGCCATCAGCCCGGGCCTGCGTCTCTTCCACCAGCCCTCTTGCCATAGGCATAAGGATTAACTCCTTTTGGATTAGAGAGAATTAATTTTGTGCTTACACCATTGGAGGCGGGATTACAGCCAGATCCATGTCTCTTTATAGAGGAGGGGGAGGAGGAGGGGCCCGGGGGTTGAAGATGGAAAAACAGAAAGGTGATCACATAGCTTTTTCTTGTCTGACAAAATGAATAAAGCATAGGAAAAAAAGACAAAATAGAAATGTCATAGCTAAAAAGTGTATCAGCCCTGTACTGTGACATCCTCCTCTGATTGGCACAGTGGTGTATAATATATTCGTGTAGGTGGGGCTGTTCACTCAGCACCATTGTGCCCCTTTTCCTCATCATCGCAAGAGCCGTGCTGGCTGTGCAGCAGACTGTCAGCAATTTTTGGGCAGATTTTGGGCACCAGATGGGACTTAAATCTCCCCCCACCGCCCACTGCCACTCCTACTTTGACACGGAGGTCCAGTTATGATAATGATGACTGCCTCCTCTTCCCCTCCCCACTGCCACCACCATCATCCCTCCCCCAGGAACTGCACCTATCATTCTTGCCATTCTTTCATCCCCGCCTCCCTCTTTTAAAACCTGCCCCGCTTCATCTATCCTTTCTGAGTTTGTGTTGTTTTTATTCCCTTCTCATGTAATGTGCGGGGTGAGTCCATGGACTGCTTGAATGGTCAGGGGGGCCTCGCATACAAGAAAACTGGGGGATGGATTTAGAGGGTTAGGTCTTACACTGTGGTAGCCTCCTTCTTTAGACCCCAGATGAGGCCCACTGTCAGGCACAAGTTATATTTATGTGGGGTTTGAATAGACTTGACACTGTGAACCCTACACTGTGAGGCCAACATGTCAAACGCTTTGTTGTTCACCTTTAACAGTATCCAGGGTCCTGATGGGTTTTTATAAAGCGTGCAGCCATTTCAAACCCTTCTTGAAACTTTACCTTGTAATAAGAGTATTAAGTGGTGTCCAGTGTCAAGCTGAAGTGGCTAGCAGAGGATCAGACACTAGTGTCTAATCTGTTTGTGGGTTGGAGAGTTAAGAGAATGCTGGGTGTCACAGAGTCAGAAATGCTGACCAATGTCTGAATGAACATATGTCACGGCCGTCCACCCAAAGGGAGTTCTTCCAAGTCCTTCCAGAGCGGCTTAGTGTAGGATAAGACCACCAATCTGCAAACAAGCCTGCTCACTTTAATAGAGCATCCAATACCCAGCTTGTGTGTACACAAACACACACACACAGAGAAGAACATACACGTCCATTCCAGCCATGCTGATGTTCCTATGTGTTTTTTGTTTTTCTTTTTCTAGTTCCTGGTCCTCCGGCTGGCATCAAGGCAGTTCCCTCTTCTCCAAGTAGTGTAGTGGTGTCCTGGTTACCTCCTCACAAACCAAATGGTGTCATCCGCAAGTACACCATCTACTGCTCCAGTCCGGGGTCTGGTCAGCCGGTAAGTCCTGGCTCTGTGGGTGTGACTCCTAAGGGGCCAGTAGAAAAGGTTCCAGGTGATAAAGAAGCAAGGAATTTGTGAACTAGATAAAAATCTACCAATTGAAATAATTCATTTGTAACCACTCTTATTAATTGAACCTTTAAGCGTGTGTCTGTGTTTGTGTGTGTGTGTGTGTGTGTGTGTGTGTGTGTGTGTATCTTGCGTGTCTCTCTCTTTCACTGTGTTTGCACCATCGCTTTATTTCCTGCCCTCCCAGATGAACAGATGAGGTTGTCTTGGCAACGTGATGAGACGTAGATATGCAAATGAGGCAGAGAAGAAGCTCACACATGCACACTGCCACATCAGAAACACACACACTCACACACATATACACAGACATCACATTTCAGTATTTTCTATTTATACACGTATGTGCAGCATTTCAGTTGTGGTTAGATCATGTACACCACAAACACCAGCACACGATGAAATCTGATATCAGACTAGAATCTCACTTTCTTATTATTCACAAATACTCCTCCTTCTCTGTGCATGAGTGCCATGTAAATGAGCACAGGCAGGGAGGAGAGACGGAGGGAGGGGGAAAGGAGGTTGAGAGAGAGAAAGAGACACACCATTAGAGGTAGGGAGAGACCGAGGGGAAATGAGAGAAAAAGAGAGGGATGAGGGGAGAGGAAGAGGGGGAGAGAGGGAGAGACAGGCAGGGAAAAAGGGAGGAGCAGAGGAGGGTATCGGTGACATCGAGATGAGAGTGCTTTTGTCCGTCTTTTCATTATCTCCCTGTATCACTCCCTGGATCACCACAACACCGCCGCTATGCTGGAGGAATGTTCGAATGCACCCCCTGCACACACACACAGACACATGCATGCACACACACACGCACACACACACACACACACATCCTCTCCCCTCCCTCCCACTGTCCCTCCAACCTCTTCTCTTCACTGAGCTAGACAGAGAGGGATAGAGGAAAAAAGGGAAAAGCAAATGGTGAAGGAACTGAAGATGAACACTGAGAGATGAACAGATTTAAGAGATAGAACAGAGGCTCGACTTGAGAGAAAACAGTGTTTTTGTGCGTGCGTTGGCATGTGTGTGCAGGTGTGTGTGTGAACATCTTCTCAAAGATGTGTTTGTCGGAAAAATATTCACAGCAGCACGTATTTTAATCCAGTGTTGCAGCCACTATTGTTATTTTTCTTAATCCAGTGAATAAATCTCCATATGTAAGGTGAAATAATTTAATTAATTTGGATGGGATTTGGAATTTATTTGGACTAGTGGAGTGATCTGCCCTTCTTCTGTCTTGTTCCAAAATACAAAGAAAAAGGGGGAAACACACTCGCTCTCTATGCATTTTTAATTTTATATTTTTAATTTACAATTTAGCTCAGAATTGCTTGAACACATTTTCTGAAACACTTATAAAATTCTCAAAGCATTAAATACATTCACCACATTTTTTATACACATACACATTCATACAGTGAGGCACAACACTTTACGTGTCCTGCATTTAACTTGTGTGTCAAAGGTAACAGTGGGCGAATCACTGCCACCAAAATAACATTTTCTTTATTGTTGTTTCAGTCAAGACAATTGAAATTCGACTGATTATACTGTTTCTTGCCTGCTTCAGGAGCAATCATCTGCCTGACACGTCTAGTATAGTTTTTCAAATCACTAAGTTCACAGGGAAATCTGCATAAACATGGAAGTGGAGTCCATAAAGAGGCCATTCATTCATAGTTGACAAAGGCCTCCAATATCAACATTGCTCCCATTTCAAGAACCAGAAAACACAAATGTGAAAGACACTGAATGCAAATCACAAAGTACAAAACAACTGAGTGCTACAAAAGAATATGAATACATGTCATAGCTGCACATGCAATGTTTAAGGTCAACCAAAGGCAGTGAAATTTATTCTAAAAAGATTTTAATGTGTAAAAAATAGCAAGAATCACAAGGCAAAGTTTTCTTAGAGATCTTCCTGCAAACTTTACATATAGGTGTAATGCCATAGGCCTTTTTCACGGAGGACATTTTGGCATGTAAGAGTAGAAAAAATTATAAAAATATTTAAATACACTTCTTTAATCGTATAGAGTGTCTTGTACACAAGCTGCCATCAGGAACGTCATGTCACTGCGTTATCATAGTTTGCTAACATGATGTTGCGTGCCCTCTGTCCTAGGCGCCCAGTGAGTATGAGGCCAACCCAGAGATGCTCTTCTACCGTATCACGCACCTTACCCGTGGTAAACAATACCACATCTGGGCTGCAGCCGTGACAACCGCCGGCCGTGGCAACATCAGCTCAAAGGTCACAGTGGAGCCTGCTGGGAAAGGTGGGTCCTCCAGGCGAGTCTGTAGTGGAGGAGAAGGGTAAAGAGATTTCTGTAAAGGTTATGAGGGAGCACTCTAAAGATGGCTGTGAAACGGCAACATGATGTCCTGTACACAGATCATCTCTCATCACTCTCTCTCCTCCTCTCTCTGTCTGCTCTCTCTCTGCTATTGATTGACAGCCGTAGTATTGATTGAATAGCAGCTATGTGGCAAGAAACGCTGTTGTTAATTATGTGGTGATGAACAAGGCCTATCCAGTAAAATGACCCTTGGGGAGAGAAGTAGCAGGCAAGAATCAATAGAAGGGAGGATCTATGGAGAAAAGATTGAAGACTGAAACTAAGAGGTTAGAGGAGGGGCTTCGCTAAAACACTACTCTACAGCTTTTTACTCCTTCAGCAGTAAGTAAAGGCCTCTCCCCTCGGGCAAAGTGCACCACTCAGAACAAACAGCAGAGTGTGGCAAATAGACAACCTAAAGTATGAAGAGAGACATCTTTGTGATTTCTTTTTTTGCCTTGTTGTATCTATCATCTGAGTGTGAGAGCATGTGTCAAAGAATTAAGTTAATTGTTTCACATTTTGTGTCTTCTCTGAGCAGTCCCAGCTAAGATCCTGTCCTTTGGGGGCACAGTGACCACACCCTGGATGAAGGAAGTGCGTCTGCCCTGCAGCTCAGTGGGAGAACCCGCCCCCACGATTAAATGGACCAAAGACAGGTCAGAGCACATCATATACCATTTATATGTCAGCATCATGACTCACTCAGACAGACGCTGCTGCTTGTGAGGGGAAAACACAGAAAAATATAACTCAGCTTACTTTGAGATGAGGTCGTTAACATTTGTAACCTGTCTGTACTTTGTCAGCGAGGACTCTGCCATCCCAGTGACAGCTGACAGTCAGCGGCAGATCTTATCCAACGGCACCCTGGTGCTGCGTTCAGTCAAAGCAGAGGATTCTGGGTACTACACCTGTACGGCCACTAACACACTGGGCTTTGACACCATCATAGTCAATCTTGTGGTGCAAGGTAAGACGAAACAGAAGATGTATTTGAGTGGAGGAGATGTTTGCGCTGTGATGTTTCTGCTCTGTTGTTGAATCACTGTCTCTGTGTGTGTGTACACCCAGTTCCTCCTGACCAGCCTCGTCTGACTGTCTCCACAACCTCCACCTCCTCCATCACCCTGGCTTGGATCCCTGGGGACAATGGAGGAAGCTCCATCAGAGGTTTGCCCCTGACTAAATTTACTGTGAACAAACACCTTGCAGCTCCCATATGAACAAATAAAGTCGACCATCTAGTTGTTTTTGTGACAGATCTTTTCCAGTGTGCTTCACCCTCTTGCTATCAGTTGTACTAATGCTGCATATAACAGTGTAAACAATGAGCTTAATGTTTCTGGGTAAGAAGAAGGCAAGCTAGAGCTGTTTGTAATTGGTTGTCGCCCCCTGGTGTCCAACAGATGTAGAAGCAGCGAGGTTCCTCCACAGTCTCTCATTTTTTTGGACTCACAGTAGTTGCATTAAAGTATGTGGGTGTGACGTGAAGCCGTGCTGTGTGACTGCAGGATTTGTGCTGCAGTATTCTGTGGACAACACAGAGGAATGGAGGGACGTGTTCATCAGCTCCAGTGAGCGCTCCTTCAGGTTGGACAATCTGCGCTGTGGAACCTGGTACAAGGTCAAGTTGGCCGCCAAGAACAGTGTGGGCTCAGGGCGCATCAGCGAGATCATTGAGGCTAAGACCCATGGAAGAGGTGAGTGTGTTGCAGACAAGAGTGAAGCAGGAAACAAGTGAAGGGGATTAAACAGACTGTAACTCCCGGGGCCTCATAACATGATAAAACTGTATTTGCTAATTTCTCATTTTTAATTATTTCGGGAATAAATCTAAGTTTGACCTTTGCCAACTTTGACAAATTTTAAATTTGGCTCTGTTGTGCCCAAAAAATAAATAAAAACTCATGAATTAAATCTATGTCGTCTAATGTCATAGTCCACTGTGTTGCTTTGTTGTCATTACACTTCTCTGTCTAACCTCCTGACACTTCTGTGTCTTTGTCCTTCTTCTCTACAGAACCGGTGTTCAACAAGGACCAGCCATTGCTCACCCACATCAACTCCACTCATGCAGGGCTCAACCTGCAGGGCTGGACCAGCGGGGGCTGCCCCATCACTGACCTGATGCTGGACTTCAGACCAAAAGGTACCTGGGCCTGGCAGAGCCTCAAAGCCAACTCCACCACTCAGCTCTTCCTCAGCGAGCTACGGGAGGCCACCTGGTACGAGCTCAAAATGAAGGCCTGCAACAGTGCAGGGTGTGGCAACCAGAGCTCCCAGTTTGCCACCACTGACTATGATGGCAGTAAGTGAACCCCACGTCTTTTTCAAACATGTCCATCACTCTTCTGCCATCTCCGCGTCTCGCACTCACTTTTCTGTATTAAATCTTTTTTGTTTTTTCCTCCTTCTCTCCATAGGTACAATTCCCCCTATTAAATCAGCTCGCGGAGAAGGCGATGATGTGAAAAAGCTGTTCTCCATTGGCTCTCCCGTCATCCTGGTTACTCTGGGTGTTGCTTTGCTCTTCATAATCCGCAAGAAACGCAAGGAGAAGAGGCTTAAACGTCTTAGGGGTGAGTGAAATGAAAGGAGAGAGTTCAGAGAGGGACCGATGTTATCGCGTATAATGGATTAATGTAACACAGAGTGACAAGTTGAAACGATTATCTTCACAGCCAACCATAATCTAATTAAGATATTGTCTTCTTATAGATGCTAAGAGCCTTGCTGAGATGCTTATCAGGTAAGAGCCAGCTTGCGTGGAAATTTGTGTAATACATTTTTTCAAAAGCTCTTTAAAAGAAATCAGTATGACTATGTGTGGC
This sequence comes from Toxotes lorentzi, assembly GCA_037833715.1. Taxonomy (NCBI): domain Eukaryota; kingdom Metazoa; phylum Chordata; class Actinopteri; family Toxotidae; genus Toxotes; species Toxotes lorentzi. Next base: position 8,087,508 of record JBBMJY010000004.1, read on the forward strand.
ATTTCTTTATGTGTCTGTGTGCAGCAAGAACAATCGCAGCATAGACACTCCTGTCAAGGGCCCTCCTCAAGGACCGAGGCTCCATATTGACATCCCACGTGTTCAGCTGCTCATTGAGGACAAGGAAGGCATCAAACAGATAGGCATGTGGCTGCACATCGACAACAACACAACTATCATTTATCAGTGTAATTCTCTATTAGCCTACATTAGATTGATACATTTTTTTGTAAAACTGTTGTATTTCTTCATCTCTTGCCTGCAACAGGGGAGGACAAGGCAGCGGTGCCAGTGACAGACACTGAGTTTAGCCAATCAGTGAATCCACAGAACTTCTGCACAGGCGTGTCCCTTCACCACCAAGCCCTCATTCAGAATTCAGGGCCTTTGATTGACATGTCAGACATCCGCCCTGGCACGAGTGAGTTGTGTTTTTCTTTAAAAGTTATTTTAAAGCCAAGACATGAAAGAGATTGAGCAGATAAATCTGGGTGAAAACTTCGATCCCTTATCGCTTTGACAGTGATGAGGCAGTCAAAGACAGTATATAGCCTTTCTGACGATCAATACATGGATACACAGTCTCTGTGCTACAAAGCTGTTCTGATCACTGTGACCTCTCTCAGACCCTGTGTCCAGGAAGAGTATAAAATCAGCTCACAGCTCCAGGAACAGATACTCCAGCCAGTGGACGCTGAGCCGACCCAGTCAGAGCCAGTCGACAGCCTCGGCACGAACTCTGACCTCCGACTGGCGGACGATGGGCTCTCATGGCATCACTGCAACTGAGAGTGACAGCTACAGCGCCAGCCTCTCCCAAGACACAGGTGGGTCAATCTCAACATGCATTCTCAAATTAAAAATCACCTTTCCTGAATTCTAAGTACTCCGTCTTTAACCGCCATGCCCTAAATTTTTCTCTAAAATATATAGCAAGTTTCAGTAAGCCAGTGTAAGGAAATAAAAAAATGTGACTTATCTGATGCATCGTAGATTTGCATTCTGAAATTACAATTATATATTATTTGTTTTTCCAGATAAGGGTCGCAACAGCATGGTGTCTACAGAGAGCGCCTCCTCCACCTACGAGGAGCTGGCGAGGGCCTACGAGCACGCCAAGCTGGAGGAGCACCTGCAGCACGCCAAGTTCACCATTACAGAGTGTTTCATCTCCGACAGCTCATCTGACCAAATGACCACAGGTACCAATGACCCGGCAGACAGCATGACCTCCCTCAGCACGCCGTCTGAACCAGGCATCTGCCGCTTCACCGCCTCACCACCCAAACCGCAGGACTACGACCGTGGTAAAAATGTGGCTGTGCCCATTCCTCACCGCGCTAACAAAAGTGAGTATGAAAGATGAGACCTATGCAGGGACACTTCTGCATAAACTAGTTAGTGAGACCCTGCAGTACACTGGCACACAGGACTGAAGCCAGACCTCCAAACCAAAAGCAGGGATTTTATTTACAGTGATAATCCAAGTAGAATCAAAAATAATTTCGTACTAATCACGTGCAGACAATAAGCTAAAATGACTTAAGCTAAACATGAAAGCAAGTAGTCATGTCTCCTCTATGTCTGAGCAATCACTCCAAGGCTTAGTTTCTCAACACACACACAAAGAATCGAAGCAACAGAACAACGTCATGTGTTATAATGTAGGAACAATGACCCAGGACATTTTTCATCAAATAACCTGATTGTATGGTCTTGTTCTCAGGTGAATTCTGCAACCTACCCCTCTACATGAAGACAGATCCATTCTTCCGCAAGCAAGGAGAGCTGCATGACCCATGCCCGGCTGTGCCACCACGTGAAGCCTCAATCCGCAGCCTGACGCAGCGGGCGTATCACACCCAGGGCCGTCACAAGACTCTAGACCCTGCCAAGCAGCAGGCCCTGACGCTGGGCCATTCTGGGCTGGGCAGCTTGGGTTCGAGCTCGGGCACTTCCACCTTGCCCCAAAGGACTCTCACCATGCCCAGCTCCAACACTGCAGCAACAGCTTCCACTTCCAGCACGAGCAGCAACCCCACCAACAGTAACAAGGTGGGGGGATCCAGAGACTCGCTGCTAGAGAGCAGCTCCTCTGCACTGGGAAGACTGCAGAAACAGAGTGTGGGGGCCTACTCCAAGTCATACACACTGGTGTAGTCCATTCTCTTGCACAGACTTGCACTGCTGTCCCACTCCTCAGCCAGCCCCACTCTGGCGCTCTTCAGTCTGGGCCAGAAAGGGCATGCAACCATCTTTCTCTACACCCAACTAATGGTGAACTGCCCAGAGTCCTGTCTAATTTTCCTCGGGATAGGTGTTCTCCCAGACAGAGACCCAGCTAACCCTACGTTTCATGTTCACCTGGGACTCTATAAAAGAACTACTAACTCCAACTAACAGTTCCAGCCGGCTGGTGCTCAGCTCCGCTCAGTTCTCACAGGAGTCGCACAGCGAAAAACCAGGAAGCGATTCTGTGGTCATTTGGAAATATTGACTATAATTGAGGAGCTGAAAGCTCTGTATTTATGATGATGAAGACTACAATAGCCAGTATGAAGCTGTGTGACCATCCTGTCTCTCACGCACACACATACTGTCCTCCATAGTTTGAGTATTATTGTCAATTTGCAGGACTTCTAGTTAAGTTCCCTATTCTTACTGTATCTTTCACCCTCTATGTGTCTCTTAAAGTCCCAAATAGCTATTGGCAGATTTTCTCTTAACGGCGATTACAAAACTAACGATTCAGGTTCACTTCCAAGATGGAAAAAAATTTCTATCACATTAATGTGACAGAATCTCTCCAGCTGAACAGTGTCGAGCTTTTTAAACAAATCACGACAGCCCAAATGAACCAGCTATGATTTCTCACCTTACAAATAGAGAATATTTGGTATTATAAAGAATTTACATATATATTTCTATGTAGGTATATTATTGACATTTAAGTAAAATTATGACAAAGTATAAAATGTATGTACTGCAACAGTGTAGTAGTACATACAGAAATTAAATGTTAATGTCAAATTTAAGAAGGAGACAATCGCTCAATCATGAAATTTAAAAAAGAAAAGAGAAACTTAAAAAAGGTTGGACTAAAGAAAGAAAAAAAGTTTAGTATATATACGGGATCTTCTGTATGTTACTGTATGTAAACCGACTAAGAGAGGAGTGTTTTGCTCCTGAATGGAAAGAGAGTTGCCCTTTCCAAGCTGCATGCTGAGGTTTGTAAAGCAAGATAGGCTACTTAGTTTCAGTTTCAGTTCCTGAAAAAGAACTGTCTGCAAACTGTCCTACTTCGCTGCGTGTGTTTGGTGGAAACAATCATGGCAGAAAGCCTTCTCATGTGAATACAGGCTCTTTGGCTCTAGTTAGCCTGTTGTGAGCCTGGTGAGTTGGTAAATACAATAACATTCAGAAACCAAATCAGTGTCACAGAGGATCCCCAAATAAGTTTTATGTTGGGAGCGCAAAGTGGTTAGAGACTTAAATTATATGAAACCTGGATATGATCAAGGCCTCCGTTTGTGGAATAGATGGCCGAGACTGACAGTCACTGATACAGTAACGCGTCCTGCCAACTTCTCAGTCAGCCTTAGTGCCACGCAGCCAATCTTTGCTCTTCGAAGAAAGAAAGACGACTAGCTGAAGGAATCCCAGTCATGATGTGAATGGAAAATAATATAATGTTGAGAGATGTTATATGTCAGGGAGTTCAGTTTTGAAAATGATATAATGTTCACTCAATTGATATCTTTGTTGTTGCCCTGTCTTAAGTACTGTACATGTCCCGCTTTCTTTACCACCATACCCCTCCATTTTGCGCTAATGTACATTCACACAAGAACCTATTGGAATGTCTTTTTGAAGCATCTCCATGATAGTGTTTTGTGGTTTATATTTATTTATCCATTTGCTTTGTTTGTTTGTTTGTTTTAGGGGAGGGGGTGTCTGTCGGTCTGTTGAATTTGAGTTATAATATTCATTTTAATTAGTTTGAGATTTTGTCAAAATTTTAGTTCCAGAGGCCAAACAGTACTAAGGTATGTGGCCCGTGGCTAAAACCAGTTCAGCCAAGTGAAATCAGGGACTCGTAGCTCTTTTGGTCACACAAACTACAATTGTATTGTGTATATACTGGACTGGAGTTGGTCTGTAAAGCTGATGCATTCAGACTCCCGTCCTTTTTCCCCTGTTCAGATAAATTAAAGTAAAAATTCACCACCCTAAACATACTAGATTCATCATCTCTACCTTTGTCAGTGTTGTTTATAGATTAAGTCTTGTACATAAAACACAGTTTTGTATGAAGAGCTATTTTCGTCAGAATAAATCAGGGGACACATCAGGGTTGAATGCCCCAATTTCAAAATTGAAATAGTATCAAAAATAAAATATTTTACTTCTGAAATGGGCAAAAAAACAAACAAAAAAAAACCCAACAAAAACATTTTTCTTTCCCTTTATGTTTTTGATACTAATTTGTTGAATTTTTATTCTTTTTTAAAGATCTTTTAATGTTGTCATTTGTCCTATTTACTTTTTTATTATCATTATTTTGTATTTTGTTCATCCTCAAAAAAGTCATTGCATGCTTGCTAAAAGGGAAAAATTGAAGGAAAAAATGTATGAAAATCAAAAGCTAAAAAAAAAAAAAAAAAAAAAAAAATGTTGAGGGTATCCCAAACATTTGTTTGAGTTGCTTGTTATAGCAATTGCTTGTGTTCAAAAGTACATTTTCTATGAAAAGAAAGCAAAAACTAAAAAGATCATTCTAACACCTTGTGCAATAAAGCTATCTTTCATACGTCACGGCTTCTGTCATTCTCAATAGGTTTGTTTACATTTCATCTTAACCTCTTAGGTGACCTTGGGGCAAAAAAATTGTTGTTGGGCCCCTGTTGACCTCCACTATACATGGCAGTTTCATTCATTCATTCCTCAGTCACCCAGGAGGAGTCGAAATAATTAGCTGATTAATCGATCAGTTGACTGACAGGAAATTTATGGTAACAATTATTATGCAAATATGCAAATGTGAACATGTGCTAGTTTACCAGTTTTCTATGATAGTAAACTACAATTTAAATAACTTGGGCTTCAGGGAATAATTATGGACATATTTCACAATTTTTGGACATTTTAAACACATTAAAGAAATAAATTGTCATAGACAAGATGTAGTGATAATGAAAGTAATGGTTGGTTGCAGCCTTCCAGTTCTTCTGTGACGGAATAATACAAAGTTGCCCAAGGTTTTCTGTGTGTTAATTACTTGACACAGAAAAAAAAAAAAAACAGTAAAGCAATTTCATAAATTACAACTTTACAAATGAGTTCAATATAGGTCTTCTGACACAGGGGGCTCTTCAAGACCAGGGCCTCAAGATGAAGGGCCCAACATTTTACTACAAATTTGTCAAATTTGATCAAATGCAGATAGAAACAGAGTAGAGTGAATCTGGGGCCCCTGGGCAGTTGCCCACTTTGGCCTGAGAGTAATTCAGCCTTGGTACCAGAGGAAACTCTCCACCAGATTTCAGTTTGGCCTCAGTGATGCATCTTAACATGGAGAAGACATCAGAGAACTTGGAGTTGAATCCGAAATCTGAGGCGTAAAGAGTAACTTTGTAATCAAAGAACAAATGAGAATCCACTGTCAGTGGGGGAAAACAAAAACACCCACGCCTTCGCTGCTCTACAGCTACGCAGCCACAAGATGGCATCACATCATTATAGTGCCTGACTTCCTCCACAGAGGTCAACGGATACTGTGGCAAAATTATTCTACCAAAAGAGCGCAGTCAGTCATGACGGAAACGCTGTGAATAATTGATGTTTTTTAGAGTCACCTACATACTACAGCTTCTAGTTACTACAGCAGAGCTCTTTCGTGTCATTTGTATTGTGTGGGATTAGCTTTGCTTATCTTTTTATTTAAGGAAAAAATCATTTGCAACTTTCTATGTGAGGTACAGCAGACAGCAGCAGCCATATATCCAGGCCTTGCTGAATTTGCTTACCAAATTGTCACTCAGGAAAATAGTTGAAACCTCACTCCACTGTTGCGCAGGGAAAAATGAAGTAAGCAGTAATTGCCGGAGGTACCTCTTGAATTGCAAAAGAATCAATGAAAGACACATCCACACATGGACCACAAGAAAGCTGAGGACAATTTTACAAGATTTAATTTATTAACTATTATACAGTTCACATAAGGCCTTCATCTTCAAACACTATTCTCAGTCAGACAAATTCCATGGTTTGCTCTTGGTGCACAGTACATAAACTTTCACGTTTCACCTATTTCACTTTAGTATTTGTTTTGTTCTAATTTCATCTTTTAAAACAGGAAGAGGCTTTCATCCTCCCTTGGTGTGTTTTTTTTTTTTAAATCATGCACTAAAGTGGCCTTGAACCATTCACAAAAAATTGTAAAAATGGACTTTCAATCATTGAAATACACACTAGAAATGTTTTCTACCATTGACTAAAGGGTGGCGTTCCCCAACATACAAATAAACAACCATTATAGAGTAGTATGCACTCACTTTTTGCTCATTGAAGGGCAGATTTTGCCACGTTTGCGTCAGAAGTCAAGTGATGTGGTAAGATCACATACTCCCAAGAATCGCGTTAGAATGGACTAGCTGTTTTGGTTGGTTCTGTGCCAGTCTTAATGTTACAGCTTACAGCTCAGAGCGGTTTTTAGAAGAGAGCTCAATTTAGTCTGATGAACATATAAAATGACTGACTTCCAACAGCATTGTGATCCCAAAAGTACCAGAAGTGATGATCCCAAACAGTAATACAACCAAAGATCTATCTACTGGGGGTCATTGTTGCAACCAAGAACCATAACAGAGCTACAATCATCCAGAACTTGTCCGTGTCTGGTGTTCCATTTCCTTCTCCGTCCCATTGAAAAGACAGTGCTTCCTCTCATAACTTTAATGGTTAAAATTCTCAGGTCTTCATTAACAGTGCTACCACTGAAAATGTGCTGCTTGTTTTCCATGAAAAGGGAGGACAATATGCCAGCATGAAACTAAGTCACTAGAGCAGGTAAACGGCCGGTGGTGCTTCCTGAATGTGTCTCATTCACAAATATTTAACTTCTACTGGTCATTGTATTGTATAGCAGGACTAGCAGTAACAGTGTGTTGAGAATACTAAACCTTCTGAGTTAAAGGTCCTTAATATTAGATGAATACAAAGAGCTTGGTTTGATAGACAGCCACAGCAACACATCCAGCAACCTATCATGTTTCAAGCGTTTGGTTTCCATGGACACCAGATGGCAATGTAGAGTTGTGTTATGGAATGACTAGGTTACACATTCAGAAAATGGCAAAACATTTCTCCTTCACTTGACTGATCTCTGATATTATAATGGGCTAATTAATTAACCAAACGTCCCTAAACATCCACTCTGATCAAGCAACAGCTAGAAAGAGGACAAACTCTAAAAGAAACCTATTTTCACATGGCTGGATGAACGAGGAACACAAGCAGGTCCAGATTTCCCATCACGCTAAACTGGGACCTCTGGATCAACTTAAAGAACATAAGTTTTTACAAAAGGATCTTGTTTCACAAGCCTGCACTGATGCCACACTCGACCACTAAACAAACGATATGGACAAATCATCAGTGTGGCATTTCTTCAAATGTAACACTAAACTATCAAAAAAGTGCTTCAGATAAGTTTGTGGATACAAAAACAAGTTTGATGTAAACAAAGTTTGATCTGCCAGAGCTCTGTAGAGGCAATGGGTATGGCTGTTTGAGCTATGAAATTAAAAACACACAAGAAAACAGTATGTCAACCAAAAAAAAAAAAAAAAAGAAAAAAAAAAACCCTTTAGAGGGAAAAACAACAGTGATCATTAAAGTGCATCCCTGGATGTGTACCTACCCCCCTTCCCTCCCTTCCCTATGCTGAACCCCTCAAGTAGAGCCGATGAGAGAACCCCCCAAAGGCAGATAGAGGAACCTCTGCTATATGGAGCACATTGCTGCCCAAAGGACCTACAGAGGAACAGTCTATAAATCCAGTGGCAGTACTTTCATGACGAAAAAAAAAAAAAAAAGAAACTAAAACAGTTATACACAGATAAAAACATGGTAGTCACAAATTACTTCTTCCAGCTTGGCATAGAGATTTCTGTTTCTTGATAGTGTAGGATAAGTGGTGGCTGTTGGCAGAAGAGAGGCTTGTTGTGACAGTGTCCTCTGCCCTCCACTTCTGCCCTGATGTCAAACTCCAGGCGATCAGGGACTCAGAGGGCAGAGGTAGAGTCACTGCTAATGGTAGCCTGCCCTGATGCACAAAAGTATGGATACAAATGCCAGGTTGGAGAAGTTTCTCACACACTTCCTTTTCTCCGTTCTTTATAACCTAGGTTGTCCATGATCAGAAATGTAGTGTGCAAGTGCACGTTTATTTATTTTATTTTATTTTATTTTTTAGTGCGTGTTGGTGATAAGGTCCAGCATCATCATGGGCACACGTGGTTTCATTGTCTCTCACAGTGTCTCTTGTTCAGCAGGGGAATGGTGGGAGTGGGGGTGCTGGTGGAGGGGAGGGAGCAGTGACTGCAGGGGAGACTGGGGGGTGGTGGGTGGGGACTGCTGCAGGGGGCTGAAGTGTGTGGTGGTGTGGGGAGGAGAGGAGCGGTAACAAGAGTAGGCAGAGCTCCCGCTGAGGGTGGTGGTGGGTGAGGCGGGGAGGCCTGCTAGGCCCGTGGGGGAGTCGAGGAGGGGCTGGTTGTAAAAGAAGAATGCACACTGGTGGATGAAGGTCTCGATGATTGTCTGGTAGGTGCGTGTGGCAGTCAGGGCATCCATAGTGGCGAAGTCTGGCCTCATGAGAGTGGGCCAGAAGCAGATGGACAAGTTTTCGCTGGTCATCAAGTTCACCCTGCTCAGCTTGCTCACACTGGGAAAGACAAACAATCAGACACCGGTTTATTCATTCTCATCATACGGTGCAGAAAAAAAAAACAGATGGGAGTCCACCACCAACAAATCCATTAAAAGGGATTAAAATTGAAGACAGGGAACTTACTTGTGTAAGTGGCTCACTACATATTTGAAGACATCATAATTTTCTCTGGGGAACTTCCTCAGGACATCCTTCATGGTATATAGCCTCTGTTCTCGGTCATTGATTTCTGCACACACGATGAGAAGTTACCATTAAATGTGAGAACTAATAAGTGCACACAGTAATTTGAAACCACAAAATGATCACTGAAACACCTAAAGAAGAGCAAAACAGGTCTGCCCAAACCTTTCCCTACCCTCTTCCCTCCTAAAGAAATAATCTTTTTATGTTGCAGTGAAGACCCTCCCAGCCCAGCAGTGTTTGCTTACTGAAAGCATCCAATAGGTCCACCTGCAGAGCACAAGGCACCAGGGGCTCAGGCAGCTCAGAGAAGAAGCTTTTGAGGGCTCCAGCCACAGTGTTTATGGAGAAGTCTTTCTCCACTAGGTCTAATCCGTGGTCTACACAAGGAGAATGAGAGAGTTAAAAGGGGATCAGAGAAAATAAGCCCATCAGCAGTAGTGGCTGTCATCCGGACCAAACAATCAGTAGCATGTCACTTTCCTTTAGTAACTATCTGTTTATGTTTTGATTAGGCAGCCACATAATTACAAGTCAAACAGCTGGTTCAAACAAGTCTGATGAGCAACTCACCCTGTTCAAACTGCCTCTGCATGCTTTCCATCTCTGACTTGTTGCCGCTTACACGATACAAACCCTCTGTATTCAGGCCTGAGGAAAAAAAAAAAGAGCGCAGCAGAGAAAAAGGGGGAAGACATGGGGGGGCACAGTGGGAAACAAGCAAAGCACAAACACTTCATTAGCCCCACTGCAAACAGACATGATGATGCACATGCTGGCAGTTTCTGGAGGAGTACTTAACTGAAACTGAATAAACCACTGTGTTACTTTCACATCACTTTGCAATTGTTGTAATGAACAGGTGCAGTGCTTTAGGAGATTTAACAATAAGCATGTTTAGGTGACCAATAAATTAAATTTATTTCATTTGTTTGTCTATAGTGAAGAATAAAAACGGATTAATTTTTAAATCACATTTTGAATGCACCACACGCACAACGTGGATGGTTAAAAAGGAGTTTAAAAGACAAAACAACTTACCTGTTGTCTCAATGAAGCGGACGCACTTCTCAATGAAGAGTGGGATAGGTCTGTCTGGGGATACCACATTCACAAGGGGGACCCCAAAGTAACTGCTCTCCAGGGGCTTGGGAATAGCTGGACGGGGCTTTGGTCTTGTTTTCTGTGATGAAAGAAAAGGCAGAGGACTCTTGACTGTCTCACAGAAGGATAATTATGTTGATACTAAATGGCACTCATTGGCCTCTAACTAAATGCGATGCCCCCTGTCAGCAGCAAACCAGGAGTTCCTCACATTTAGTTACAAGCTTAATGTCTAGATCCTCCCCAAGACGTACCACAGTTTAAACATCCTCACTCAACACTGACCTCAATATGTCTTATGCTAACTGTAACGGCACTATTATACCTATAGAATTTGCTGTAGTAGACAATGCTTCAGAAAAGCTAAAAAAAAAAAAAAAAAAAAAGGAATTAGAAATTATTATTATAATTATTAATTTCTGTATGAAATTATGGACAAATAATGAAAGTAAGCTACTTTTTCTAGATTAAGTCATAAAAGGTTGGTATAATACAAACCTTGGCTGTTCGTCGCAGGCTCTTCAGAATGTTCCTCTTTTTTGGGTCCTCACTCTCCTCATTAACAAGACTTTCACCTTTCAGGGTCCCAAAGTCATCTTCCTTGGACTTTGGAAGAGCTCCCATCTCATCATCGCTGCCTATGAAGCTTGTGCGGAAGCTGCTGAACTTGCCAAGCCTCTTGGAGCGGTCGCGGTAAAGACGAGGCTTCACCCCCACTGCCGAGAACTTCCTCCTTCGCTCGAGAGAGCTGCTGTCCGCTTCGCTGTCTGAGCCATTTCCATTGGAGTGCATCCTGTTGGAGTTGCGGATGGTGATGATTTTGCCTTGTGTGCTGTCATGTGGAACCGAGTAGATGATCTCTTCATTGCTAGGGCGGGGCTTTGAAACAGCATCCATGGGTTCAGCATAGTCTGACGGATCGTAACCCACATCCCCACCAGGAACCCAAGTAACAGCAGAGGGTAGGGAGCGACGATGTCCTAGCGTATCAATGTATGGGTTACGGCTTACCTTCCGGAAGTCAAAAGTGACACCCGGTTTAACTCTCACTTGTGGGGGTACTTTGTTGTTGAGTTTGTTCTCAAAGTCTCTGATATCAGAGATGACAGAGATGTCACTGGAATCTAAGTCAGGTAGGTTGAAGCCCCCACTATGAGAAGTGAGTGTACCATCATAGTATGGTGGTGATGGCTCTACGTCATCCTCTGAATCCAGGAACATGGTGACAGGACTGGGAGAACTGCAGCGTGGAGAGTACACATTTTCATTGGTGCATGCTTCAGCGACATTATCGTACATGTGTGTGGCCTCCACAATGTTGCGTTTCTCTACCACCTCCATTAGAAAAGAATGGAACATTTCTATCCGGTGCAGGCCTCCCACTACCCCCCCGGATCCACAAACCACACTATTGAAACGACCCTCAATTTCATGGGCTAGCTCCTCCCCTTGGATCAGCTGTTCACAGGCATAATCGCTGTCAGTGAGCTCTGCCTGGCTATCTCCCACTGCCAACAGCTGAACTGGGATGATGTCTTGAACCTCACATAAGAACGCACACAGAGTCTCCAGGGAGGCTTTTCGAGAGACAGAGTACACCGCAATGTAGCCGTGTACTAACCTGGTCTTGCGTAAAGTGAAGGAGGCATGGTATGAAAGCAGAGACAGCTCTATTGCCAACTTGTGTCCGCCAACTGTCTGCTCCAGCAATACAGAGGTGCCACTGTTAGACATGGGCCTGCAGTGCTGATGCATTAGGAAAGGGGAAAGGAGCTGCTCAATGTCATAGGGATCTCCACACATTAAACACATGACGACACGAAGGTCTGCCTCCGGGACCGGCTGATGAGGAGAGTCTCGGAGACCTTGAGGCTCAGGGAGGAGGGGTGGGGAGCTGCTACTAAAGGATGTGCTCCTCCTAATATCCAGAAGGCTCCTCAGCACTTGGTTGATTTGAGTCTCATTGACATTATGGCCATAGCCCACACCAGGGGAGGCAGGATCTAAAAAGCTACACTGCAGTCTCCTTGCAACCTGCTGTCCCTGTGTTATGAGGTTTAAGGCAGTTTCCCCACCTATGTCCACATATGATCCTACGCCTCTTTTGGTGACTAAAAGCAGTGACGTCGGAAGCTGTGCCAGCTGGCTATCCCTTCGACCTAGAGTTGATTCCCTAAGTCGCTCAAGGCTTTCAACCACATAAGAAAGGGACTCTTTTGAATTGTACAGACACAGACATCCGTGGGGGGTGAAAGTGGGGGTGTGGAAGGAGTTTACTGGAAGACGCACATTGCCCTCAATAGGCCTCAGTGTCAATTCATACATCTTCCCGTCTAACACATACCAGTCATCATTTGTGCAGAGAGCCCTAATCTCATTGGCAAATTCCCTGGCCAGTCCATCCTTCCCTAGTATGACGAGGTTAATTCTGTCAGCCTTGGTGTCTCCAAAGTGAGCTTTCACATCAAAAAAGGGATAGCATGTGGGGAAGCGTGAAGCTAAGAGTTGTTCAATCTTAGAGTCTCCACAGTGAGGACTGCTAGGGCAGGTCTCCTTGGTAGGGTGATAGACAAAGTGGATATGCTTCAGTACCAGAGCATCTCTTTCAGCTGGAAGCTTTTGTAGTGCCTTGAACCTCTGTTCCTCCCCCAAAACCTCCTGAATTGCCCCCATCTTCTCCTTGCTTGGCTTGGCATCTACCTCAAGTTCATAAAAAAGCTCAGAGTACTCCAGCAAGAGCTCCTGAAAGTCCTCTTTAGCACGGTCAATGATCTCCTTCTGATGGCGGTTATATAGGTCCAAGTACTCGGGCTCCTCAAGCCACTGGTAGAACTCTTCATTCATGATAAAGCTGCGTGCCTCCTCCCATGGTTTACCAGGTGTGACAAAGGGAGAGGACGCTAACTTCTGTTTGAACTCCAGCCTCATCTCTGCTCGTCTGCACTCATTACGCAGATGTTCCAGGTGGGCATTAAATATGTCCTCTGCCTCAGCAGTCTCCAGTAGATCTGAGGGAATTCGCTCATCTTCCATGTTATCAATGTGGGATGTATCCTCCCACGGCGAGTCCTCCAGAACAACAAACCAGTGGGCAAAGTGCTGCTTGGACTCTAGGACCTTCTGTACCCCAGACCAGCTCAGCTGATCTATCTCATCCAGGTCAGGCACCAAAGAACTAAGTGCTAAAGGAAGAGTGCTTAAGTATATTTTGCGACGCCTCTCAATATGTTCTTGCTTCAGACGGTAGACATGCTGTTGAAAAAGCTTCTTGCACTTAGCTGTTCCCTCCAAGAAGACATATTCTTTGTATTCTGGGGAGGTGTTCATGCGTCGACTGGTGTTTAACCAGGTCTCATTATGATTCTTTACTATTCGGTTGATTAGCCATTCATAGCGATCCTTGGCAGAAGCTATCTGCTGGCTCTGGAGCTTCAGGGCTTCAAAATATGGAATTATCTTGGGCTTGCCCCTGCTCTTATCAATAAGTTGAACCAAAGTGAGGAAGGCAAGGTCTACATTTATATTTGAGCGTGCAGATGTCTCAACTACTGGTAGACTCTTTTTTGTGATAGCAAAGGTGTGTGCATCCTTGATGTAGCGTTCAACTCCTTCATCACACTTGGTAAGGACCAGCACAATGGGCTTCTTTGTCTTGCTAAGCTGACCATACAGGTTTGTGACAAATTTCAGCTGGTCATCAAAGTTGCGGTTCATGCCCCGGCTGACATCAACGCAAAGCAGGAAGCCATCAACCTGCAGCTTGCCCTCAGGCATTTGTTTTTGCTCAAAGTCTTGCTCCAGACCCAGCTGATCTGTACAGAAGTACATGAGCTTCTCTGCTGAAGCCAGCTTGGTTGCAGCTGCCCGTTTGATGTAGGGCTGCATAGCAGTGCTACGGTGTGGCTGAAATGTCTGGTCGTCGATGAATTCAGTTTGCTCCACAACATGCATCCTACACTCAGGTCCCTCCTCCAGAACCCGTGACACCTCCCCCCAAAACAGAAAGTGATCATTATTAACCACTCGACCCCCAAAGTCACTAGTGCTCAACACTGATGTGTGGTCCAAGTAGAAGTCATCTGCACTTGGTCGCACAAACCTATTACACAAACAGGACTTCCCAACCCCACATTGCCCCTTCTCTTTCTCTGTTCCTGACAAACCCACCACAATGAGGTTGTAAATGGGCGATCGGGCATCTTGCTTTTTCGCCATCATAGTCTGCTGACGCTCATCCTGCCATAAACAGGCACTGTATAAAGGAGTTCACTTGAATGTTTGTCCATAAAGTTGCTGATCCACAGGGGAGATCAGATTTCACTTTCTCCTGCCGGGCTTTGATTTTAATAAATAGCAGTGCGGTGATATGAGCAGAGGGTTCTTTCATTCATTCCTCATACGAATCAGATCCTGTCAAAAAAAGAAACAAAAAAACAAAAAAGAAATCAGACAAACTGAGCAATCAACAAAAACACAAGTTGAAATAAAAGAGAGAAAAGAAGAGAAAATTTGTACAATGGAATAATTGTCACACTATTAACCATAAGACATATTAGGCAACTATGATAAAAACTAAAAAGATTTCATTGTCAAAACATGCTACTCTATGTGGTAATGGACTAATGTTATTGACAGTACTTTTGCTTACAAAATGTACAACATAGCCTTTTTTTATATTTAAATCCTTCTTAATAAAAGAACAATCTCTAATAATAATGGAATATGAGAATGACAAGAGGCCCATTTTATTCAACCTTGTGCCCATTTCCTTTGTATACCAACTGATACTGAAAGAATGGGCTCCTCTCAATGGTGAAGGCTGGGTATAATACTCAAGAGCAAAAAAAAGTGTTGGCTCTTTGATTCAGAGTTCAACTGGTTATTAGGCTCTAATTACTGTCCATGGTCATGACTATGGCTTTGATCGTGAATCAAGTCTGATCATTTGTCAAAAGCAATTAACTGTAATATGTGTGACATCACTGCATTAATATTATTACTGTAAGCACCAAGTTGTGATCAAACACTGCCGTAGTTTTGCCATCAAGTCTCTAGCTACCAGCAAGAGCATAATGAAGACAGTGTTAATGGAAACCAGTCACAACGTCTCTTGAGAGGGGCCTCGGATTTTAGTTGTACAAGTAATGACAAAAATACAGTCATTACAACTCAATTTCAAATGAGGACACACGCTGATTTTTTTTTTTTTTTTTTTTGGGCAAATTTCATTAAATTGTCAGGCAGATTTATTGTCCACTCCAGGGCTGTAACTGTTGTTGAAGCTGCTGAGTATTTTATCAAATCATGTAGTATGAAAATGTCAAAAATGCCCATCACATTTTCCCTGAGCCCAAGGTGAAATCTTCATATTACTTCTCTGTATGAAAAAAAACCCCAAAGGATATTCAATTTGTTATCATGGAAAACTAAGCCAGCAAATACCGACATGTGAGCAGCAAGATCAGTGAATTTTCTGGTATTTTTTGCTGAAATAGTTCTTGACTTTGATGATTACTTTGATTGTCCAAATGTTTGCCAATTAATCTGATATCAATCCAACTAATTGATTAATCCACTCACTTCAGCTGTGCTCCACTGTCTCTAGATAAATTCCTGTAACATCAAACCACGATCAAAATAATTACATTAATCCCAGGGGAAAACATGTTGGGAGTGGTGCTCTTTAAAATGACAATGTCAGCTGATCAGAGAGTAGGGTGACAGGCATGAAAATGACTGCTGTTAGCACCTCAGTCTCCATTTCTCAACAAAACTTAACACCCCTTCCAAATAAACGAAGCAACAGCTATCGGCACCATCTCCATAGACAAAACAGCGAATGAATGAAGAACTTACTCACAAAAGTGAGACACATGTGCAATCCATGCCAAAAGACACTGAATTTGCTCAGCCTGCTAAGACTGTTATATTATTACATTACTGATTAATACTTCCAGTATTATAGAACTGATGCAATTCTGATACAATAGTCAGCTCATAAGTCCTATGAAAGGGGCGAAAATGATCAACCGCACTCTGCAGTCAAAAACATAATGAAAAAAAAAAAAACATGAATTACAGACTTACGATGAAACGAATAACCTGTCACATGAAGTGATCACACATTAGAAACAAACAGCTCCAGCAAACAGCTCCGGCAGGGTCGAAAGCAACCGGCAGTCCACACCGCTCAGCTGAGCCAGGCCCGATATCCAAACGAACAGACAAGTTCTTACAAATAGAAACAACCAAACTGACCCCATCCAGCGACATCCAAATATACAGTTTACTAAAGCGTGCCTTCAAGCAATTTCATTTACATAACCTACTTACTCACATGAGATTTGCTAACGTTATATGTTGCACAGGATTAACAGTTAACATGGGCTTTAGGGTGCACTGAGAGGGGCTGACCACGCCAGGCCTGCTGTCTACATAATGAAATTAGAGCCGAAATCAGGGGTAGCCAACCTTCTCCACGCCGACAGACAACGTTAAAAGGGAATTTATTTACTCAGGTGTCTAGGGTGTAGCACTCGACAGCCTCACTGGGAAATCGCCCATAAAAGAAGAGGAGAGAGAGCATGTAGGGTACATACCATCGCATTTCTCCCTTTCTCCTCTTGCATCTGTCAGGCCAGCGCTTGCCGCAGCCCTCGCCGCCTGATGTGCATAGGCATAAAGCCGCAGAATACACTATGGGGTCGTCTCAATTCACAGATAATACAGATTATCCTACAACTTGTGCGATGGGGTAAATTGATTTAAATATCAATTACCCACGTCTGGATTCTCTTATTTAGCATTACTGTTTTCGTTGCAATTAAACAAGGGCAAGGAAGAATTAAATACCCCGAATAATAGAACAATCCAGTTTTGTTCCTGCGATAGTTTTTCCTCATGAGAAATTTGGGCGTGTGAAAAATCTTCTTAGCCGTCTTCTCCTCGGTTCACCACGTTGCTTTTTCAATAATTATTCTGTCCATTGTTGTGCCCACATAATGCTGGGCCGGTCGCGCACACGAGACAACGGTGAGTTTGTTGCAATCGCCGTGGTTGCTTCGTCTGAAATATGCGTCCGCCGCAACACAAATTGTTCATGTCCTGATCAATTTATGAGCAGATTGCGTGCGTGAAAGTGATATTTCTGCCAGTTTTCCGATAATGGCGGCGGCCCTCCTCCCCGGACCTAGTTCTCCTCTTCTTTTCTTTGGGAAAAGGGAGCTGTGGAGACAGCAGCAGCGGAGAGAGGGACTCACCCAGCGGCGCCCTCACACAACTGCAGCAGGTCGGTTCTCTGCTGCTAGCTCACCAGTATCCTGCTGCCTATGCGGGGCCTCGTTACTCGAAAGTAATCGATTTCTCGGCATTCAGTCCATTTTTCAAAAGTATTGCCACAATTTTTGCCCCACACTCGCCAGAGAGCAGCCATTTGTCTCTGTGATGAACTGTTTCCCACCACACCGGTTGCATCCTCTTGATAAAACGTCCAGGAGTCGTTTAACATGAGCTAACGTTACTGCTTTTCCTGTGAATGTATGAGGCGGCTGCACCAGCAGATGTCCACGGTTCCCGTCATTTTATTATTTTTATTTTTTTTTTTTTTTTTGGTACATTTAAGACTCAAACTTGTAGCTAACGCAAGGTATGAAAAGTTCGCCCAGAGAAGAGCAGGTTTCAGGAGCACACAAACAATGTTTCACAGGGTTACACCAACTTATAGTGAACATTTGTATGTGCTATAACGTTAGAGGGTAACTTAACATTAAGCACCGGCTATTTTGCAACGGCTACTAGCTAGTGTGTGGGTTTTTATCTTATATTAATGTTAGTTACACCAAAAAGTATAGCTAATAAATAGTTTTAAAGCTTCGTAAAAGATGACATTTAAACTCAATTAAATTAGCGGTTAGCTACTGTTAACTTAAACGGTTGGTGAGGTGACGTTAGCTAACTAAGCATAACCGTTTAAGTCCTTAACTCCAGTTCATTTTTTCCCCAGTACAAATACACACCGGGAATGTTAAGGCCTTAAACAAGTATGCTTTAGAAGACAAGTACCAGGTCTAGCGTTTACTGTAACCCGTGGCCTGTAGCTTAGGAATAGAAAACTTTTATTTTGAATGACGAAAAGGGATAAATCTCGACTAAAAGTCGCTATATTCTATCATATCACAGTGTAAATAAAGAGGGAAATCACAGGATCATACACAGGACCCTCAAGAGTTTCCCACAGGTCCAAAGCAAATAAAAGGAATATAACTTATATAGGAATTGTATTCTTTGACATCAGTCTAGTGGAGGCAGCCACGTAAAGTGTGTCCCTGTAGTCTGATGTATTCATAAACTGGCCTGTAGAAGTTCACGCTGTACACCCGCTCAGCTCATCCATCCTTTATAGAGGCAGGCTTCAGTCATCGGCATCATATCTCATTACTTTTCGCAGATCATTAACTTTAGCGTTGTCGCCTCCTAGCGGATTTATAGGCCACAATCTGCCTGAAATCTTCTCTCATCTTGGCAGTGAAGGCTTAACGCGGTCACAGTTTTTACATGAAAGATTTCAAGCTTTTTTTTCCCCTTTTTTTTTTCTTTACTAACTAGAAAGTTACCGTGCTGTGAGTTTAACCGTTTGGATCCCGAATGCGTTTATACAAAGCTGCTGGGAAAAGGAAGTCAGCCAGGCAAAGGATTGTGTGGCTGAGGAGCTTCACCTTCAGCTGTGCAAGGAACCAAAACTGTGGTCAGCACCAGACTGCAGCTGCTGGAGAAGGAAACGGGAGAAACAGCTCATTGCTCACTTTTATCACAATTATTAGGTAAGACCGGGTAGGCATATTTGTATGTACTCAGTGTATATGTTTCTGCATGTCTGTAGAATTGCTTTATGTGCAAGTTGCATACAGTTTTCTTGTCATGCTTGTACCGTGTTTCAGTTAAATTAATTAAAGCTTTTCATGCTTAAAGTTGCTTAAATCAAAGTAGAACTGTCACAGTGCAAAATACTTTTATGAGGAAAATTCTGCAAGAAGAGTTGTGTCATTGTTTTCACAAGTGTCCTGTTGTAAACTTAAGGAACAAGAAAAATTCTTGTGTTTGTGATGCTGGATGAAAAGTAAAGCAGTCATCAGACTCATTAGGATTCAACTGCTGGGAATAAAATATAATCATAATCCATTGCCCTCACAAAAACAGAGGAATGGGAGCCAGTTCAGTGTAATTGATATTTATTACCACTAGGAAGAGCCCTAAGCTTTCCTATAATTCAGAACATCAAGAGGAGTTGATGTAGTGATAAGCTCCTGGTTGTTGTCCCAGTGATCATGCAAAGGAAGTTACATTATTGACCTCTTACTCATCCTTTTGTTGTCGGAAAACAGACTTAAGATGACTACGCCATAGGTTTGAGATATTTTTTTTGTTTCTAAATTCCAGCTACATAAACAAATATGTTTCCACAGCTTGTTGATACACAGGGTTTTGTTTTACGCCTTGATCAATTTATGAAGTAGCCTTTGTGGTGTAATGGGGATCTGGGGGATGAGAGGCAGTAGAGGTGAGAGCGGGGTGAAAGGGATGGCAGATGGGTGCTGAAGGAGTTCAGCACAGATGGACAATAGGTAGGAAATGGCGTGTCTACCGAGAGCATAATGAACAGTGGGGAAAGCAGGGTTAGGTAACCCAAAACTATGTTCAAGTCTATTTTTTATTTTTGTGGCAAACTTCATAACAACTCTACACTGAAGTGTGTATAATGCAACATAACTTAAAAGACAGGAAGTAAATAAGAAAGATAGAAATAGACCATTTGAAGATGTAAAGATTAGCATGGTGAGATAAGTTTGAAGTATTATATCAAATTTATTATGCCACATTACGTGTGTGTGTGTGTGTGTGTGTGTGTGTGTGTGTGTGTGTGTGTGTGTGTGTGTGCGTGTGTGTGTGATAGAGAGAGAGTGGGAGAAAAGAGAAACAGAAGAGAAGAGAGAAATTTTCCACCACGCCTAAATAAGTCATCATCCTTCTGTGATTCACTGTTACACTGAATCGGAAAACCTTAGCAATTTAAATACAAAGTGAGGAACCATTAGTATACATCAGGCTCAAACACTCTGCAACACAAGCAGTCTGTTTATGACAGGAAGGTTATTCCAGGATCTCTGGATTTCTTCCATAATATGTCAGATGTTCAAAATTAGTTTTTGAGTTTAATGTAATTATTTGAAATTGAAGTCAGGCAGAAGGCTGTAGCTGTGAATTCAATATCCTTAATAGATGAGAGAGACACGTTTGACTTGCTTTGGAGATACTTCACCACTTTTAATAAATAAGGTGGTAAAATTATTGTGCATCTTTTACAGTGTTTTGGTGTTTAACAGAAGAGGTTGTAGTGACAGTTGAGCAGGATAGAAAGTGGGTTCATTCCTTGAGAAGTAGTTAGTTGAAATAAATCAACTCAGTTCTTCCATACATATTTTAATAGCAGTTACACTTTTGGCAAGTGTTAGACTCCAGTTCATTCAAACATAACACAACGGCTTCTCTTTATTTGAAATGAATGATGTGCACATACAGGAGACTGAACAAAAATTTAGAAAGGTATAGTTCAGCTTAGAATTGAGCGCAAGCAAATGCCCGTGAAGGAAGATCCTGAACATCAGGAAACAGCTAGGAAGGAAATCCTTCTTACAGGAACTGCTAAACAAAGATAGGAACGCTGATTGAAAAAAAAAAAAAAAAAAAACTCAGCTGGAAAATAACGCAGCTTAGGTAATGAAGATGGACTTTACAGTTAAACTGTAGTTTCGTTCTACTGTTAAACTGTAAAGTTAATCAGTAAAGTTAACTGTCTTTTCGATTTCGCTGGCACTAAGGTTCTTGCCAGATGCTGTTATGTGTAATGTGTGCAGAATAGAGAAACCAGATGTTTTAGGAGAGTACCCTCATGTTTTCCACATGCATATGGTTACACATGTCGTGTCTTAGATGCCCTGCTGCCAGCAATGTGTGTGTCTGAGACACCTGTGTATGGTTATGACTCAAGTAAATTTCTAGTTGACTTTTCTCATAAGAGTAAATAGGACTTAAGAAATACCCAAACATAACCAACTGTGAATTTGTGCACGGAAGCTAAGGTTTCAGAGGTTTCACTCATCAGATGAACTACTATGTGTTGTATTCCAAAATTTTGTTTTATGTTCAGTTATTTATAATTATTTATTTATTTTTATGATTGCATTTTAGACACTTGCTGTCTTATGAATAAAGTATGGCCACTTCCAATGATCTTCACCTTTAGTCCATGTGACCCTGGGAGCTGTGGTGTTGAAAGCAGTAGCTGCTGGAGAAGTCTTCCTGGTGAAATTTGTCCCAAGTGAGGTTTCAGACTAAAACCAAAGCCCTTGTGACACCCAGCTGAGGGAAACCAGGGCCTGAGCCTGAGCCTTAGCCTGGAAGTGGAACTCACAAATAAGCTACTGGTGGTCAAACATGAACCCATTGTGCTCATATGTTCTCCTATTAACTCTAATAAACTCATTTTAGCTCACAGGCCTCGCAACATCTTATTCAAAATGTTTCCTGAATGCACTGTTTGGCTTTGATAGGGGAACACAACAATACCTACCATTCTGCTATAGTTAACTTTCCTGTGCCGACTGAATGATCAACCACCATCTCATTGTATGAGTTTCTTTTGATTTTTGCATTTTTCTATACAAAATTGACCTGCAGTGACTGATCATTTGAGGTGATGCTGGTGAATAGAGCACCTATAACTCAGCGTGGGAATGCAGTGGGGTAGCTGTGTAAACTACAGGGTCAGGGAGGCTTAATTTTCAGTAAGAAAAGCTGTGAGGGAAAAGGCTGGACCTGGCAGAATTGCTTTCCATTTACAGTAAAAGTGGGCGGGGCACCAAAATGAGGTTTTGAGTGACACCAATCGGTACACCATCTTTTACACAGTTTAATGAGTGTGGCACTTTCACTTCTTCCCTAAACGTGTACACTTGCATACATTCAGGAGTGATAGGGAGGGAGCAGCATGGAGATTTATTTTTCTCCTCCCTTTAAGCACAATTGTGACAGCCAGAGATTGAGAAGAAGAGCAAGAGACTTTCTCCATCTGGCTAACATTATTCAGATTCCTCAGTGTTGGATATTTGATGATGCTGGCAAGGGAAAGAGAGTGAGGCGTGGAGACAGAGTGGGGGAAAATGGGGTGAGAGGGGAGACATAGGGAGGGAAACCAGAGGAGGGTGCTGTTCTCCCACACAGAGGATGTGGCCTTGTCTGCACTCCCCAAAAATGCCTAGAATGTAAGAAAAGAGAAATCTGACAATCCATGCAGACAGCATATTTTATGTTAAATTACTGCTATGTTAAAAATTAAAATTTGTTGCATTGTGAATATTGCCAGGAAAAACCAACCAGCAGGGGAATACGATAGCTAAGACTTACATCAGATTAATAACAGACTTTCAGATATCTGCAAAGAGATATTTTGATGCCGGCATAAGTCATTTCATCAGCAGTGGAAGACAGCCACGAAGAGACAAACAGTCTTGCTGGTGAAACGCTTCCATAACTCACATCCCCTGTGAATCTGTCTCAGCTTGTGGGAGAAAAGGGAGGGAGCAAACTAAACTGGGAGGGTAGGAAAGAAAGAATGTACTGAGATCTCATCATGTGATTTCTGTTTTTTTTTTCTTTTTTTATATAGCCGTAGATTGATTACATGTTTGTAGTTTGGGGCTCTTAGCAAATTTTTCCAAACCCTTTGAGCCCTCTGTTTCTCTGGCTCCTTTTTTTACATTATCCAACAGCATACTTTCCTTTCCTTGACTTTTTTTTTTTTTTCTTAGTCCAGCTGTGTGACGTGTGAGTGGAGTTCCTGCCCTTGTTTCATGCAGTATGGTTTAGCTGGAAGGAGAGGGACTTGTGGAGAGGCGGACATTTACTTTGACCTGTCAAAGGGAGGATTAATTGAAGGTGTAAACAAGCAGAGCTGTTGGTGTTTTGGCCTGAGTGCGTGTGCTCTGTCCTCACAGGGGAGCCAGACGAGGAGGAGGAAAGACGTGGAGAAAGAGACCAAGGCAAAAAGAAAGTGACTGACCGGGAAAGAAATTAAGTTACCTAAATCTGTCGCCCATGGGCGAAGGTGGATGAGAAGTTACAGTTGAGGAGTCTCTCTGCTACTGGAGGAGGGGCACCAGTCCAGGTGGAGAGGGAGAGGGGGGGGGGGCACCAGTTCAGCCTTCTTCCAGCAACAAGAGGACAGGATGAGGTACCAAGGCAGGGTAAGATCCTGACTGCCATGATGCTCTTTGTTGTGTTTTCATGTTCAGTGCTGCACACTAGCTGTGTTTAATGTGTGTGTGAGTGTGTGTATATTATTTGTGCTTATACAGTAAAGCAAATGATCCCATCCATCAGTTCACTGCCTCACTCATGGAGGGAAAAGCAAAACAGAACGATGAGTCACTTGTTTTGGTTGTTTTTTTGTTTTTTTTTGCCAGTGTATGAGTCAGTGTGTAATTTGGTTTTGTATGAGCTTTAACTTAAGCAGTCCAAAGAGGATAAACTTGGTGTTTTTCCACCACATCCATTACTGGCACATCAGAGGTAGGGAGCCAGCTGTGGTACCAGAGCAGCTCGCCCAGGGACAGAGTGGTGGGGCATGCCATATAAGGAAGACAATCCGAATGGAGTCGGTCCAGCAGAGCTTAGTCATGGGGGTCTGGAGCCAAGTCCTACAGTTAGGTTAGCCTCCTTCAAACATGCTGCACCTTCAAACCTGCAGATTTAACCAAAGCTCCCTGGTACTCGGCGTCAAATCCCACATTAAGCAGTCAAGCATGGTGGGAGTCAGTTAGATCAGACTCTTGCTGCTGTAACAAGCAAGCCTCAGGTTAGTTCATTGACAGCAAAGCTGCAAGGATTACACTGTATTCTGGTTAAATCTCCATTCTAAATCTGTAGCCCTTATGGTATCTCAACCAAGGTGTCTCAAAAAAAATGTTCACATCCTTTAAAGATTTCCACTCAGATTATGAAACCCCAGTGACAGCAGTGTTTCTATGTTTTGGATGAAGTTTTTCACCATCAAAAGTGATTTCTTCCCCCACATTTTATGGTGATAAAATTCCTGGGATAAAAGTAAAAAAAAAATCCAACTCATGACTGCTGAGAGATAGATGATTGAAAACAATGTTTGCTGTGTTTTTGAGTTATAAGAAAAAAACAGTGTTTTGTTGCTTGGAGACTCCAGTAGGTATCAGTCCACGGTTAATGCTGTCTTTCATAAATCGAAGAAACAAGTAAGCATAAGAAGATCATTACACGAATTTGGATGTTTCAGACGTTGGAAAGCTTGACACTGTCAGCACAGCAGCGATTATCAGAGATTAACATAAAAGGTGTGAGGCCTTAGGGAGATGGAATGAAAGATTCAGACCAAAGGAGTCTATTAAAGTTCAGAGCCAGGTAGTGTACCATGAAAGGTTGATGTGTATGCTAAACACATGGAGGTGTTTTCCAAGTTTCATTAAGATATGTAACCACCTTTTAAGCAATATGACATTAAATGCGATAAGCAACCACATACAACTCAAACTGAAGCAAGGGTAAATATTTCTGTGCAATTCATATTGATACATTTAGTGAAATACTCTCAATTTATGCAGAATATTTCATTTTAAGTTAACACTTCAGGCTGCACCTTCATTGCATCCTCATACATCAAGCAACGTAGGGATAATTTTACGTTTGCATGAAGCTTGAGCAGCTGCTGACACACAGCATAGAAACATTTGGTGGTATCCACTGAACGCCTGCCCCAAATATGACCCTGACATTCCTTTGTTGTATCCTTTGGAAAATCTGACAGTGAACTGTAAGTGCTACTATTAGTATTTTTAGGAAGCCCACCTGCGGGAGTGGGAGAACAATACTCTAAGGTGAAGCAGAGAGGAGGGGGCAACAGTGGAAGTGTCCTTTGACTTCCTTTTGCTCTCACTTCTTGGCTATCTTCCACTGTTGTCCTCTTGTTTTTTTGAAGGATTTTCCTGCCTCTAATGCTCAGATAGATAGAGATAATGACCTTCTACAGGCATTAACCAGCCAAATGAGACCCTTGAGAGGTTCTTGCATTCAAGAAAAACAGAAGTCCAGTGGAAGTCTGGCCCCTTTGTTCCACTTTCTGCTTGCTATTTATTGTTAATGAATGTATAAAGAAAAACAGCCAGACTTTTCTCATAAATGCCTTTGATGCTGAAGATAGAGTGCAGCTGGTTGGGCTGAGGTGTAGAACGTAGATTACACACAACTTTGTGCGGCTGGATATTTATTATCAGTAAGTATTGACTGCTGACATCTGACACTTATCTCTTATCTCTTTGTATGTGTGTGCACATGACTGTGCATGTGTAATATCATGCTTTAAGGCGTATCTTAGAATTTCACTCTCCCGACATGTATTTATTTCCTGTCTCCAGTATGGTGTTTGCCATCACAGTGCGGTTGACATGTACACACACTTTTCTCACAGCAATGGTTAAACCCGTCTGGTGATATAGAGCCGTGTGTATGGTATATACATCATAATACACTATCTCACTATCACATAATAGATGAGTCTATCCTGTCTGTTTATCATTTGGATGCCTTAAATGTCTCTATTGTTTAATCTTGGCGAGGCTTAATGGAACACTTCTTACTTTGTGTGTTTACAGAGTGTTGTTTTGGTAATGTGTTCAGTAAGTCTTGTGTCATTTGCTCCGATACTTTGAAGATATTTTTGAAATACATATTGTCTTGCTTCATAAATAGATTCTATTTTGAAATATGTTATGTGGCAATTATTGCAATACTGAGCACCAGATGTTCATTCTTTCATAACAGGGTGAATGTGGAGTGCATCAGATGAACTTGGAATAGGCCTTTTGTGCCCCCTGCTTGTCAGCAGAGTGTAACTACAACTCAGCTAGAGGGTTATCAGTAAGAACAGAAATCATTTCCGTCTCTGGTTTTAAAATGTGAAGAAACTCATGTATCCAGTATAACTCATTAATTCTGTCACTCTAACACAAACTGTTAGATGGCAGTCTGTCTACAGCACTATACCAAATGAGACTCTTCTCAGCTGAACTGTGACAGGTGCTTCATCTGTGTGACTCTCTGTAATGTCTCTCCTTCTCCCTCTTCCTGCAGGAGGTGGACATTGAAGGAAGAGTGCGCCTGGTGATGGAGAGTGCGCTGACTGCGCGGGACAGGGTCGGGGTGCAGGACTTTGTCTTGCTGGAAAATTACAACAGCGAGGCAGCCTTCATAGAGAACCTGCGGCGACGCTTCAAAGAAAACCTCATCTATGTAATAAATCTAATTTTCCTCATATGTTCCAAAAACATTTCAGTTGCTGTGTTGAGACATGTTTGAATGTAATGTCTGTTCTTGTAATGTTTTTGGCTCAGACATACATTGGCTCAGTGCTGGTGTCAGTGAACCCTTACAAAGAGCTGGAGATTTACTCCAAGCCACAGATGGAACGTTACCGAGGGGTCAGCTTCTACGAAATATCGCCTCACATGTGAGTCAAGTTGTTGTCCTTAGACATTTTTTAGCACACTCCTCTGCTGTCAGCAGCCATGATAACAATCACATAACATGCTGAGAACTATATATTACTAAACTGATTCTCTGTGATCGAAGAGGATGTATTAAGTTATGACTGACGATCAGTAATATGCAATGATTATTCTACGTTCTATGCCTAACCTTCTAACAGGCTTTCTACAGCTCAGTTAATATTTACCAGAGAGGATCTGTATATACAATTAAGACCAAACTCTCACTGAAATACATTTTGCTTTATAAACTTGCCTCATATATATTATTAATTGACCGTATTGAAGTATTTTACCAAAAAATATTATAGCTGCTTTATTGTTAGTATCAGAAAATCAGTTTGATATCAGATTAAGACTAACTAATTAGCATGGAAATGTAATTTTGCAATGTTTACGCACAAATAAATTGAATGAACAGCTGACTGTACAGCTATAGTGAGTCATAACAAAAAAAAGCGCCATTCCTGTTGCAATAACTTCCTTGAAGTTCCCCCGTGTTTTCAGTGTATTCAATCACAATGGTTTAACTGTATGTTGAATTCTAGCACTGCTTTTGCGTTTTCCCTCAGCTACGCTGTGTCAGACAACACTTATCGAGCAATGCGGACTGAGAGGAAGGACCAGTGCATTCTCATATCGGGTGAGAGTGGAGCAGGTAAAACAGAGGCCTCCAAGAAGATCCTCCTCTACTACGCTGTCACCTGCCCCACTAATGATCACATGGCTGCCCTTGGTGACCGCCTACTGCAGTCCAACCCTGTCCTGGAGGTATGAATTTCAAACTGAACAGCATTATCATTTAGACTTATTTATCCTTCACAGTTCACTGAATGCTATTATCAGATTGATCTGAAATACTTGCTTTCTCTTGATTGTTTGATTTTGTTATTGTATTGTTGCCCCTAATTTCACTTCCTCCCTCTAATTTCCTCCCTCAAACCTCCCTTAATTTGTGCAGGCATTTGGCAACGCCAAAACGCTGAGGAATGACAACTCCAGCCGCTTTGGGAAGTACATGGATGTCCAGTTTGACTTTAGGGTAAACACTCCTTCCTTGGTTTTCTCATCCTTTATATAAATCATAAGCCGTTACACCACACTGACAACATCACATTTAATGTAACCATATCAAAGATAGTGGCTCAAACACTGAATCCTCTAAAGTCATCAGTAAACCTGATTTCACAGTTCTTATCATCTCCTATCTTTTTCGATAATCTCTTCTAGGGGGCACCAGTGGGCGGTCACATCCTGAACTACCTGCTGGAGAAATCTCGTGTAGTACACCAGAACCATGGTGAGAGGAACTTCCACATCTTCTATCAGCTTCTGGATGGAGGGGACGAAGACCTGCTTAAGACACTGGACTTGGAAAGAAACCCTCAGAGCTACCAGTATCTGGTCAAGGTATGTATGGTGCAGAAGTCTTATGAATTTCAAACTGAGGTCTACGCAATTGTAGGGTCGTTTGTGGCGTAACATTTAATTGTCTTGTTTAGGGTAACTGCCCCAGAGTCAGCTCCATTAGTGACAAGAATAATTGGAAAGTTGTGATGAAAGCCCTGCCTGTTATTGGCTTCACTGAGGAGGAAGTGCAGGTAAGTAACAGTCACAGCAATGAACGATAGTTGCCATTATGCAGGCAGCAACAGTGCTGTTTTGTTTTTCACTCATGTTCTCTGGTTTAACACATTTACCAAGCAGATTCAACTGTAGAGTCATAGGAATGAGTCCAAGAAAGGCAATGTTCTCACAATGTGCATTATACTGGGAATATTATTTTCAGTCATGAACCTGCCCACTCTTTCTTATCTTACATTATTTACACTGGCAAAACATCACATTTCTTATCAGCATAAAAACATTCAGGACTCAGAACAAATCCAAAAATAGTGTGACAAGTTTAAACCACAGAGTTCTGTGCTGCTTTAATAGTAAAAAAAAAAAAATCGACATTTTCTTCATTCATTGCTTTTCACCAGAAAAGGTTTTTGTATCCCTAAGGCTCAGCTATTTTTAATTCCGTTTTTACTTCATAAAACATTTGCAGAGGCAAAAAGTTTTGAATCCTTCCTCCATTAACTTGCTGTCTCATGCATTTGTGGTCACCGTTCAAAAGTGTCATTTTGCATAATTGTATCTTCTCACTCTCAATTCTGTTTCTGACTGCCATTTTAATGATATCAACATATTGTGAGTGACTATTGTAATAACTGCCCAGTAAAATACAAATGCTTCACCTATGAGGTTGTTGTTAACTGCTTTCCTGTGGCTGACCTCAGAAATTGTTGAACATCATCGCCAGTGTTCTTCATCTGGGAAACACTCAGTTTGCGGAAGGGGAGGAAGGAGAAACTTATATCACCACTGAGACCCAGATAACAAATCTTGCAAAGGTCAGAACAGTCCCACTTGTATTACTGGATGTTCAAATATGCACATAGAGTCACAAAAAGGCATCGCTGAGAACAGATGTGTTGTTGTTTTCTAGCTGCTGGGTGTTGATGGCTCAGCCCTGAGGGAGGCACTCACTCACAAGAAACTCACTGCCAAAGGAGAGGAGGTGACAGGCTTTTTGTCCTTGGTCCACATATTTTTAGGTGTTTTGGTGTGTATCGCGGGGTTGTATAATGTTGTATGTACATTTGTGCATTACAGATGATCAGCCCACTCAGTTTTGAGCATGCAATGTCTGCCCGTGATGCCTTAGCCAAGGCTGTGTATGGTCGGACCTTCACTTGGTTGGTGGAGAAGATCAACCAGTCGCTGGCTCCGAAGGTGCAGTAAACATCTGATAACAACTCAGAGACCGTAGTGAAAATTCCATCATTGTGTTCTGGGGCTGTTTCTGTGTTTTACCATTAATTACATGATGTGTACTTTATATGTTATGCAGGATGAAATCTACCACAGCAGTAAGTCCTCCTCAGTCATAGGACTTCTAGATATCTATGGCTTTGAAGTCCTACAACACAATAGGTATGAGTTATACTCCTATACTATACTTATTACCCTTTTTCTGTCACACCTTAATCTGCTTCTCATCACAGTATATGAACCAAATTCTTTGCCAATAGCAGCCTCTGATATACATATTTTTTGCACATACCTCTAGTATAAAACTGATCTAAATTCCCTCATATTTCTGCCTACAGCTTTGAGCAGTTCTGCATCAACTACTGCAATGAGAAACTCCAGCAGCTCTTTATTGAGCTCACCCTGAGGTCTGAGCAGGAGGAGTATGAGACAGAAGGAATTGCAGTGAGTCAATTTGTTGGTTGGGTTGTAAAAACAATTTATTTATTCACATTTCGATTTCCATTGCTAACACAACTTCTTCTTTCCCCCTGATGTGTCTCACTAATTCCAGTGGGAGACGGTGCAGTACTTTGACAACAAGATCATTTGTGACCTGATAGAGGAGAAGCACAGAGGCATCATCTCCATTCTGGTACAAATGACAACTCCTTGTTTTTATTTCGGTCTCCAAATATGGTGCTATGTAAGTTAAACAGTGTGACTGACTTTCAGGATGAGGAGTGTCTGAGACCTGGAGAGACCTGCGATGTCTCCTTTTTAGAGAAACTGGAGGACACACTGGGCGGCCATCCCCATTTTGTCACGTAAGTATCTTAATAGATATAATATTGTTTGATATAGACCTACAGAGTTACAGCCTCTTAAATCTGCAGATTTATGTGTGTTTGTTTCCACATCTCCATGCATATGTCTTTCAGTCACAAATTGGCGAATGGAAAAACTCGCAGGGTAATGAGTAGGGAGGAGTTCAGGCTGCTGCATTACGCTGGAGAGGTCAACTACAATGTCAGTGGTAAGCTCTAACTCAACGCAGTTGAGTTGTGTATCATTATAAGAGGTGACACTTATTACAGAGCGCCACCCATAACCCAGTGACTCCTTAATGACAAACTGCAGTGTTCCCGTTTGTCTCATTCAGGTTTTCTGGACAAGAACAATGATTTGCTGAACAGGAACCTGAAAGAGGTAAGCATAATGAAAATGTACTCGGTGTAGCCTCACCGCAACTCGCCGTTACTTGAGCGAAGAGGAAGACGTGGGGCTGTGCCGTGCTGACATGTGGTTGTGTGGTTTGGTCTCTGTTCAGGTCATGTGTCAGTCAGACAACCAGATACTAAGTCACTGCTTCCGCAGAGAGGAAGTGATGGACCAGAAACGCCCAGAGATGGTGATCACACTCCCCAACGGGGGGGGGGGGGGGGGGGGGGGGGGGGGGGGGGGGGGGGGGGGGGGGGGGGGG
>JBBMJY010000004.1:8118748-8183782 GCA_037833715.1 Toxotes lorentzi
CAGACAACCAGATACTAAGTCACTTCTTCCGCAGAGAGGAAGTGGTGGACCAGAAACGCCCAGAGATGGGGAGCACACTCCCCACCCCCCACCCCCCACCCTCTCTCTCTCTCTCTCTCTCTCTCTCTCTCTCTCTCTCTCTCTCTCTCTCTCTCTCACACAGTTTCGCTCTCTCTCTCACTCTCACTTTTGGAAAACTACACACACAGACAAATGTACAGAAAAGTTAGTTTCTTTGTTTGTTTCTTTATCTGTCCTGTAGGCTGCCACTCAGTTTAAAAACAGCCTGATGAAACTTATGGACATCCTCATGTCTAAAGAGCCATCGTACGTGCGCTGTATCAAACCTAATGATGCCAAGCAGCCAGGTACCCTTTGACTCATTGAATTTGTTGTGCTGTATATTACTGCACTGTTATTATCAAATAAAAGCTGGTTTTTGTCTCAAATGAGAACATGCTCAAACAAATTAAGGCAGATTCTAAATAAAGATCAAGGAATAAAAGGGGTAAAAAAAAAAAAAAACTGTTACCTGTGCTATTTTGGTTCATATGTTACATAATAATGATAAAAGATTTCCACACAATTATCAGTACAACATTGTCACAATGTACTGTCAGTCACTAATTAGATTAATTCTTTCTCTGGGCTTAATGCTGCTGTTAATAAAGCTCAGAGAAATCCTGCAGATTCACAATAAAAGTCTCTCAGGGAAAGCAATAAATTATGCCCTTTGAAGTATTTTCATATGAAATAGACTCAGGAAGTGTTGGGTTTGCTTCCACAAGAAATTAGCACACATGATACAGTTAGAAAACAAGGTTTATCACTAAAATACAAAAAAGGACACATGAAACAGGGAAAATTTTAAATAAAGCCAGGTCTGTAATAACATAATAAAATAAATGAAGGCCTGATTTCTTCATTCTTCAAATAAAGGCCCCAGTCACTGCTTGAGAACTCATATAGTATAGTATGTGTGCCATATGTTTTTTTGTTAGTGTATCATTGTCAGCAGTGAATTAGATCTCTGCCTGCAGGAAGGTTTGATGAAGTTCTGGTGAGACACCAGGTGAAGTACCTGGGCCTGATGGAAAACCTGAGGGTCAGAAGAGCTGGCTTTGCCTATCGACGTCGTTTTGAAGCCTTCCTGCAAAGGTGACTGATCATCTCTCCCGACGGATTACAGCTTCAGTGACTGTTTATTCTGCCTTCTGTCATTATCTACATAATTATCTACAAATTCCCTTAGGTACAAGCCCCTGTGTCCCGAGACGTGGCCCAACTGGCATGGGAGACTTGCTGATGGTGTGTCCACACTGGTCAATCACCTGGGCTACAAACCAGAAGAGTACAAACTGGGCAGGTAATGAGAGAGGACAAAGTGGCAGCATTTCTTAGGGATCAGATTATGGGTCGGCCCTCGCTAAATATGTGTCTGTACATCGATGCAGTGTCACCTTTGTGCTCATCACACTTTTTTTGTCTACTGTCTGCAGATCAAAAATCTTCATCCGTTTCCCAAAAACTCTCTTCACCACAGAGGATGCACTGGAGGCAAAGAAGCCAGACATAGGTTAGTAACAGTAGAATAAGGATTAGAAATACTGGGATGTCACAGTTGACTCCCAGTCACATATTACCTTTGTGAAGTACATTTGTAATGTGTCTAGCGTGCCAGAGAGGTGATAATTCAACTCTTTCTGAGGCTATAGTTGTGGTACCGAAGTGTTATTGTTGTACTGCAACATTTTGTGAGATGTTCATAGTATTGTGTTCACACCTATAGAAGAAGCGAACCGTCTCCTCAGTGCAAACATCACCTTCTATCACAGTGAATATATTTTAAACACAGTCGCTTTGGATTTATAATGAATGCACAACACGGCCCGGAAAGGCACAACATGTGTAATCATTTAATTACATCCTATGCTGAATCACTTCCTGTGCCGGTGGTATCCACAGCAGGACCTCTGGAACACCTTGATGGAGAAGCTTAAATCCACTTTTAGCCTGTTTTCTTTGTTTTGTTCCAGCTTTGACTCTGCAGACGTCATGGAGAGGCTACAGGGAGAGAGCCAAGTACCAGCGCATCCGACGTGCAGGTCAGAGCACCTCCCACTGTTGACTACAAACAGACAGAACTGGTCAGGTTTATTATGTTGTGATATTTTATGCTCTTATAATTTTGATGCCTGTTGGTTTAACCTTCCAAACAAGCTTTAGTTCCAGTTACTTTTCAGATGGGGTTTTACTTTCACTTATACTTCACATGCACATAAAAATGCTTTCCGATCACCATCAAAGTTCTGTGGGCGACCTTTCCACAACATCTGGTCCACACTCCAGTTCATGTATTTGTCTGGGCATACGTGGTTTTGTGTTTTGTTTTTTTTTTTGCTTGTTTGTTTTTAATTCTGTGTAGATTTTTTTTTTTACTTTATTTCACTTTTCCAACATGTCTTTTTGGGCCTAAGTTGACTTTATGTTTCAGTTAACTGTGCTATACTAACCTTGGGATGTTCCTTTTGGCTGAGTATAAGAGTTGTCCTGGTGTTAAGATCTGCATGTATGTGTATGTATAGTGATAGTGATCCAGTCTGGGTGGCGAGGGATGAAAGCACGCCGGAGAGCAAAGAGGCGTCGACAGGCTGCCGAGTTAATCCGCAGGTGTTTGACTGATACTTTCTTACTGTTTGTTTCTGTATGTATTCATTGAGACTGCATTTTGCATACCCAGTATACTTACTTCCCTTCCTTGTATTATTTTTTTTTAAATCAGGTTCATAAAAGGCTTCATCTACCGTCATGAGGAATACTGCCCTGAGAATGAGTATTTCCTGGATCATGTACGCTACTCCTTCCTCAAGAATCTCCGTAAAAACCTGCCCAAGAGCATTTTGGACAAAAGCTGGCCGACACCTCCCCCCTCCCTTGTTGAGGTACAAACAGCCTTCACACACAGAGATCATCATTGTGCTGCCTGACATTATCACATACAGCTAAAAGTAACAATACAAGTAAGAATCTGTAGAGTTATTACTGCAGATTCTACACTGTCTATTCCATGGTGCCCTACAGGCCTCTGAGCACCTGCGGGTGCTGCACATGAGAAACATGGTCCTGAAGTATTGCAGAAGGGTCCAGCCGGAATGGAAGAAACAGGTACAGCGACTACAGAAGGCACAAGGTTTGTTTTGTTTTTTTCATCTCCTGATTGTTTAAATTTGCTTCGTTTTTCTTTCCTCTAGATGGTGCAGAAAGTTGTAGCCAGTGAGATCTTCAAGGATCAGAAAGACAGCTACCCTCAGAGTGTTGGCAGGCTGTTTTTGGACTCCCGGCTTGGTACGTGATCATACATGCATTCATTACCTCGGTGAATATAAAAACCTGACATTAACTGAGGATTTCCCATTGCTTGACACAGAACGTGAGCAAATCAATCTCAAAGTCATCCAGACTCTCGGAAATGACAAAGTGCAGGTGGGATTGAACTTTTTTTTTTAACATGATGATGATGATGATGATGATAAGTGCTGCCTGGCAGTAATGTGCATCCTTGTGCTCCTCAGTACGGTGCGTCAGTCACAAAGTATGACAGGAGGGGTTTTAAGCCTCGACCTCGCCAGTTGCTCCTCACGAACACCTTTGCTGTGCTGGTGGACAGGACCAAGATCAAGCAGAGGGTTGACTACCCAACTCTGAGAGGTGGAAACTAGCCCTGGGTGTTTTTTTTTTTTTGGTCGTGTTCTTTAGTTCAGTGAGTCCAACCCAGGTTTTCTCTTTAAACAGGTATCTCTGTGAGCTCTCTCTGCGATGGGGTGTTTGTTCTGCACATGCCTATTGAGGACAATAAGCAGAAGGTACAGTAGGACACAGCAGTTATGACTGTGAAGTATACAGCCATGCAGCCACTCTAAATCCAGCTCTGTCTGCCTCAGGGCGATCTTGTGCTGCGGTGTGACCATGTGATCGAGCTGGTGACAAAACTAGCCATGATGGCCAGCAAGATCGACAACGTCAACATCTGCCCGGGCAGGTGAGTCCTGTCTGACTGCTCCTCTGTGCCAGCAGAAGTCCGCAGTTGTTGCTGGTCCGACGGTTCTAAAGTTCTTGTTCTTGTCTTTATTTACTTCCTGTGTGATACGCAGCATTAGGTTTGCTGTGGCTCGTGGCAAGGAAGGAATCATCGATTTTGTCAGGAGCTCAGAGATGAAGGTGGCCAAAGGCAAGCGAGGACATCTGCTAGTGGTGAGTCAGTGTCTGCTCTAATGTCATGAGGGGAGCCTGCAAGGAGTGAGGGTTTTTTTTTTTTATGTTAAAAATATTTCAGCCAGCTGATCTGTGTTCAATCTGTTCTCGTTCTGCAGAGTGTCCCTCGCAGCAACAGCACATGAAGGCACAGAAAACAGCAGCCAGGCAAACGGTAATCCTTTTAGCTGAGGATCGCCTCTCAGAAATAACCCTTACTTGTAAGTTGCAGCTGACAGAATGATACTACAAGCATACACAACTTGCTGAACTAAAGGAAGTTCCTGTATTGATTCATATACATCATCATTATTACAAGAATGTCTTCAGTGTTGCAATGATCACTGATCCTTTTTTTTTTTTTAAATTAGAAAATCATAACATGAAGTCATCACAGTTTCAAATGCTTTGTCTCTTTATTGTCAGTCATACACAAATATATTTATCTATCAAACATAAAATGTCTTATATAAAACACTGTATCTCTGTATTGCAAGAGAAATAAAACAAACCACTTTGAAATAAATAGCATTTAATAAATATGTTAATAAATAGTAAATATATCTTTGGAAAGTCCTGTGGATTGAGGGGGAAAAACAGGATGCTCTGTTCTCTGTTCTGCGAGCTTATTGCTAACTTACAGTTAGAGGTAAGACAGAAACTGTGGGAAATACCCAAGAAATCCCTTAAATATACTGGAATACATTATGTAAAAAAGCAGACCTACTTAAGTGTTGTTGTTGGGGTCACAACACTCTTTTTTTTTTCTTTTCTTTTTTTTGTGAGTCATGACTGTGTTTTGGAAGCCAGTAGGAGGAAGTCTCTTGCTAGCTTAGTGAGGAAAAGGTCTAGATCCCTCAGTATGATATAGCCCTCCACTCTGCGGTCCCATATTGTTTTGGAGCTGGTTTCTGGGTTCAAGGGTGTCTGTATCGTAGGAGAGGTTTGCTGCATGCTCCTCATGTAATTCATCTGGGGAAGAAAGCAAAACCAATTTTTTTTTTAGCAGACTGGTCCTGGTGTCACTTCCTCCAAAGTGTTTGTGTGAGCTAAAACACACAAGCGGGGGGTGGGGGTGGGGGGAGTTGGACAACGTGCGCGTGGATTTCAGACTGTGGATACCTGATTACTGACTTGGCTCATCAGGTCCCTCAGATCCAGCTGAACGTGCTTCATGCTCTGAGGTAAAGTGGTGCGGACCGACGACTGCTCTTTCTCCTCCTTCTCCAGCTGTTTTCTCTTCCAGTCCAGCATATTCCAGTAGGCTTGCATGTCCCTGAAAGCAGCATGCAGTCGTTCCCAGTCCTGAAAGCACAACAAGACAGAATCAGATGACTGCATAACAAAAATGTTGCACAATCCACCCCCCTTCTAAGCTTGATATTCTAAAAGGGGAATTCCACTCAAATTTTTTGCAAGTTTTACATTCTGCAAGAGCAGACATTCTGCCCGTGTCATCAGGTTTCGTTGTTTTGTTTTTTTTTCTCACCATAATGGAAAGCATTTCTCAAAACAATGAAAGAAATTTTCAGAAAAATTTGCGAATATGTTTCGTGGAATAACCAATGTAAAGATTTTTTTTTGTTTTTACGGGATTGTTTTGAAATACAGGCAGATACTAACTGTCAAGTTTAGCCAGCTGGAGAAATCTGTAGAAAGCAGTGGCAGGTTCTTCAACTGGCGGCTTCTGTCCTCAAAATGCTTATTTCCCAACTGCTGCTCCTTCTGTTAATGTAAACATAGTAATGGTTAAAGAAGAGTAGTAGCAAATGCTGGATGTGTACAGAGTTGGCCAGGAATAAGGGGGAGCAGGGAGTTTTTGTTTTTTTTTTCTAGTACTCACATATTTCCTTAGCAGCTGCTGGACACGGGTTCGGGTGGACCTCGTGAGACGGAAGGAGTTGTTATATCTATTCTTCTGGGGGACTGGGGCCGGAGCAGAGTCCACACAGTTCAGTATGCAGCAAAGAAGGATGAGAGCCCGCCACCAAACAGTCATCTGAAACAAACACGTGTAAAACGTGTTACGTTAAATCTGTGCAATGAGAGCGACAGTACAGCTGCACAGCTGCTTTTCACGTATAAATTGATATATCACTTGTTAAAAGTAAAACATGACCTACAGTCACATCACTCCCAGCACAAACTACAGTGTTACAGCTAAAAATTCTCTTTATGGGAACTCCGTCAGTTTCCATATTGGGTATCTGAAAGGAAGTTCATCTATATTTCTGAAAGAAAATCCACTCCACATCCTTCAACCACATGGCATCACCCCACACATGCTGTATTTCTTATCTAATTCAGTAACACTTGGTCTGGTTGTACATTTATGGAACCAGAGTTTGCCTTGATTCCTCTAAATGGTTTTCACTGTGGAGGGAAGCATTTTTTCACCACTGTCTCCTTTTTGTTTGTGGCCTTGCACCCTAAGATGTCTGTGAAAGGTCCTAATCCTAATCCTAATCACCGGACTGCAGATTTCAGACTTTGCCAGCATGCCACATCGGAATACTGCAAGTGCCTGACTACCAGAATCAGAAGTCTAAACTCTATCTTTTCTTTCGGGTTCGCTGGTACTGTCAGGATTAATCTGTAGAGAAAAAAGAGGCAAATCCTCCTTTTCATTTTCGTCATTTTATTCCGTTGCATCATTTGTTGTTGGTGCAACACAGTCTTCCTGATGAGTCAACATGTTTCTTTCTCACAGAAAGCATGACAGTGTTCTCTAATGATCTCTCCCAATTATTGATAACAAAAGCTCACTCACTTCTACACAAATAAACTGCACAAACATCACAAACATTATTGGAACTGAACTGAACTGATTCTGAATTACAGACGTCATCAAGCATACAGAAACATTGCAGCAGCAGAGAAGTGTGTCTTAAGATTCACACACACACACACACGAGATAACTCCAAGATTAAAAAAAGATAGAATAGTAAATGTATGTGTATAAATATATATATACACACACATATGTATGTATGTATGTGTGTGTGTGTATATATATATTGTATATATTGTATATATATATATATATATACAAACACACATATGTATGTATGTATGTGTGTGTGTATATATATATATATATATAGCTAAAAAATATATATATATATATAAATACAGCTAAAAAAAATAATTATATATATATATATATATAGAACACTCTTACAAATACTATTTAACTCATGTGCATTAAACTGAAGTATCTATATTTCCAAAATGGGCTTACCTTGAAGGAGCAGTGAATGCCGCAAGAGCAAGATACATATAAGCTTTATTTGAAGCCCACATACAATTTATACATTTGTGAGCTTTGTTTCAGTTTCTGTCAAATCTGGAGTTTTTTTTTTCTTTTTCCTTTCTCTCTCTCTGTCTGTCTCTCTCTCTCTCTGTTACTCACCCTGTTTCAGCATCTTGTGGTCGCCTACACTCCACAAAGAAGCCACAAAGAAAATGCATCTATCACTACTCTTTTTTTTTTCTCGCAGGCATGTGGGGAATAATGAGTGTGTGGGTGTTCACAGCACTGATAAAAGGTTTTAGGTTGCCCTTGTCTAAATTGTCTATTATTTAAAGTGATGTTTTGAACTCAAATAATACACAGTTTCTTGTCATAGAGTGTGATTAAGTCCTTGTGGCTTTGAGTACAGTATGGCAGTGTATTCAAGATGCATCACCTCTGTAACAGCATATTTAATGTCAGGTGACAGATGAGGAAAGGGCGTAAATGATAAAATCCTCTTCAGTGTGAACTATATGTCATCTTCTATTTTAATTAATGCTTTGCATGCTCATACCCTGTTTTAATTTTATATTCTTTCTAAGCATTACACTCTGGTAAATTTACAGCAGTGTGTATCAATGTGCGCTATCACAGTTAAATAACAGGAATGAATAAATGACTAAGCTGTGCTGTTACTGCAGAGTTTTGTCATGTAATTATTTCAAAATGACAACCTCTGAGCAATTAAAAAAAAAACTTCTTCTTTCTTTTTTTTTCAAGAAACAGCAAAGTTCAGTATTGACTGTGCATCTTAAGGGAATATTTCAGGAGTCTCATGATGCAGATGAGTAAAGCTGTTTCCCTAAATCTAATGAAAACTAAAAAAAAAAAGAAATAAAAAGAATTCCCAGTATTTTTACAAGCGTAAAACTGGTTATTATCCTGGTATCCTTATCCTGGTTTTGTCTGATTCTTTTTATTTCTTGTGTATTCTGTATTATTCCACAAACTTGTTTCAGACGTCTTAATTTACCCACGTCTGTTTGATTTTCTGCATTGATGATGATGATGATGATGATGATGATGATGATGATTATTAT
The DNA here is from genome assembly GCA_037833715.1 of Toxotes lorentzi. Lineage (NCBI taxonomy): Eukaryota > Metazoa > Chordata > Actinopteri > Toxotidae > Toxotes > Toxotes lorentzi. Next base: position 8,127,336 of record JBBMJY010000004.1, read on the forward strand.
TATTATCGTCATCATCATGTGTAAGATATGTTTTTGTGTTTCTCTGAGTTTTGGGCAAACTGAAGCTGAGACTGATTACTGGAAGTCCCTATACTGAGCCTTTAAATCATTTTTTATTTTATCAAGTCTGATCCTGCAGACAGGTATTTTTGTTAGTATAACTGAAAGTGCTATTGAAAGTTTAGATTTCTGGTTTTCCTCACGTCTAAGAGAACAGCTCTCTCTTCCAGAAAATTGACCAACCATAAAAGGACTGATAAATCTTTGGAGGTAAATTCCCAACCAATGATAAATCCAATTTGTACAAAATGGGAAGTCACCCAACATTCGAAGGAATGACAACTTGGGGATATTCGGCTGTCTTGTTGAAAATTGAACAAAATACTGCAGTGACTGAGACTTTTATGTATTGATTGGTGATATCAGAAGAAACCTACTTTGAAATATGTACAGTGTCAGATTTTATGGCTTGATGATTGACATTGGGCCCTTTTTTAATCTGCACTCACACAATATATANNNNTATATATTCTCATTTAAGATTCATTAAATCATTTGCTTCAACTCAAGTTGAATCATCAATAAAAACTGATTTTCTTTGAGCTTAATGAGCCATTAGAAGTTTCACCTCATACTCACCCCTACTTGCCCCAACTGATATGTATATGTATGAGCATCAGTGGACGCAGCTCACCACAAGTGATAAAAACCAAGCTCACTTACATTAGGATCAGGGTGTGAAATAGGGTGCAGCTGTTTCTCTGAATTTGATGGGTTTGTCAAAACACACATCTCATAGAGGTGTCAACAAAAGTTATAGTCTTGGATAAAGTGAATGGGCAAAAGTGAGATCTTTTTGTTCAATTTCCACAGAGAACCCCTGCAATTTGTTTCAGAACAATGGTGTACTGCCCACCGGGCTTACCGGGAGTAATCCAGCTGGGTTGCAGCATTGGTGAACCTTAAAAAAAAAAATCCATAAAGCTTCTAACGATACATGTGTGTCTCAGTAACAGTCCTCTCTGTGCACCTTTCATTCTGAGTGCACATGAAAGCATGTTCCAGGACTGGGCTCGCAGACCCCTCCCCACCAAGTTAGTTACTACACCTTAACACTCAGCACAGTGGATACGTTCAGGACTGAATTTATTTCCCAGTACACCGCTGTTTCAAAATATCAAAAACTTTGAATAAAATCCTTGCCCACGTTTCACTAGTAACACTAACCACTCGTGGTTTCAGCCTACCTCTCTTTGGTGAGCCAGTTTCACTTTAGCACAGCAGTGTGGCATAGCGGGTATTTGCTTGACAGCAGGAAAGTCTAGACAATTTCTTTGTTCTGCACTGACAGTTGAGGCCATAGGTTGCCAGTGTTAAAGTAAACGTTCATAAGGGTTCAAAGCTCACTCTGTCTGCTGATCTGTGAGAGTCAGGCAAAACTATAAATTCTCTGACTTACAGTTTATCACTTTCTGATGTGTGAACCTACTTGAACGCTGAGACATTTACGACCAAATGAATTCAATTAACCCACATCCCATGTTACCTTTTCCTTATAGTGTTACAGTATTCAAGTGTACATAAAAGCCAATGAATTCAAATGTATTGCCTCAGAGGATCTTGCATATAAGTGGTTACATAAGCTTTCCTGTGAACTTGCTGTAAAAGAGTGGCTGCATGCCATTTAGGAGCACAGGGCCTGCTTGTAAGTTACTACTCCAAATCTAATTCAATCACTTAAATCATTTGAAATCACTTTAAAACTTAATTAGAATTTACATTTTAAGGCTTTTCTGTTCAAACATCAAATTCTCTTTAAACTACAATGTTATTGAATGGGTGAGGAACTGGTATATTAGGGCTGATAACATGGCAGTGGGTTAGAAAACAGACTGAGACTGTGCCCATCAAGCTTTTCAGGACAATATGGAGGCTACAAGTGTTAGCTGATGTTTTTGACTTGGTTGGGTGCTGTATTTGTGAGTGATAAATGAACTTCACTTGTTGAGACATTAGTGCTTTATTATGATATTGTTATGAAGAATGTTGATTTAGTTTTTTTTTTTACATTCTCAAAGGAGGTATGGAAATGAAAAAAACATATTGGTTGGGGATGATGACATTAGAATAATGTGAACTTGTTTTTGTTGATTGTTTTTGTTTTTGTGTCTTTCTGGTAGAGCTCAGACTATCCCCAAAGGGATCAGTATTAGGCCCCTTGTTACTTAGTCTATAACTTAACATTACAAAGTCCATTTTGGTGCTGAGACCGTCTTGTGTGCTATTGCAAACCAGACCTTCTCTAGGTTACAGTCTGCTTTTAACAACCTCCAGTGATCTTTCATTGATTTTAAAGTTTGTTATACATTCCAAAAAGACAACATGTATGCATTTTACACGAGAGATCAAATCTAATGTAGATCCACTTCATAGAGATTTAAGAAACTGACAAGATAGGAGATTTCTCCTGCACACTGAACACATGAATCAGTCGTCTTCATAACAACCCCAACCACAGAAGCGAAATACCTGGGACTCCCCACCAGCCAGTCAGAACTGAAAAAGACTCTTAGATGAGAGGTGAAACATCTACAACCAAATCCAGGTTTGACTCATCTTGAATAATCATGTCCTGGATGACTGAAAATCTTCACAGACATTGAACACCACACTCAAAAGGTAAAAAGCTGAATCACAGAACAGCTTTCGCCTCACTGCCGTTTGATGTATTACTGTGAGTTATATGAAGTGAACACACATGGTACATGGTCACAGGAGAGGTTAGCCTGAAAAGTTCATCATACCGTCTCTGAACTGGACAGAGGCTGGTTTCCAGAGCTATGCAGAACAGCAGTACAAACTACAGGTAATGTCACTCACTCCTCCGAGGGACATTAAAGTTGTACTGATATTTCTGATGATATTTGTGAATGTTTGTCTTTGTGTGACTGAGCCTTCTTGTTGTAGTGTTGTTTTCAGACCTTACTTATCAAATAAAAAATAAAGCTTTCAAGGAGACTCCCTGAATAAATAAAGCTTATAAACTACTCACTAACTAATTATATTCTGGCTAATAATATGATGCCACCATTAACAGTCATCTGTTTCTATACTTACTGTAACAAGTTGTAGAAAGAGAGATTATATAACAAACTTTGATTCAAAAAAAAAAAACAAGCTAACTTCCCCTCAGGAAGAGAAAATGCTTAGCTCCTCTTGAACTGACACAATGTGGTCAGCAGAAGTGGAAGGGTCGCAGAAAGAGAAGGGCTTCCCTCTTTTTCATAACCTCCTCCCCCATATTCCCTTCATACAGAAATGTCAAATTTCCCTTGATAGATGTAGAATTTACTTTCAGTCTATTTTCGGTCTCATTCATTTGTGGTTTCAAGCATCCCTTTTAGTTTTGTTATGCATTTCCTTCCCATTTTTAAACTTCAATCAGCAGCATCTTCTGCCCTACAGAAATCTGGTTCTCTGATCCTGCTTATGGTAAATCAACTCTCATGTGAATCATGGGCTTATGACTAAATGGTTCTGAGTCATTTAGGTATTTTCATACAGAGATTCTGTATGTACACTGTAATTTTAAAAGCCTAAAAAGTACCAATAATAATATTTAGTTTTTTCACATTACACACACACACATATACATATATTGTATATGCAAATACATTTTGAGATTTTGTAGATTAAGCTGCAGATTGAAAACATCGGAGATCATGGCACTCCAGCAGCACACGAGATAAACAGGTTATTGCTATTTCTCACCTCTTTATCAATGCACCGAGTTGTTAGCTTGAAAGCACTGACGCAACAGGGACATCTCGATGTTTAGAAGAACAAAAGACAGCTGCACAAAGTGTAGTTGTGACAACAACACATTTCTGACCTGGATCACGCAGTTGACCTGGTATAAACACCCCAGGCTTTCTGTTTAGTTTGGATCACTTTTATTAAAGAAAGGGTAAGGGTGTTTTAAGGGGCCACTTTTGACCAAGAGTCTTCAGTCCGCTATATGGCCTGACAGTGGGGAGGTTCAACTGGATTAAATCTCTATCACATTTTGAGACATTGGCCATTCATCTGACTGTTTTTCTTCATTATCTCTATGTTTTGCTGAATATCAAGGGTTATGATTTACCAGACTTTCTTTTCTTTCTTTTGTTTATTAGGAACCCTGTTCAGCAAATACGTTTTTATCTTTGGATGCAATTTTGCACAGTTCCTGGTGATAATATTTAGTCCACATGATGTCCAAAAGTTTATTTTAGAGATAATACAGTGATGTCTGTTACATATTTATTTAACTAAGGGTCCTAAGGCTCTGCAGTAAGTTCTTTGTATCACAAATAAAGACACTTTATGGAGTCAGTTGGCAGATGGAAAAAGCAAACTCAGGCCCCACTAGTGGGCAGCAGCAATGACGGAGGCCATCAAACTGAAGAAGGGGGCCTTTTGGACTACCAGGGGTCTGACAGATTGTTGAACCTTGGATGCAGGAGGAGTAATGTGGATTCCAACCTGGGTGTGAAAAGGGTAAAAAGTTGGACCAACTCTTTACCCTTGTTTCTGGAGGTGTCGTGGGGGAGTGTGTCCAGTTTGGGGACCTCATAACTGACTTAATGCTTTTTGCAGATAAAGCGGTTCTGTTGGTTTCATCAGACCGTGACTTCCAGAATACACTGGGAAGGTTTGCGGCTGAGAGTGAAGCAGCTGGAATGACAGTCAGCTCTTCCAAGTCTGAGGCCATGATTCTCTGGCAGACAAGGGTGGATTGATCCCTTCAGGTTGAGAGCTAGTTGCTGCCTCGAGTGGAGGAGTCCAAGTATTATGTGGTCTGGTTCACGAATGAGGATAAAATGGGATGTAAGACTGACAGGCGGATTGGTGCAGTGTCAGCAGTAATGGATGCCTTACACTGGACCATTTCCGTTCACCAGTAAATCTAAGTTCCAACCCTTACCTATGGTCATGAGCTTTGGAAAATGACCGAAAGAAAGAGATTGCAAATACAAGCGGCTAAAATGGGTTTCCTCAGTAAGGTGGCTGAGTTCACCATTGGAGATAGGAGCTAAGACATCAGGAGGGAATTCAGAGTAAAGTCATTGCTCCTTTGCGACAAAAGGAGCCAGATGAGGATGTTTGATCTGCAATGGACGGTGCCCAGGAGGCATCTTCCGTTGGAGGTTTTCCAGCTGGCAGGAGGCCCCAGGGTAGACCCAGAAGAGGCTGGAGAGACCAATATTTCATCTGGCCTGCCAAAGCAACTCAACTCCAGATAAATGGTAGAAAATAAAATGGAACTGACCCAGAATCAAAATTGCCATGAAGATCGTCAACATACTCTTAAAAGGTACTAATTCAAATAGCTTTTAGGAGTCTGCAGGCCTTCTGGAAGTTCCCTTGGCTTGCCAGCTATAACCAACCCATGTGGTACACAAAGCATGTTTAAAGAAAGGTTTCAGTTCTACCTCTAGCCAAACTACTTGCAAACTTGGCTGTAGGCCTACATTACTTTAAATAGTCATCACTGTAAGTGGGAAACAGTCATTGCTAACCATACAGTTAAACAATGCCAAAAACTGTCGTTTCAGAGAAAGCACTATTGCCCTCACATGAACCTTGATTATCCGCCATAATTATTCCCACTTGACCTCCTGTTTGCATATAACACTCTGAAAGGTGCTTTTGAAAGTGCGGCGCAGGAAGAGACAACCATTGCACAAAAACATCTGAGGACAGCTGCACAATCACAAAAGAAAAGACAGCCTAAGAAAAATCTTTTTATTGGGTCACCACCAGCCGGGATAATATATTTACACAGCTTGATGTTTGAAGTGCAGGGGGCTATAATCCTGGGTCTTTTTACGCAATACTTACTAAGTGCACCAGTCTGTGGCCCTATAAAAGCAGCAATAACTTCAGTGAAAGCTAGATGCGCTTAGGATTGTTATTTGCCATCTCGAACACTATTTTTGGACTCCCTCTGGACCAGGAAAATGTATGCAGCTGTTACGCTCTTCGTCTTCATGTGCTTGACTGCTACCACCTATGCAGAGCACCATCAGCCCTGTCGTAAGAATTTGTAGTTCCATCATTTTCATTCTATTTGTTATTTGATTTTAAGCTGTCCATGTGTTAGGTAGCTTTCAACATCAGATTTCCTATTTGAGAGGACAGAAACAAAAGTCCATGGTTTCATTGGCTTGAAATGTGGCAAATTAACTGGTCTAACGAACTGTTCTCTTTCAGATTCACCCAATATGACAGGATTCATGAGTGTGGTGAGTTTTTTTTATTTAGTCACTACCTTTTTTTGGTTGTTTTACAGCAACATAGACAGAAACTGGAAATATAGTATTAAACCCTCTCTCTTTCTATTTGAATTTATGTTGTTGAATGACACCAGATGAACCTGAAGGGTGAAGTGAAAGCATTTGGTGCATTCACTTACGATTCAATGGGCAAGAAACTACGGTTCCGATCAAACGAGAGCCACCCCATGAACGCCTCTCTAGGTGTGGATATACTGATGTTTTTTGAAGAGGTAACCGATTTCTCACTTACATAAATGCTACCGTTCACCTGAGACTGTTTTGCGCCACGACCTTTGAAACTTTGTCTGCATCTGGCAGGGAATATTCTACGAGATTGACAGCAAAAACCAGAGCTGTGAGAAAAAAGCACTGCAATGCACCATGCATCCTCTAGATATTCCCGATGATGCCACATTTTCGTCTGCGGTGAACTCTGGGAATCCATCCATTGAAGGAGAGGGATTAAAAGTCAATGTATGGACAGGATCAATGTCAGACACGAAAGGTGGGAGAGATGAAACGAGAGAGATGTAAAATAATACACATGCCTTTTTTTGTTACAGAGTTGTAGAGTGTGCATTGAAATTCATCACGACCTGAATGTTTTTTATCTTTCGCTTCTTCAGGCCACTACTCCATGTCTGTAACCATGGGTTGTTTGCCTGTGAACACATTCTACTTCACTGAGTCCACATCATTCCTTTTCAGGTTAGTGAAAAAAAAAACCCACTCCAGGGATGTTTTTGTAACGTTCTAGTATCTATAAACTGCATATCATATTATGAATATCCTTGAAAAATATCCATGTAATTTTTGTATCACTTTCTCATAGCAACATGGACATTGAAAACGAGATCAAGGATCCCGATCTCCTCGTAGTGCCTTCCTTTTGTCAGGGACAGCCTCTGGAGGAGACACCCGAAGGGACAGTAAACAGTTTCCTCAACGAGTTCATGTAGATGATGCCCCACCAGCAGAAAAAAATCAACCCCCTATCCAAGTGTGGCCTGCCAGAACTTTAGACTTTTCTCTCCTTTTCACGTGTGACTCGAGTTTTTCGTGTGACACAGCACTGTTTCACAACTGTTTCCATCACAACTTCCACTCCCCTGTGAAGATATGGCTTTGAATGGATCATACTGTATACATACATTTTGATGTAAAAGGAAAGAGATATGACATGGATTATAGAAGTAGTCATAATTACTAACAGTTGGTGGCTTTTCAAGTTGGTACTGCTTACAAAACCTGTAAGATATGATTAATGGAACAATAAAATGTCAAAGCTGTCAAAGGTGTAAAGAGCGTATTTTTTTCTTCAAAGATTATTTCTTTGTCGTGTGTCTCATTTTGGGCTGACATTGTTCAACTTTTGGACAAGGAAGTTTTGCACAAGGAAACGATTTCAGAACTGTACAGACACTGTTAACACAAAAGGGGCCAAAAAATTAGCTGCTGAGCCCCAGTTGATCCCCAACTCCTTTTACTCTGCAGCGTGTGCATTGTGACCTGTCCTTTTCAAATACCACACTACTTATGATTAATTATGATTTGATCCAGTAACTACACAGTATTGCGTGGTACTGCAATTAGGTTTTTTTTTCAACTCATTAACTTACACAGTATATGCTAAACAAATGATCATGCCCATTGCATGTTAGTGACTGAGAAACTATAACAATTTTCACTGATAATAAAGACATTTGCAATTATCTTTTTTTTGTATTATTGTCTTTGAAGCTATACTAGTTCTAAAATTATTAGTAACACTATATTATACTCTTGATTGTGAACTAATGTGAACTCCTGTACTATTTAATACTTTCTGTTACAATAGCCCTGCAGTAAATATTATCTACAGAAGTGAATGTTTTGCCTGCCTCCAATGCATTGCCCAGGCCTCCAGTACCACCTTTTTGAGTAAGGAATCTCAAAGTTATCTTTGATCAGGATATGTCCTTTAACTCCCACATAAAAGAAACTTCAAAGACTGGCTTTTTTTCACCTACGTAACACTGCGTAAATCAGACTGATGCTGTCTAAAAAAGATGCAGAAAAACTGGTCCATGTTTTTATGACTTCTAAATTGGATAATTCCAATTCTTTATTATCAGGCTGCCCCAACAAGTCTCTAACGACTCTCCAGTTGATCCAAAATGCTGCTGCGCAAGCACTGACAGGAGCTCGAAAAAGATCATGTTTCTCCTGCAATCAGTTTCTCAGCATTGGATCCCCGTAAAATCCAAAATAGAATTTAAAACACTTCCCTTATCTTTTTGATAAAGCTTAGAGTTAGGGCTGGCTCAGTCTGGCCTTGAACCATCCCTTAGTTGTGCTACTACAGCTCTAGACTCCCAGGGTACTTCCTATGATGCACCAAGTTCCTCTCTCCTCCTCTACCTCTCCATTTGTTTGCATTCATATAATTAATTCCTGTTACTAACTTGGCTTCTTCTCTCCCTTGTAGTTTTTCACTTTCTCATTCTATCTTCTCTCCTCCTTTCGCTTTCTGCATATCTTTCAGCCTCCGGAGCTGTAGAGTCTGAATGTGCGGCTGCAGGCCACCGGCTGCCCCCATTATTAGTATTACTGTTATTAGTCCTATTATTGGTTTTATTATGATTATTATTATTATTATTATGATTATGATTATTATTATTATTATTATTATGTGGAACCTGCACATCAGACTTAATACTTCCCTGCAGTACACATAATGAGGACAGCTTGCTCTTGACATGCAATAGGCTGAACAGGTAAAAACAGGGGAGCTGACTCTCTGCACAATTCCCTTGAGTCATGAAGAGGGTGACGGTGTGGAAATGTTTAGAGAATACTTCCTGTCAGACGACACATGGTTTAGTCACAGTGCAGTGCGCCTCAAAACAGTAGCTACTATAGCAGGTGATGTACAATAGCAGTGTTTAGGTATTTTTATGTAATTAGTCTATAGACCAAAACATGGGTCGCACAGAGTGAGCCATGGAAAGTCAGGTTATTTATTTAGCCAGCAATTTCAAGATCATGTTCTCCTGAGTCTGAGTCCCCATCTAAGCCAAACTGCTTTTTGATTATCTATGAAGTTAACACGTATTCGTATCTACATGCGCACCAATACATGTGTGATTTATGCAGAAACTCTGCATAGAGTTCAATTTCTACCCTGGATGTTTTAGCTTGAAGTGAATATTTTCCAACACAGTGAGTGAATAAAACTGGGATCTAAAAGCTGTTGTGATCATTTCTCAGGTGTTGTGTATCGTGACTGTCGGTCAGGCAGTGATCATACGGGAGAAAAGTGAGAGGCTTGAGAGCACTGACGGACAGGACACTGCCCCTCTTACCAGCAGTTCACGGTGCCGCCGACAGGTGGTGTGTGTGCTGCATTCATAATAACGAAAATACAAACTGTACCTTGCTATGTTAGCCACTAAGGAGCTTCCTAACGTTAGCTAGCAAATAAAACTATTATTTTCGAGATTTAGAAAATGACAGTTTGTCCAGGAAATTAACGAAAGCGTCCTCTTTGCAAAGTCCGCAACGTTTGGATTGTTTGGCTTTAGTCCGTCTTTTGATTTAAAACAAGGTAAGTTGTAAAATGGCGGATAGCTAACCATTAACATCCAGGGAGTTTGTCATTGATGCTGCTGTACTAGCTAGCTGGCCGAACACCTGGCAGTGGTGTTAACAGGAGTTGTTAACATAGAAATGCGATTTTATCATAATAAGTTAAAATAAAAGTGCTTAATAAGGGCGACCTAAGCTTCCAGTCTGTATTAAGTAGTGGTATCGTTAGCCAGCTACAGCTAACGGTTTTGGTAGCGAAGCTTGCAACTGATCTGATGCTGTAAATGTGTCAAAATCCTAAAGTGGATCCAAGTCTTAACGTTCGTAGCTCGGTACGAATGAAGTAGTCAAAGAGAGGGTCGGGAGGTAGCTAGGTAATATCTCTGTTAACATCACATAACAGTAAAGTTAGCTCGCATTAGCCTGAGACCTGCTTGGCCGTCGTAGCAGAGACGGCACGTCAGAAAGAGATGAGAGTGGATAGGAATCACCAGCCTCGGAAACATCTGTGGTGGTGTTTGTAGTTCGGAAGTATACAACTGCGCGTGTCAGGGTGGTTTTGGCATCGACTTGTTTTAGATTAGAAGTCATGTTAGAGTAATTGTCACAACGACCAGTCATAAATACTACAGTACTTGTCTAGGTTAAGTATCACATGGGTACGCATTCCCATTCATGGTCTTAGGTCTCAGACGTTCAGAGCAAGAACAACCATGTCATGTTTACAGTTCATTGTGGAGTCAGGGATTTCCCGTGTCGTTGGTGTCGGTCAGCGAGAGTCGGTTGATTTAGTTTTGGGTCCTTTAGAGCAGCTGTCAAAGTGCTCTGTCACACAACCACCTGGTGAATGGTAAAGTAAAGCCAGTGTAGCTTGTAGAAAACCACCTGTTTTGCTCAGTGCTCTCTGTTCAGCTTTTGGTCATGAGGTCAATGCATGTGTAACAGTAAGGGAGGATTAAGACACCTGCCTGTGGGTGTGACTACACAATACGACCATCCTGATATCCCCCATTGTTTATGTTAGGGAAGAGGATTAGGGCCACATGTGGAAAAAAAATTAAAAGTTCTGAATTTAAAGCCAGATTTTTTTTTTCTTCAGAGAAAAAAAAATTCAGTGAAAAAAACCTCAGAATTTAGGTTTTCATTTCAGGCGTTCTGCAGTCCTCCTCTGTTGTGTTAGACTGGACCAGTGCAGTCCACTTACTGGTGCTCTGCAAAGTTTTCACCCCCGCTGGATTTCCATCATTTCTAACCACAGTCGTAACTGATGTCTTCAGATTGCTCCTTTTTTTTTCGGAGCAACAGTCAATAAATTCAGTCTTTAATGAAATTAAGTAAAGTTTTTAGTTGATGAATGAAAACTATTATCAGTCATCATAATGTTCATCATCTGATTGATTAAATTACTTAAGCACTAGGAAGTAATACACCATAGACAACTAGAATTTTGTGATTCAGAGAATGACAAAAAATTATATGCTCACATCAGCCCCAATGCCAGGCATCTTGACTTTCATGACTTCATCTTGCACGGTTTTGACAGTATCATGGTGACAAAATCTGTCCGCTGACATACAGAGACATAGAAAAACCTGAAAAGTGCCTCTATAGTATTCAGCGGGTTGGTGTCTCCAGGTCCTCGTTTTGCTATGAGAACACACACACACACACACAGACTCACAAAGTGAAAACAATGCCAGCCACGCTGTCGCGCCTGGTAATAAAATGTGTTATCTGTAATTCTAGCTGTGCAGTTTGTGAGTCAAAAATAACTGATTCTGAAGCTCAGATTTATCTGCGCAATACATAAAAACAGGATCTGTGAGGTCTCAGTGTATAAAATGAATGGAGAGTGGAAGTGAGTAAGTGCAGTGACTGAGGAAACATTTCCATTAAGCCCTGGAACAAAAGTTCTATTGTTGAGAGCCCTGAATAAGATGTGAAAATAAAACAGGGCTCCATCTAATGAGTATTTTCTTCTTTGGTTATTCGGTTTAGATGAATCAGTTAATTGTTTCCTCTACAGAATGTTAGAATATTGAATAAGTGTCTCACGTTTTCCCAGACCCCAGGAAGACATCTTCAGATTGATTTTTTTTTTTTTCTTTTTGTTTGGCCAATTGTCTAAAATAGAGAAGAGCAACAAATCTTCACATTTTAGTAACCGAAAAGAGAAAAATGTGCAGGATTTTTGATGGATAATGCACATAAACAAATACTTTACTATCAAAATTGTTGGTTATAAATTTCCTATGCGTAGGTCTTTTTCTCACCAGACATGTTGGCTTTGTAAGGAAAGCACAGTTTTACAAATAACACAGACTATTCTGCTCTGTTCTGTTTAAGTGTCCCAGTAGGCTATTACAGTGTGACAGAGAGCCAGCATGCATAATACCAGGACTGGAATTCAGCCATCATCCTTTTTTATTAAATACGCCTGAGCTTTGCAAATGTTTTATAAGCTATGAAATGCACCCATTGTGTCTGTTCATCCTCAAGAATAAACACTCATTACATTTTACAGTTGCAATTAAGTGATGATGTCAAAAAGCCCTCATGAGCAAAATTTCACAGTAATTGCTGTACATATGGGGACATTATTTTCTGAGTAGTTTCCATGCAACTACTGGAAACCACCACCTAGCTGTTAAAAGATTGTTCAGGGATTTCTTGTGTTCTCAGATTCATGACTCATATAAGTTGTAGTGCTTTTCTGTCAGCGTAGTCATTGCTGAGGTGGCCTTAAATGAGCCGCAACAACCCTGTCCTTTTTGCATAAACGTTTGCCAAGGTTATCATCATTATGGCATATAGACAGGTTTCATATCACCGAGGTGTTTGAGTGGCGAACTGGTGATCTTAGTGCCTGTGCTCTGTCTGACAGGAGAAACAAACGTGTTAGATGTAAGATGTGCGTTGCTTTGTTTGTGTAGTGTCAGTGTAGTCGTTCATGAACAAACTCTTCTGATTTGTCTTATTTTCCAGGTGCAGTTAAAGAGATACCTTCTTGCTTGGGGTCCAGAGCAGTAGAGGCACCTACTCCAGCAGATCCAGAAAATGTTAAAGAAATGATAGCAGCGCAGGATTTGCACACAGAGTTTCAGTTTCCTCAGTAAGCATGGAAATCTGTCATCAAATTAAACATGACTGTTGAATGTTCCTTTTGTGTTTGTTTCCTATTAACTAAGAATTTAAATGTTATTTTTGAAGTCTGTAATAACTTTGCGTGTTGTTCACAGAGAGGCAGATTCTCAGTTGTCTTCAGATACTGACCTTGAGGATCCTGATGGCAAAAATGCGAAAGCAGGAAAGGGCACGGTATGTTTTTCAAACCTTATGTCTTCATTTATCCACTTCCCATACCTGTCCATGTGTAATCAGGGTCACAGGGAGGCTTGAGCCAGTCCCAGCATACACTGGTTGGAAGGCAGTAAAACACCCTGGGCTGGTTCCTAGTACATCACAGCACTGACACAGAGGGGAAACAGCGTGGTATTATGCAGCAGCGGTGCTTGATCAGAAAACAAAGTAATGTCTGTAATATGATTTAGTCCCATACTGTGACAGATGCTAAATTCCTTGTAGTCAGAGAATGTTTTTAAGTCTATGCATGCAATGCTTGTGCTCTGTGCTCAGAGTTACAAAAGCACAATAACACTTTCATCTTCCATGGAACATCTTGCTCCCCAATAGGCTGCCAAGAAAGGGAAGAAGGCGCTTGGAGACAAGGCCAAAGGTGGGGGAGCAGGGAGGGTCGCTGGTCCTGGCTGGGTGAACGGCCATCATCAGGAGAACGGGATGGAAACTATGACCCTGTTCGAGGTGGTTAAAATGGGGAAGAGTGCCACACAGGTGAGTGCGCGGTAGTGTTGCTTTGTAGTCCTGAAATTTCTTTGACTGGTGTGACATTGATTAAACTGTAATGGGGCTGTGGGTAAGTCTTCCAGCAGTGATGCTGGGAGAGCACAACAATCTCCAACATGCAGTGATACTTTGAGAGTTTGTTCCCAACATTATTTGGATTTGATCCATGAACAAATTATCTTGATCATGCTTTATCTTCTAGTCTGTTGTCGATGACTGGATCGAGTCATACAAACACGACAGAGACGTTGCTCTCTTGGACTTGATCAACTTCTTCATCCAGTGCTCTGGCTGTAAAGGTCAGTATCGGACTTGATTTTAGGTGTCTGAAAGCAAGCGGACATGCTGAAATTTACTGACATCGTGTAACTCTTCACATAGGTGCTGTGAGTGGAGAGATGTTCAGACACATGCAGAACTCTGAGATCATTCGAAAAATGACAGAGGAGTTTGATGAGGTGAAATGAAATTCAAATAACTTATTTTAATATAAAGTCACTTACCAACATGGGAGATGTTTTAAATGCGACAAATGGAAATGGAAATGAACAATGTAAAACAAATGTGAAGTGATGCTCCTGACCTAAATCTGATCATCTCTCTACTGTCATCAAACAGGACAGCGGTGACTATCCATTAACTCTGTCAGGGCCACAGTGGAAGAAGTTCAGGATAAGCTTCTGTGACTTCATTGCGGTTCTGGTGCGCCAGTGTCAGTACAGCATCATCTACGACGAGTACATGATGGACACAGTCATCTCGCTGCTCACTGGCCTGTCTGACTCACAGGTCAGGGCATTTAGACATACAAGCACACTCGCAGGTCAGTTTTAATGTGCACTTGGATATTCTGCATTTCCGCTCCATGCCTTTCTACACACACATGCTGTTTCAGTCCGGAAGCTGTTGTTCCTTCAGGTGTGTATCTGAACTTTGTCATCTTTGCCAGCCATGAAGTTGATGACAGCCTTGGTGAACGTCGCTCTGAACCTGAGCATCAATATGGACAACACACAGAGACAGTATGAGGCAGAGAGGAATAAGGTCATTGCGAAAAGGGCCAATGATAGACTGGAGCTCCTGTTACAGAAGCGTAAAGAGGTGAGAAGAAAAATAGTCTAATAAGTTGTCTAACACTTGTAACACTACCACTCCCTACTCTGTAAGAGTGAAGTTTTGAAAAGTATTCAGTGTTTCTCTCAAATATTGAGTCGGTCCATGCTGTGCATTTCATTCCATTGATGACGTATCAGAGCTTCATTAACTTGCACTGTATTTTTTGTCTATTCTTCTTACCTTGGCATATATTTATTTGCACTTTGCACTATCTAGTTGGAGCTGGTACTTACAATGTGCATTTGTACCTTGTGTAAAAATGACTCACACATACCGATTTGTTCTTATGTGGTGTGTATGAGTGATTTAGGAATTTAGAGTTTTCTCTCAGGTATGAATGAATTTCTCAAGTTGCCTGGACCTGTTGTACAAATCATATACAAACAGGCTGTCTGTGTAAACAGGGCAAAAAACATTTGACCTGAAATCATCAATGTCTTAATCTGACTTAGTTTAGTGTTTGTGTATGTTTCAGCACACCATTTCATATGGCCTTATAGTTAGAAAAATTCCCCCACTCTGACAGCAGCCTCTGGGTCTTTATGCAGGTTTCTGTTGAGTGACATCCTCTGTTGCACTGACAGTGTAACATCACCTGCTGTAGGCTGTAATATTCTCTCATGTAATATTCCCATGACTGTCTGGTCCCCTTGACTGCTTCCCATATTAGTCATAGTCATCATTCATTCATACATTAAGTCATTCCCTCTTTATTTCTGTCAGTGTGTTGCTGCTGTGATGACACGTCATTGACAGCTGCGCTGTTGACATTTTTTTTTTAACTGGCTTGTATCTTCTCATACGATTGTACTCACACAGATAAATTTGTTTGCTGATTTCTGATAACAGAACTAACTTACTTAGCTCATCAGTGTGACTATGACTATGTGGTAACATTTTTGTGACAAACTTTTCCACAAGATGGAGCAGAACCCTGTGTGGAAATTGTAGGGGTGTGGTAATCAACCAGTGGTCCTGAGCTTGACCAATAAATTGTTGGTTGGCTTACCCTTTAATATTGCTAAAATGGCTAAAATATTATAGCTTTGTCTTGTCTTTCTGTAAGTTTTTGGCATTTGTAACTTCATATAAATTACTTAAAATATCACATATATTTTTCTTTCAGCTTCAAGAAAATCAAGATGAAATTGAGAACATGATGAATGCAATTTTCAAAGGAGTGTTTGTCCACAGATATCGGTATGTAGAATCCTTGATTGACTTACATACTCTGTGTGTGACTGTGAGATTTTACGGAGCCCTCAACACTTAAGTCTTATCACAACAAGCCAGGACCTAGCAATGTTCACTTTTGGCCTTTTGGCGCCATCTTGTGTGCAATTCATGTCAACACCACTATGAGTTCATTTTTTTTTTTTTTTTTTAATTTTTGTTTGAAATCTGGCACTTCTGAACATTTCTGTTTACACAAAGCAACATTACAGGCCTCAAATTTAATCAGTTCACTTGTGTTTGCCAGTGATGCCATTGCTGAAATCCGAGCTATTTGTATTGAGGAGATAGGAGTGTGGATGAAGCTCTACAGTGACGCCTTCCTCAATGACAGTTACCTGAAATATGTTGGCTGGACAATGCATGACAAGGTGAGCTCACAGACACCTTTTGTGCTGTATAAAAACATCATGCCAACACCTGGGTTTTGGCATTCAAATGTGGTAAATATTTTATCCATTTCTTCTGTGACTCCAGCAAGGTGAGGTGCGACTGAAGTGCCTGACTGCCCTGCAAGGCCTCTACTACAACAGAGAGCTCAGCGCTCGACTGGAGCTCTTCACAAGTCGCTTCAAGGTGAGCCAGCAGATTTACAGGCTTTTCACTTGTTCCCTCTTTATATACCGTTGATTAATGAGTAATCTCATGATCTTGACTTCATTATACCCAGGCATGATATGACAACTAATGTTATGGAGATCCTATACCTAAGATACTGTATCTGAGACATGAACTCACTCTCATTGACAGGACCGCATTGTGTCTATGACTCTGGATAAGGAATATGATGTTGCAGTGCAAGCCATTAAACTTCTGACACTTGTCCTACAGTGAGTAACGCCTCCTCCTCTGGAATGGAACCATTCTGTATTTAATTTAGTTTCATGAACGCATCTTATGTGATTCTAAAGACATAATTTTAATTAACATAAACACACCAAATCTCGCCTGGGACTAAGTGAAGATATTTCCAATGTCCATTAGAGCACAGAGATGTCACCATTTTTGTTTATTGCTGAGGTGACTCTTATTGAACTGTGCAGAATGTGACCATCTTTTGTTGACCATATCGATTTTTTTTTCCTTGATCCTAAAATCTTTTGTGAGAAAATTTTAAACAAACCATTTCACATTTAAGTTTATTAAACTTACCTTTATCACTAATCAAATACATATTTCATTTAACAGGAGTAGCGATGAGGTTCTGACAGCAGAGGATTGTGAGAGCATTTATCACCTGGTTTACTCAGCACATCGACCCATCGCTGTTTCAGCTGGAGAGTTTCTGTTTAAGAAGTAAGTGCATTTATTGGGTAAAGGTGCAGTTAAATTGCTGATACACTGTGGGCTCGGAAGGTGGCTCCTTTATGGAGGATGGCAGCTGTAGTCAGCTTGGATTCACAGCAGTTATAGTCGAGCAGTAACCTTGTTGACCATAAAAGCAGAAGTACAGAAGTATTATGTTGCTATGGTGTGTTGCCAAGTTACCTTTGAAACACATTAGATTAAAAAAGGCGAAATCTACTCAAGATAGGGTTTTTCATGTGCTTGTGTATCAGGAGGCATGCAGACTGTGATAAATTAAGACGATCCAGTGAAATCATAAAATCTTAATGTAATGTAATGTAATGTGTGACTTCATGTGTGTGACACTAACATTTTCCTGAATGGACTGCAAGCATTTGTTCCACCTTCCTTCAGTAGACACTTTTAACAGTCTTTTTTCTTTGGCGCTGATTGAAGGCTCTTCAGTCATAGAAGTCCAGAGGAGGAGGGATTACCCAGGAGGGGCAGGCAGAGCCTCAATGGCAGCCTTATCAAAACTACTGTCTTCTTCTTCTTGGAGAGCGAGGTAATCATACCTTTGTGCCTCATTACGTTTTGATACGTTTTAGTTTTGGGTCGGATCGGATAATTACCATTTGCTTCCATTTAAAAAAAAATCAAATAACAATAACATTTAACCATTTTGTTGTTTAACAGCTTCATGAACATGGAGCCTACTTGGTGGACAGCTTGTGGGAGTGTGCGTCGGAGCTGCTGAAGGACTGGGAGACCATGATTAGTCTGCTGCTGGATGAGCCCATGCCAGGGGAGGAAGGTAAGAGACAACTGGCTCAGATTTTTTAGAAACCTGTATTTTTCATACTGTTTTTTTTTTTTCTTTAGGACTTCACTTAGCAGGGCAAGTCTCTTTATGTGTCTGTGATTTTTTTTTTTATTATTTCTTTTAGCCCTGACTGATCGCCAGGAGACGGCTCTGGTAGAGATCATGCTCTGTGCCATTCGGCAGGCTTGTGAATGCCACCCTCCGGTAGGCAGAGGCACAGGGAAGAGGGTGAGTGTCTGGTCGTCATGCTCGAGATAAGGAGATTAAATTTGTTTCTTGAATGATTTCATGTTGTTAACAATGTCTGGTTTTTGTGAATTGAAAAGGTCCTGACTGCAAAGGAGAAGAAAACACAGCTGGATGATCGGACACGGATCACAGAGATGTTTGCTGTTGCGTTGCCTCTGTTACTGGCAAAGGTGAAAACTTATGTTCTGTATCACAGCAAACAGCTGAGTTAATGTGTATATTTACTTGACAACATGTTTGATTCTGCCCCATTCAACCTAACTGCTTTCTCTGTTCTTGTCATAGTACTGCGTAGACATTGATAAGGTGACCAATTTGCTACAAATACCAAAGTACTTTGATCTTGACATCTACACAACTGGACGGTTAGAAAAGGTTTGTCAATTTTTACACCTGCTCTAAATTATGCAGCTTTAAATTGCCTAAAATTAACAACATTATGTGCTTTCATGTTCTCATTAAGCATTTGGACGCCTTGTTGCGGCAAATCTGGGAGGTGGTGGATAAGCACACAGACACTGAGGTCCTGGAGGCCTGCTCTACCACCTACCACTATCTCTGCAACGAAGAGTTCACTATCTTCAACCGAGTGGACATCGCCCGCTCCCAGCTTCTTGACGAACTTGTAGACAAGCTCAATAGGCTCCTGGAGGACTTCCTGCAAGAGGTGGGTGCTGTGAGATGTTGCTCTTGCATGAATTATTTGAAAGCATGTTCACAGGTGCAGACACGAGGTTGGATGTCCAGAATTTTATGGGTTGGATCTGTCATTTGTCAGGGTGAAGAACCAGATGATGATGATGCCTACCAGGTTTTATCTACGCTCAAGAAGATCAGCGCTTTCCACAAGTAAAGCAATTGACTCAATTATTCTCTTTCTTCTACTTGTAATCAGTTTGGTTGTTTTTTTTTATGAGAGAAGATGTGAATAATGACATCTGCATGAATGTATATTAAATTATTATATACCGTTTTCTGTTTTTTATTTTTCCCTCCAGTGCACATGACCTCTCCAAGTGGGATCTCTTCACCAGCAACTACAGGCTACTCAACACAGGTCTGCAGAATGGAGATATGCCTGAACAGGTATCAAAGCCCTAAGAGCAGAGTCCTCTCTGAATTGTTAGTAACAACAACAATTTAAGTCACTGGAACATCGCATCTCATCAGACCTGCTTGACTTCTTCTCCCCAGATTGTGATTCATGCAATGCAGTGCACACATTACATCATCCTGTGGCATCTAGCAAAGGTTTCAGATGGCAGTTCATTGAAGGTATTTACATATTATTGGTTATGAGCCATATACCTGTATATCTGTTTCTTTGTCATCAGAATGTGTCAAGAAAGTTATTATTTTTCTCAGAGTGGTTTTAAGAGTGATTTTTTTTGGACTGCTGATTATTATTATTTTTAAACTATAAAGATTTGTCAATACTTGAACAATCCTCACTGTGAAAGGATTGTACTTTGTTCATTTACAGAACTGTCTAACTTAAACATTTTCTCCTTTTAGGGTGATGTAGTGACCTTGAGAAAGCAAATGAGAGCCTTCTCCTTAATGTGTCAGCGTTACCTAAACAGCATCAACACTACAGTCAAGGAGCAGGTGGGATTATGCTGACAGGACTGTTCTTTTATTCCTGATTTTTCTGCGTGGCCATTCTTCACTGCAGCTGAAAATTTGGTCGGTCAGGATTGTCATAAATGCTGAGGTGTTGTGTTTATTCCAGGCCTTCACCATACTATGTGATCTGCTATTGATCTTCAGTCACCAAATGATGTCTTCAGGCCGGGAACAACTGGAGCCTCTGGTCTATACGCCAGACTCTTCTTTGCAGGCAGAGCTGCTCAACTTCATCCTGGATCAAGTGTTCATTGATCAGGATGATGACAACAACAGCACAGGTCAGAGTCAAGCACCATTGTGTGAACCAACTGAAAAGTGAGGCATGGACTGCAAATTTTATATATATATATATAGATGTTTTCAATGTTTGCATTATTTTGTCTTTTTCAGATGGACAGCAAGATGATGAAGCCAGTAAAATCGAGGCTCTGCATAAGCGAAGAAACCTTCTAGCTGCCTATTGCAAATTAATCATTTACAATGTTGTGGAAATTAACACTGGAGCAGATATATTTAAACAGTATATGAGGGTAGGTCTTTTTTTTTTTTTAGTAATTATAAAGAATTCCTCCAACCCTGCTTCTTCTTAACAGTATTTATCCCTTTCTCCTTAGTATTACAACGACTATGGAGATATCATCAAGGAGACTATGAGTAAAACGAGACAGATCGACAAAATACAATGTGCAAAGACACTCATTTTGAGCCTGCAAAAGGTAAGACTCTTGACCTACAGGGCGGTTCAGTAATTTATTTCATTTCTTTGATAGATTAGGAGACCTATGGTGCTACCAAATGTTTAGAGTTAATCTTAAACAAGAATATACTACATACAGAATTTTATATCACTCTATGAGGCATCGCTCACATAGTAACATTCACTCAACAAAAGGTCACTCTCATCTGCCTTCATGATACATAAACAGAGGAAAGGTTGTGGCCTTATTTAGACTGAATTATAATAACAATAAAATTGGCTACAAAGATCAGAAATGCATTTAGTCTAAGATTTAGACCTATCAAGTGTGAAACCTTGTGTAAAGAAACATATTTTGTTGTTTTCCTTTTGTAGTTATTCAATGAGATGTTGTCTGAACTCGGATTCAATTTCGACCGCTCATCGTCAGCCTTCTGCGGCATTAAAGAGCTTGCCCGACGCTTCTCATTAACTTTTGGCTTGGATCAGTTGAAGACCAGGGAGGCTATCGCCATGTTACATAAGTAAGTAACAGTCCTGATCCAAGACCTTGTGGTTTACAGCATTGCGTGCGTCTCAGCCCTTATAATGACTTGTGTGTTTAAATGAAAGCAGTTATTGATTAATCATTGATTATTTCCCTTGTATTTGTTATAGGGATGGAATTGAGTTTGCTTTCAAAGAACCTAGTCCACAAGGAGAAGGGAGTCCACCGCTTAATCTAGCATTTTTGGATATTCTGAGTGAGTTCTCTAGCAAACTGATTCGACAGGACAAGAGAACAGTGTAAGTCTGAGGCACAAGACGTACAGTAATTTATGTCTGTGGTGAGCACGGAGCTGGTGAGGAACTCTGAACAGGTGCTAACTGTTGCCATTCTGACTTCTACAGTCACATGTACCTGGAGCGATTCATGACGTTTCAGATGGCTCTGCAGAGAGAGGACTGCTGGCTGCCCCTCATCTCCTACAGGAACTCCCTGCAGGCTGGAGGGGATGATGACACCATGTCGGTCATTAGTGGGATCAGCAGTCGGGGGTCCACCATCAGGAGTAAGAAGTCCAAGCCAGCCACCGCTAGCAAAAGGAAACTGCCTGAGGGTGAGCAATTCAACAGTGTGTCTCAGTCAGTAAGGAACACTGATTCTCCAGGGAACCTTCTCTGCAAACTCCTTTACATTAAGTTCCCAGTTCACACATTACTATGGCCACTGCATGTGTTCAGTAAAATACAAGGCGTTAAAAAATTATTTTCCCTAGCAGAAGAGAACAGCTGCAGCAGTAGTGATGCAGTGTGGATGAACCGTGAGCAGAATGTGCAGACGCCGGTGATGATGCATTCACCTCACCTCACCTCTACTGTACTGAGGGATCCAAAGAAGATGAGGGCGGAGGACAGCTACACGACCGGATACACCATGCCAACAGAGCAGCATCCCCATCAGCCCGTGCCGACCCAGCAGCAGCCACACCATCACCACCAGGCTGCCATTGATTACAAGTACGAAAACCTTTCAACACACAGCAGCTTCAGAAACTTTGTTATAGATTTAATTTTAAATGGATAAAACTTTCATTTTTGCACATCAGTCTACACTCAGTAATCCGCAATGATAAACTGAAAGCATCTTCAGAAATATTTGCAAATTTGTGAACATCAAAAACTACATTTTCCTTTACCTTACCTTGAAATTAATGTGTACAAATGTTGCTGCTGTTTACAGTATCTGTATCTGTTTCTGTTAAACTATGAGCCTTATGAAGTTGTGTTAAATCTTGCCCACTGTCCCACAGTACCCAGGTTACTTGGATGTTGACACAAAGGCAACAAGCTGAGGCCCGTCAGCAGCAAGAGCGGGTTACCATGCACTACGCCAAGATGAGGAACCACATGCAGCAAGCAATGTAAGATTTACAGTACATTTCAGAGTTTTCATAAAGTACATTTCAGAGTTTTAATTGTGGAATAAAGCTGGGGTGTTTCAGATAGGGTTTTTGATATCCAGTTTATAGACGGTATGCGAAAAAGCACAAACTCCTAACAAGTATCTGTGTGTACTCCTCAGCCGCCGAGGCTCTGGACTCATGGAGGACGATGAGGAGCCAATAGTGGAGGACGTGATGATGTCATCCGAGGACCGCCTGGAGGACATCAATGAGGGCATGGATTTTGACACGATGGACATCGATTTGGTAATTTAAGAAATGTTCATCTGGTTTCTGTGTTTCCATAAAAGAAATGCCAACAAATAGTGCCTTTATGATAAATGTTACAATCTCTGCAACCACATTTTAACTGTCAGAAAAAACTAAGAATCTATTTTGGTCCAATCAAACAGGCTTTAATTTTCTGTGTAAGTTTCCTCCAAATAAAAAACAGCAACAACTGATGTTGATTTGATGATGGTGTGTGGCATGCATGTGAATGCGTGTGGTTGTTTTTTCAGCCGGCATCAAAGAATCGCAGAGAAAGAACCGAACTAAAGCCGGACTACTTTGATCCATCTTCCATCATGGATGATTCAGTAAGGATTTTCCACTTCTTATAATACCTTGTACCTTGTTTTCTCCTTCTTTTAAAATTTAATATATAAATGTTATATTTGGTGTTGTAGATGGGTGGTATTTGTTGCTCATAAATGTTTGGGCCTATTATCTTGAGATAACGTGTCTCATGAACATTAGTTATTATTTAAGGACAAGTTGGATATCACAAGTTACAGGAAAAATCCATCCTTTGAGTATCAGATACTCATCACCCATAGGCTTGAGAGGTGGCTGTCAAAAATCCATAGCTCTCTCCTTTATGGAGGATGGCAGCAGTAGTCTGCTTGGATAAACTAATGGCAAAACACATCAGATGTCCATAGAAATGTCTATAAAATCACTGTCAACTCAAATACTTTTCAGCTGGAATACTAGTTATTTCTCAATTCTGTATTCATTTGTGTGGATGTTGAACTGTTTTAACAAATACACAGGTCCCAAATACTGTTTTTCTATTTGTTTTTGACGAAATGAAAATCACAGCTGAGTGAATAACCCTCATCCCCCTACCCACTCAGTGGGATAAAAACTTATTAAGCTAACACTGTGCTAGAATATTGTTTTTGTGATTTATCTTGGATTTGTAATACCTTATTTTTCCAAAATACTTTCTGTTTGTTTTCAGGTTCTCAATGTCTCAATGTACTGAAAAAAAGGAAGATGTGCACAATGTGTCATGAGAAATAAGATAAGAAGATAAGATGGATGACTGTTCTCTGTGAAAATCAGCATGGAACAAAATGGACTACTATCAATGGTTTGCGAGACACCAATGTTTGCCTCTTCAACACTTTGTTAAAACTTTAGAGGGACAGTTTGAATTTGAATTTTATTCTGGTATTTTCACATGCCAGACTTCTGTCACACTGCAGGAGAAACATTTCTGTTTTTAGTCAGTTGCCCTAAAGACAACTTGATGTTAGCTTTAACTGACTGTTAAAGCTGTTTAACAGCTGTTTGGGGTAATAAAAGTGCCAGTATAGACATTATGTGGAAGGTGCTTGGTGAGGGGACAATAACAGACTGAAATTCAAATTAATAATATATACCTTTAATCTTTTTCATTCAGTAGACAAAAATTGTCTTATGTAAATACATAGTGGCCAATATACAGGTGGGGGAAATACAATTTCACGAACACCGGTGTATAGAAATATACTAGCCCTGCAAAGTAATACTACCTTTATGATGCTTGTAGCGTTCATTTGCTCTTGAACACTATAAATACACTGCACTTTGTCACAGGGGTGTTAATTCAACTCTATGGTAATTTTATAGCCATATTTAAAAAAAATGATCATAGGCTCCAGTCAACGCCTCTCAGACACAATCTAAACAGATACTGAACATCATAAGCTTCAAAAAATCGGCATTAATTTGAGGGCTATTGAATTGGACTGCATTACATTGTAAAGGTTGGGATATTGCATTCAACTGGTGTTCTTTTGAACTGTAGATTTTGGCATGGCATGTAGCCATATATCGAAACATGTACACAGTAAAGTTTAATGTGAACTAGCGTCTCATACTGTTCAAAGGCCTTGCCACAAATGATATACGGCATTCTCAGATTTCTTTGTGATGGTATTTTTTAGAAATGTATGTGTTCTGCTTTTATACCTTATAGATTACTTTGATTTATAGATATTTTGTAATGACAATCAAATGTAAATTAATGGTTTCTAATCATGTTATTTCACATAGATGCTGAAATAATCCTTTTTAATGGAAATGATTATGTTACTATAGATATGGCCAGCGGTTTGTATTTTCTTTTCATCTCTCTATATCGAATGGATGAAAAAGTACTTAATAACTACAGTTGCTCAAGTGTAGTAATTTCACAAATTGATGGCTGCATCTGAAATTATTTTTTAATATTGGGAGCATTCACAGTGTCATACATAAAATTTTGACTCAACCTTAAACATGTAATCTCTCCTATATCTTGAATATTTTTCTTCACTGTATATTATCTAATATCTAATAACACAGACATGCCATAATTACAATCTTTAAAAGAAAGGTTTCGAAAAATTGTTGAGGGTGTGTGCTGTTTGTTTTGTTTTGTGTGTGTGTGCGTTTTTTTTTTTTTTTTTTTCAGTTTGCAAGTGTGCAGAGGATTTTTTCAAAAAGCCAATTTATTTGGTGCACCACCGTTGCGTGAAAAAGAGTTATAGGATTATTCTAAATTACAAAGTTTTAGAATTCTTTAGTCAACTATTATAGTATCAGAATTGTATATTATACAATAGCAAATGTGTAATATATTGTGAATTGGTGCTCATTTTATATTTGCAGTTTATGTTTGCTTGAAATTTTAGGGAAAGATTAAAGAAATAGAATGTACCTATTCAAAGTTAACCTACTAATTTGCAAGTGTACACTATACAGTACATTGTTTAGTTTGTCTTTCAGTGGACTGTTGCGATATTTCTTTACCTCTGTATTGGCCTGGTTGGCAGATTGAGATTTTATGGAAAAGGGTGTATTCATATTGTAGTTACAAACAAATCCCTAATTTCCTCACAATCTCACCATAAACGGGAGAAACAGATCACATGGTCTTAAACATTACCATATACACACTAACTATTCATGTTAGGCAGATGAGAAAAATACATCGTAGAATTGCCTGTAAATTAACATTAATCAGTTCATTTTTGGATCTTTTCTGTTTTGCATTGAACTGCTGAAAATGTGCATACATCTGTATGTTTACACATATTTAAATATTGTGTATATTAAATTTGTGTTTTTATTCTATTTACAAAGTGCCCGTTGCATCCTTTAAAATTTGTATTTATGTCTGGAGATGTAACATCGAAGAATAAACCATCTGCGACCGTGTGATGATTTTAAGAACATGGCTGTCAATCCATACTTCCAATTTAAAAGTAGTAGGATATACAGAAATGTTGTCTTTTATTTTTCTTTCTCTTTAAATATCTGTAGCATTTCACAAATTGTAGTAATTTCTCTTTAAATTATTAAAAGTAGTATTATCACATTTTAAAAAGTAAACCGAGACTGGATTCTCCAGATGAGACATAAGTGCAGTTAACTTGTCAAATTCAGGTCTTTAATACACAAAAAAATAGGTGGTAGTTTGAAATTGTGTTGTCTAACGTACTTTAACTCCTTATCTCGCGAAATACTCTAATAATTACCATTTCAAAGTAGTAGAGCACCAAACTGATCTCTTATGAGCGCCAGCACCACCGCTCAGAACATAAAGTTCCCTGTTAACAAAGCCGTCAGAGAGAGCCCTCGCTGTCCCACCATGCAGCAGTGAGCTAGCGCCAGCGGCTAACCACCACATTTGACCCTGTGTGTGCCATGATGCGCTAGACATCCGGGCTGTTTGTATGGAAGATGGCGACACTTATCCTCCCTGGTGAATGGTTCAAAAACTGGGAAAAATCAGGAAAACACGAATTGTGAGTAGATCTGAATGTTAACACCGTGTTAGGGGGTTGTGGTGGTTTAACCGTTGCAGAGTGATAGATAAAATTTTCGTAGCTGACAGTGCGGTCCAAGGCCAGTCTGACAAGTGTATGCTGGGGCTAACACAAGCGGTAACGTTAGCAAGCTAGAAAAACAGCTAAGATGGCCTGCTAACCCTAACTAACGGCGCCGTTTGAAAAAAATAAAACACAACAACAACAAAGAAACAAAATCAGAATCGTGTAGTTTTGGTAGTAGGCATTTTATAATGAATGCAGTTGATTCGCTCTGTTTACGGGAGTGGCGCGCTACTTAGACTTATCTTGCTAACGTTAGCTGCATGCTAGCAATCTGGCTAGCTAACGCTCCCACTAAACCCTTCCTTAATTTGTAAACACGTCGGCTATCAAAGCTAAGCTAGTTAGCATCCTTGTATCTCACTCTTGTGTAGCGCCGCTTTCGTACCAGTTAGCTACCAAATCAAAGTAAAATTTGTGCCAAATTGAAAGTAAATAGCCAGGGTCAACGGCCAGCGGACAATTGATAAGCAATTGGTGAAATAAAAGCATTTCTTAGCCAGCGTTTTGTTGCGTTAACGGTAATTACAATCAAGTGGAGGGAAACGACAGATCTTGACATAACGTTAAAGAAAGTTAGCTGCAACATTAGCTACGGTATCAGTGGTGTCGATTGCCTTCTTGTTAAACGTTGTATTGCCTCGGCATTGAAGCACGAATAAATAACGTTGTCATTTAATGATTTTGTTCGATAAATGTTATCTACTGACATATAAAACCTGATAAAGATTGTAGTTCTAACGTAATGTCCAGCTACATGGTGCCAGCTAACGTTAACTTAAGCTAGTCATTTGTGCGACCCATCAGTTAGATAACTATTTCGCAGCGGTTATAGCTTTACTTCGCAACAAAACTATTCACTCGTTGTTACCCGGTGTTTCCTGGACAGCGAGTATCAACTTTAATACCACAATGTGAAATCCACTAATATCGGCGGCAGCATAAAGGCTTGACTTTAACAGCATCTGGAAATGAACACTTAGGGCAGAATGGGGCTGCTGGTTTTATCATTCTTAGACGGTAAATCTTTGCGTGAATACGGTTGCCATTCATTTTCTTGAACGCCACCACCACGTATAGGTGGGGACACAATAGGCTCATCCACAGTGCTAGCTGCTATTAGTGGTTGAAGGCCTTGTTATTTAAGAAAGGTCTGCAGTGATATGTACCGTTTCAAAGTACTTAATTCATAGTCCTATACACAAAGCTTGTCACTGTAGCTGACAACACTTTGATAGGAAAATTCTCCAGATAGTTGTAAGTAGCAACTAACAAAGCTCTCAAGAGGAAAACTCATGCATGTCAATGATGTATTTAAATCCCCTCTGCAGCGTCTCTTTCTCAGATCTTTAGACGTTCCCTGTACACTGACTGTAAAGCATCTCACATTTAACATGATCTGTGCAGAGCTGAAATGAAGCTGCATAGTTGTCAAGGAGCTAAATAACTGATGTCAGTTAAATATATATATATATTTTTTTTTTCCCCCTTCACACAAAACAGCTAAATACATTATTACAGTGTATGTATGCACATTGCAGTGGTAGAACCTCCCATCAGAGTCTAGTTTTATGGCCCTTTGTCAGCAAACCCTACAGATTTCCCATAACTTCATGGATGCAGTGACACCTGTGTGAGCTCCAAGTGAGAGTGGGAATAATCACAGTCAGAGAGGCCAGGTTGTAAAGTTGACTTAGTGTTGTATCTTTTTTTGCTTGAAGTAGTAAAAACGGCCTGTCAGCATAATGTAATTATGAAACCACATTGTTTCAGACCTTAGGGCTCTGACATACCAAGCTGTCAGTTTGGCGCTATTGAGTATCTCCTACTGAACACTGCATATACAATAGTTCAGAGTACGCCTCGCATCATTAACACCACATGGTCCTTATCACAACCACTAAGCATGTTGAATCGATGGCAGAGGTAGTCCTCTAGTGTGTTGTTGTGTTGAGTTTAAGGGAAGACATTGCGGTGACATGAAATGTCTGATCAGTCTACCTTTCTCAGTACTACTTCTTTGAGGCCAGTTGAGCTGTAAGCAAGGACAGCCGTTAATTAGGTTTGGGGTTCTGTCATTTTGGACACATCAAGACTGGTAAAAGTTTCCTGGGAGTTTTGGAATATCCATAAAAAAATCTTTGAATAATTTCTCACTTTATCTGGGATATTGTAAATAGGGTATGGTGTTGGCAAAGTCTTACATTCATAAGTAGTAGATGTAACTAGACTATGGCTGTGTACTTAATTGTAACCAATTAAATCACTGTGTTTACATTGTTTTCCCTGAGTTGGAATTGTTATGTTGGAGTAGTCTGACCAGTATTTTGTCTTTTCACTTCATAGTGTACAACTCTGCAAAGAACTTACAGAGAAAACAGATCATGGAAGTGAGGTTAGAGGTAAGTTGAAGATGACATCAGTTGTGTGCACTCACCTTTGTATGTCTGTTTATGTATTTAATCAAAGACACGCATCCATCAACTGTGGTAGTCTGAGTCGAAGAGCTAGGTAAGAAAGGGAAATATTTTGAAATTATGTAGTTACATAAAACATAGGTAGAAGCATATATCAGACAAGTAGAAATAAATACCTTGTCAGTTTACCACTGAAATTCTTATAAATAGCAAAAATAGTGAAATTCATAGGTTACTTAGGTTGATATAATGATATAAAATTATCAACTAATTGTCAACTAATTGGAATTAGAAAAAATCAATTTAACAGATAAATGTTTAACTTTATTCACGGTATATTGTTTGTGACAGATGAGAATGATCATGGATAAACACTTGTAAATCTTGAAAATCAATTCAGTTTAGAATTTGTTACAGGACTTGCAAAGAGGAACAGCATCCAATTGTGCAGAGCTCACACAGATCTACCCATTCATATTAAAGGCTTTAAGTGCTGGTAATAGTGTCTCTGTTAAATAATTTCTTGAAGTGGGAGAACACTTCATGCAAGCAGGATTTGTGTTGTGTTTTAGAACCTAATTTAGGTTGTTTTTTGGACCCAATTTAGGTCCATTTTTTAGATTTAAATTTTCACAGTGTTGAAGAGTCTTTTCCTGTCAGTTCTCTCAGTTCAGTTTTAGATGAACTGTGTGTTTTGTCTTGTCTCTTTTCCCCAGCAGATATACAGGCTGCCTTATACGAGCTCTGCTGGCAGGTTGTACAGGGGAACCTGAAGTTGGATCTTGTTGCCAGCGTCCTTGGGGACATGATGGTACAAGTTTTTGTTTTTTTTTTTAAATTACACATCATACATTTCATATACATTAAATTAAACATCTAAAAGTGTCTGTGCTGTATGTCTACAAATAGACATACTTTGTTCTGTGAAATGCAGTAGCTTTTTTCCCTGGCACATAATGGTTTCAGTATTTTTGTTATTGTGTGATTTTGGCAGCACAGTTATGCTCATATTCATGATGTCATGACTTTGCACTCTGTAAACGTAACCTAACCATTATCCACTCAAAGCACATTTTAATGTTTACTCACACTGAATGTTATTTGACAGAGAAGCTAAATGGCGTCTATTTGTTTTCAAATACTGAAAGAGAATGCTGGTACTATCTGGGGGACAGATTCTCATGATTTGGGTGTCACTGTGCCGACAAATAATCCCATATTGTTTTTTTCCAGCTTAAACATTGTAAGTTTTATTTTGCTTTCAGGAACTCCGAGATGACATGCCATCAATTTTAGCAGATGTTTTCTGTATATTAGGTAATTGTATCTGAAGTACTGAATTAAACAAAATTCAAATATAATATGTAGTATTTTTATAGCTTTTAGTGGTTATCAAACTCGTGTATTTTTACTTTAATAATGTTTTTTTCAATTGTATTTTCCACAGATTTAGAGACTGGTGCACTGGAAGAAAAAAACAAACGTGATCATTACACACAATTGGTGGGAGCATGTTTGGTAAGAACAATATGGCTTTGTTAACATTTAATTATTTTTTATAGCTGATAAAACAAAAAAAACAAAAATGGCCCCTCATGCACTTCAGGCTACAAGTGAATACAAAGATTGAAATGAAGGTTTTTTTATCTCCCAAAAAGTGACATAGGTTTAATTTTTTTTATTTCAGTTTTTTGTTCCAGAGGTCATCCTGAAGGAGAGGCTGGATCCAGAAACCCTCGAATCTCTTGGACTTATAAAGCAAGCCCATCAGTTCAATCAGAAGATTGTAAAAATCAAGACTAAACTATTGTAAGTAGAATGCACAGTTTAGAAGGTAAAGATGCTGATTGTACATAAATATAAAAACTGCCTTTTAGTCTACTGGGTACACTCACTATGCTTCATAAATATTTGCATATTAAATATTTGTTTAATGTTTTTTTTTTTTTTTCTCAGTTACAAGCAACAGAAGTTTAACTTGTTAAGGGAGGAGAATGAGGGCTATGCCAAACTAATCACAGAGCTTGGCCAAGACTTGTCAGGCAACATCACCAGCCACCTTGTCCTGGAGAGCATCAAGTCCCTCATAGGTACCAAACAAGTCTTTTTCAGGGTCTCTTCATCCAACATGGTGCTACTGTGCCTTTACCTACAGTCTTGCAAATTGAACATCTTCAATCTTGTGGCATGTTTTTTTTTTTTTTTTTTTTGATGATAATGGACACACAAAGGGTGTTGCATTACCTGGATTTTCACCAGAACTTCTGGTAGAACCCACGTCACATTTGATTTGGTCTCCTTTCATCAGCCACTTGTTATATTAAGAATTCACTGTGGGAAACTGTTGATGCAGGGATTTGCACGGCCAGGTACCTGTATAAAGCAGAAAGTCTGTTCTCATTTGCTACCTGCCAGCCTCTTTGATCTTCACACCAAGGACTGCTGGCAGCTCCATCCATACTGAGAAGAATAGCTGACAGGACTATAGCCTCAGTAGCACTAAGGCTTTGTAATAATCTGTATTGTTAACTGAAGACTTACCTGTGTCATAACCCTTATTTACATTTTTTTTGCGAAGCACCTTGTGACTGTCCTGTCCTGATGTTGTATAAATACATTGTAGGAACTCATTGTTTTTTTCCAGTTGTGTTGTGTTACCTACTTTGTGTAACCCTTCTTTTTCTTCTACCTGCAGGATGTTTCAACTTGGACCCTAATCGTGTTTTGGACATAATCCTGGAGGTGTACAAGAGTCGATCTGACCAAGATGAGTTCTTCCTGTCTCTCATCAAGTCCTACATGTGTGAACCACTCACCCTTTGCCACATCCTGGGCTTTAAATTCAAATTCTACCAGGTGAGGACATCAAGTCTGGTTAATGAAAGCTACAGTGTGTCCAGTGGGATAAACTGATCGATAGGCAGCTTGTAGATTTAAAAAGGCTTGATAGTTGTTTTATATTGCGTTTGTAAGAGCTTCCTCTGTTTTTAGCAAGTCAATGGCCTGATATTTTGCTTGGCAGAAAACAGTCTGTCCCAGGCCGTAACTCCAAGATTACAGCATGAATCATAATTCATCTGTTAATAATTTGTGATTTTCATGACATTGAATTTATTTGTTCATTTATTTGTCTCTTGTGTCTTTCCATAGGAACCCAATGAGGAAACACCCAAGTCACTTTACCACATTGCTGCTGCTCTGCTTCACCACAACCTGATAGAGCTGGAAGATCTCTATGTACATGTAAGGAAAAGGAGCAGCTGGGGTCCAGCTAC
Organism: Toxotes lorentzi; assembly: GCA_037833715.1. Taxonomy (NCBI): domain Eukaryota; kingdom Metazoa; phylum Chordata; class Actinopteri; family Toxotidae; genus Toxotes; species Toxotes lorentzi. The sequence goes on from JBBMJY010000004.1 coordinate 8,159,883, forward strand.
AAGTCACTCCAGTTAAAATTCAATTTTCATATGTAGCTTCTTAGCACATCTCAGACAGAATTGGGGATTATAAAGTCTGCCAGCCTAAAGCTAGCTTCTTGTAATCCTGTCCTGTCTTAAGGATCCTTTATCCTCACAATTATATACACTAAATATAAAAGTCAATCCAGAATTTAGTTTTATGGCAGCTACAACAAATGTGAATCTTCTGTAGTACAATTTGTTCCAGACTGAAGGCTCAGCTCTTTTGTTGCCTCTCTGTTGTTCCAGCTTATGCCACTAGATGCCGCTATCGTAGAGGAACACAAAAGAGATATCTCAGAGGCCAAGCAGATCGCCCGCAAGCTGGTCATGGTGGTTTTACCCTCAGAGAAGACTGAAGACAAAGAAAAGGAGAAAGAGAAGGAGGAGGAGAAGAATGAAAAGGTAGTAAACCTGAAGTAAATCACTATGATATTGATAAGTATAGCTTAAAGCTTTTTAAAGCCTGTTGTGAATCACCTGTAGTCCAAGTTTCATGTAGAACTTGTAACTTCTGTCCAAATTGTCTCATATGCTGAGCTCACTTTTTCTGATTTATCAAATGTGACTGAACTCACTCCTCTTCTCTGTACCCACAGCCACCTGATAACCAGAAGCTTGGCTTGTTGGAAGCTCTGCTTAGAATTGGAGACTGGCACCACGCCCAGAGCATTATGGACCAGATGCCTTCCTTCTATGCTACTTCTCACAAGGCCATTGCACTGGCGCTCTGCCAGCTTGTGCACCTGACTGTAGAGCCTCTTTACAGAAGGTGCTGATTTTTTTCCATGTTTCGCTTACATCCCACCATGTGTAGTCAGACCAGAAAGCACGCACAAGTACCTCTTACTCCACAGTTTGACCTGCTCTCGATGCCAACATTTTATGCAAGTCCAGTAAACGATGAGGGGTAGTGCTGGCTTTGACACACTTACCTGTTCTTCACAGGGCCGGCGTTCCAAAAGGGGCAAGGGGATGTGCACTGCATCCACTGAGGAACAAGGGAGCCCCTCGGCCTGCCGAGACCTTTGAAGACCTACGCAGGGACACGTTCAGTATGCTCTGCTACCTGGGCCCTCACCTCTCCCACGACCCTATCCTCTTTGCCAAGATTGTGCGTCTGGGCAAGGCCTTCATGAAAGAGGTATGAAAATGTAACCGCTACATCATTTCATCTGCACTACAACTTAAATCTTAAACTGTGCTCATTTTTGGAATCCTTTGCTTCCCAGTACCAAAGTGATGGCAAACCTGATGTCAAAGACAAAATGGTAAGTGTAAAAAATAATAATTTTCCTTTAGTGGACCTTCATGTTTACCTCTTCTGTAAGTGCTTTTGTGAGGATCTTATTCATGTTAATTGTATGTTAATTGCAGGAAACACTACTGAGTTGTTTCCTGAGTATTGCAGACCAGGTGCTACTCCCTTCTCTCTCCCTGATGGAGTGTAATGCTTGCATGTCTGAAGAACTGTGGGGTCTCTTCAAACTCTTTCCCTACCAGCACAGGTGAGATACACACACTCTCACTCACTGCATGTGGCACTCTGTAATTCAGCTGTCGGATAGTAAACCCTCAGGCAGGGCTCCAGGATGGTGTTTACTACCTGGCGTGGAAAGAGAAACGCACACAGTCAGGCTCGGTTCTTCCAATCACGGTTGGCTGTGTAAAGTGCATTTTTCTGTGTTATTTAGCAAACCGTCTTTTCTGCTCTTGAGCAATACAGGGATTTTATTTTTAGATCCTTTGTTTGGATGTTTTGGCACACTGCTGATGAGCAATGACACTGCACGCTCCCAGTGGTTTTGTTTTACTTTTGGTTGTCTGTGTCAGTTTGTCACAGCTAATAATTTAGCTACCATAGTAGCACTTTGCTGATAATTTCAGTGTATTCTACACAAAATTGTACTGACACTGTCAAAGAAGAGATTTGATATAAACTGAAAATGGACAAGTAGTGCAGTTCATTTTTGCTCTGCTGCATCAGTGTGTTGTACATTAGGTTTCTCTTCAGGCAGAATTTGTTGTTGCATCTTAAGAGCTTTTTAAATATTCCTTGACATTGCTTTTTGCAAATATGACACACAACAAATTACTTAATTATGTAATTTTTAGGAGTAAGTCAACCATTAAGGAGCACTTCATTTTTATTTAAGAGGATGGCTAAAAGCAAATGAGGTAGAAATTCACCCTGCTGTTATCTGGCAAATAGACACACATACTGTGTATATACAGTTTAACATAATGCTAGACAGAAGGCTGTTTTAAAATTCAAGGAGTGCTTTGAATTGCAAGGTTGCAAGCTGACATGTTTGGTTTATGTAAAACCTGTTTCCTTAAATCTTACTGTGAGAATGTGTGAGGATTTTTACAGCCGTGAAATGATACGTTCTTGTTGCCCTACTGTGACAGTCCTGTAAAAGTTTTGAGAACTGCAAAGCTAAACCTTCTGTTTAATTGTGCTTTCTCTATCCATACTCCCTCAGGTACCGGTTATATGGACAGTGGAAGAATGAGACATACTCCAGCCATCCACTGCTGGTTAAAGTCAAAGCGCAGACTATTGAAAGGGCCAAATACATTATGAAGTAAGTCACTTTGCAAAACCCAGCATACTGTTAGCACGCAGTCATTTGTTTTTCTCTACCTTTGGTTGACATTTAATGTGTCTCCAATCCAAACACCAAGACGGTATTTTTGACCTTGTGTGTGAACTTGTGCATTGTGTGTGTATATGCTCTTTTTGCTTTTCATTTTACCAGCTAATTCAGACCTGTTCGGTTCTGCACACTATTACAAGATAAAGCAAACCTTGAATGAATGGGTTAAGTCGACATGCAGTTTTGTCAGTCACCAAGTAAATTTCTGGGACATTTCTCCACCTTCTCGCAGTCTTTTATTTTGGAATCATACTGCTCTGTGTTTTCCCTGCATCACACATAAACTTACAATCACTGGGACCAAGTCAGTTCAGATAGTGGAGAACTTCATATATACTGGGAGCAGTTTGGGCAAAGAATCTAACTTTGAACACACCACACTAGAAGTTCGCTACTACCAGGACATTAAGGCCTACTGCTTTCACGGAAGCCCAGACTTCATTTGCTTTTTCACAGATTTTGTTCTCACAGGAACAAAATCCATAAAATATGTAAGACTGTTAATAACTGATTAGACTGTTTTTTCCTTTTTCATATATGACTTAAAAACCAATGCAAATAACATTTTTGCTGACAAATAAGTATCAAGAAAAAAATCTGAATAACTTTCAATACTGTGGGTTGTTTTTATGTGAATGTGTGTGTTGGACCAGTAATTATTCTTACACTGTTTTGCTGTTGAAGACAAGTTACGTTAAGCTGACAACCATAAGAGCATTTTCCAATTGCTGTGAAGCTTACAGAAGTGACAGTCTTTGCTTACAGCACTCTTTGCATCGCCTCGTGTTTTTAATCTGCTGTTTCCTGTCTCTTGCTTTTTTTTTTTCTCCTCCACAGGCGGTTGACCAAAGAGAATGTGAAACAATCTGGAAGGCAGATTGGCAAGCTGAGCCATAGCAATCCCACCATCCTCTTTGATTATGTAAGTGTATTTTCCTGCAATTTATTTTATTTTACTTTAGTCTCATTTTGAATGATGTCAACAAGCTACAAAGACAAATTAATTCCAGATTTTTGCAATAGAAAATAAATAATGTTCCACAGAATGTAGCACCTTGCCCGCTCCGTATACCAATTATATTTTTCTGGCTCTCCCTTGCCCTTGCAAATGCATCTGCTCTGGGAATTGCTTGCACCTCGTGCTCTGCCTATAAATCATGCATTTACGAATCTGAGTAAAATCCACTTGGTAAAAGCTCACAAAATTGGAACCACGTTCCTGCTGCTCTGACAAAAATAATCACTAACAATTCAGTATGATACACCATGCAGTCTTTTGTATTTCAAACCATTTTAATGTTAACTTTCTTCCTCCTTTGGTGTAAAATGTGAACAAACATTTGAAACATTTTCAACTTGGGCAAAGCATCATGCTATGATATGTTCTTACAGCCTTACACTTGTAATAGTCCTCTTACCAAGCATCACACGTTTCTCACATTTGAACAGTCTTTGCACATGCAGTAGTGGGAGGATGTATCATGTAGCCTGGTCTGCATTTTTACACGTCTCCTGCTTCATCAGCATTTTGAAACATGCCTCCCTATACACATACTACAAAGATGGCTTAATCTTTTTTAAGCCTCTTAGGGGAGGTAAGGGGGTGGCATGAGGTCAGGTATAATTTATATCCTCTGTAGTTAGTGATGTTTTATCCCCTCATCTGTCCTGTTGTACCTCAGATGCTGTCTCAGATCCAGTGGTACGACAACCTCATCGTTCCAGTGGTGGACTCCTTGAAATACCTCACGTCTCTCAACTATGATGTCTTGGCCTGTATCCTGCACTGTTCCTTCTATATTCAGCCAGTGTGTGTATGTGTGTTAATGAAGGCAGTGGGTTGTAAGTGTAAATGGGATTTTTTTCCCTTTTTTGGCGTTGTTCCACTTAACTCTGTCTTCAGATTGCATCATCGAGGCTCTAGCCAATCCCGAGAAGGAGAAGATGAAGCATGATGACACCACCATCTCCTCATGGCTCCAGAGTATGTGGCTTCACAGTTAACTGGCCTGTTACTGTGCAACAATCACTTGAGTCATTTGCATGCAAAAGAAGGAAAACTGTTTGATGTTTTAATGAGTATCTAACATACACCTGTTCCTTTTGTCAACCAAGGCCTGGCAAGTCTGTGTGGATCCGTGTTCAGGAAATACCCTATTGAGCTGGCTGGCCTTCTTCAGTATGTCACCAATCAGCTAAAAGCAGGGAAGAGGTATGTAGCGCCAATAGGAGGAGATTGTCTATGCAGTGTCGCACAAAATTGGCCTTAGTACATAAATGTGATAGTCGTGTTTGGACAAGTAGTCACACCATTCACACTGCTTTGAATATTACTGATTAAAGGATTTTGAAAAGTCAGTTATCACTGCCTGACATGTTCAAAATAAAAGCCTTTTCCATAAAATGTATTCAGTTTTCAGTGTTTACTTGAGTCATCCACCATTTTAAAAGAGGAAAAAAAAAAGAAAGGAAGAACACCGATAAATGACATGGCTGTAACTGTAGGACATATAAACATGCTGATAATAAAATGTCATAAAATTATTCTAGGTATATGTTGAACTCTTCAGAAGCTACACACATTTTTATGTGTCTGTGCTGGGAAGAGCACACGATTGTTTGAAAGCCCCATGCTTAGCCATTGTTCAGTTGTTATGCGTCGTTGTTGAATGTGTCGATAACCATTTTGGTTTATATGTCTCTCGCCTCCCTGCAGTTTTGACCTGCTTATCTTGAAAGAGGTGGTGCAGAAAATGGCTGGCATTGAGATCACAGATGAGATGACCTCAGAGCAGTTGGAGGCCATGACCGGAGGGGAGCAGCTCAAAGCTGAGGTATATAGATTCAAGTGCAGTTCTCATTCCCTAAAGCAGCCTTGTGAGCAAGACTTTATGATTTCTTGGACCAGTGCTGTATCTGAGCTCACCTCCATGTCATTGTGGATTTGACTCTGTTAACAGGGCGGCTACTTCGGCCAGATCAGGAACACTAAGAAGTCCTCACAGCGTCTGAAGGATGCCCTGCTGGACCACGAACTGGCCCTGCCGCTGTGTCTACTCATGGCCCAGCAACGAAATGGTGTGGTTTTCTTAGAAGGTGGAGAAAAACATCTTAAACTTGTGGGCCATCTGTATGACCAGGTATACACCTTCTCTAAATATATTAATCTAATCGATCCCCACTGTGTAGCACGATAAATCTAAAACACAGCTATTCTAGTTACTATTTTTTGTTGTTATTACTGAGATCAGTCTTTGTCCTCCTGCAGTGTCATGACACATTGGTGCAGTTCGGTGGCTTTCTGGCCTCCAACCTCAGCACAGAGGACTACATCAAGCGGGTTCCCTCTATCGACATCCTTTGTAACCAGTTCCACACTCCACATGATGCTGCCTTCTTCCTGTCGCGGCCAATGTATGCTCATCAGATTTTGGTGAGTCGACTGCTCTTTCAGATCCTGAACGCATCATGTCACATTTTTGTCATTGAGAGATTCTAGTATTTATCATCAACACAATGAACAGGCATACACTTTGTAAGGTGGTTGCTCTCTCTTCTCTCTCTTCTTGTCTGAACTTTGACCTTTGATTTCACCAAAAAAAAGTAATGGTTTCATTTTCCTTTTTTATGTCATGATGCTGCATTTGCCTAAAGCCACATTTTATTTATTATTAAGAGACCAGTTAGACAATTGGGGAAAATGTACAGACCCCTAACTATGTCCTTCCTCCTCATAGTCTAAGTACGATGAGCTGAAGAAAGCAGAGAAAGGCAACCGGCAGCAGCAGAAGGTACACAAGTATGTGGCAGCCTGTGAACAGGTGATGACACCGGTGCACGAGGCTGTGGTGTCTCTCCATCCTGCCAGGGTCTGGGATGACCTCCGCCCTCAGTTCTACGCCACCTTCTGGTCCCTAACCATGTATGACCTGGCTGTGCCTCATGCTGCTTATGAACGTGAGGTCAACAAGCTCAAGACCCAGATCAAGGCCATCGAGGAGAACCCGGAGATAGTGAGTAGCGCATTTGCATAGCAGCAGTAGAGTCGCTTTTGATTTAGATCACAAAAAACAGCTAATGCCAAAGGAGTGCAACATTTGAGTGCTACAAGTGTTGTGTGTGTATGTGGTGTTAACATCACTGTGATTTCCTTCCAATGTAGCCCTTGAATAAGAAAAAGAAGGAGAAGGAACGTTGTACTGCCCTGCAGGAAAAACTGCAGGAGGAGGAGAAGAAACAGCTGGAGCACGTCCAAAGGGTTCTGCACCGCCTCAAACTGGAAAAAGACAACTGGTTGTTAGCCAGTAAGTATTCTGATAATAGTGGTAGTGACATTATTATTATTATTATTATTGATGCATCTTAGTCTACAGTCTTTCACAATGCTGTGACTTTTCTGAGAGGAAAAAAAAGGCATCCATTAAAGGGTCATTGGTCTTTAAAAGCAAAAAGCAAAAGTTTAATTTCTCCCAAATTAACATTCAGCACCTGTTCGAATAAATGCTTAGTGATCATGACAGAACTCGGTGTGCAAGTGAAAATAAATGCAGTTTGAACTCCTTTTAGACAGCGGTCTGGACTGTTAATGTAGTTGAGGGGGTCATCCAGACAAAGCTGATCAAGTCATTGCCATGATCACAGCATCAATAATGGAGGTAATTCTAATGTCCATCGCCCTGTCTGTCGCTCTTACTAACACAACTTTAAATGCTTACTGACAGAATCCACAAAGAACGAGACCATAACAAAGTTCCTGCAGCTCTGTCTGTTCCCGCGCTGCATCTTCTCTTCCATCGACGCTGTGTACTGCGCTCGATTTGTTGAGCTAGTCCACCAGCAGAAGACACCTAACTTCTGCACCCTCCTGTGCTACGACAGGGTAAGACATATACATACACACTCAGACTCATACGGTTATGATGATGACTTATGATATGTGCACCATCAAAAAAAATCAGTTGAAGAGACCATAATTAAGTGCAGCTCTGAGATGAAATCATGCAGACTGTAGCGTTTTCCATGTGGAACATTGCACTTTGTTTAAGCAAACACACAACGTTGTGTCACTCCGCAGGTGTTCTCTGCTATCATTTACACTGTGGCCAGCTGTACAGAGAATGAGTCTCATCGCTACGGACGCTTCCTCTGCTGCATGCTGGAGACGGTGACCCGTTGGCACAGCGACCGTGCAATCTACGAGAAGGTATCCAGTTCTGCCTGTTGTCTACACATGCAAAATTTATTTGTAGCATTTCCTGATGGAAGATGAGCTGAGATTTAATGTGCGCTTTCTGTATTGTGTGGCCATAGGAGTGCGTCAATTACCCCGGCTTCCTGACCATCTTCAGAGCCACGGGCTTCGATGGAGGGAACAAAGCAGATCAGCTAGATTATGAGAACTTCCGGCATGTGGTGCACAAATGGCACTACATGCTGACTAAAGTGAGCTGCCCTTCTTTATCATGGACGCTCTCCTGTAAAAGTCTGTCGAGATAATGGCAGTCGAAGCCCTGTGAAAGGTGTGTATTATCTACACTCACGTCCTCTGTCTCTGCTGCATCCAGGCATCAGTTCACTGCCTGGAGACTGGAGACTACACCCACATCAGGAATATTCTCATCGTGCTTACCAAGATCCTGCCCTGCTACCCCAAGGTCCTGAACCTGGGCCAAGCTCTGGAGTGCCGTGTCCACAAGATCTGCCTCGAGGAGAAGGACAAGAGGCCAGACCTCTATGCCTTAGCAATGGGGTAACACAGCGTTGTGTGCTGTTCAGCTCTCTGTGGAGCATACAGTTAACATGTTTTGTGAAGTGTGATAATAACATGGAGATATGGGAGATGAAAAAGCAATAGTGCGCGTTATCTGATTTGTTGAATTTATAGATGTATTATTTTAATGTGTTCAGACATTGAGGTGTGGTTATTGAAACCAAGATATTTGAGGGTTGGTTTCAGAAATGGATGGCTAGACAGCCTGTTGAAGATTTTAACAATTTTCAGTTCTATTATAGCTCTATTGTCGACATGGGAGTTGTTTTTTTTTTTTTGTTATTCAGCCTTCGAGTGTTACTCAAGTGAAAGTTAAAAGGATAGTCTTGTCTAGCCACTGTAAATTGGTAGAACCTGGGATTCCTAATGAAATATTGAGTCTTTAATGTGACATTACAAGTCCAGTTGCTCTTGTTTTACACCTGCTAAATAGCACACAACCTGAATTTGTGAAGACCTTCAGGGACAAATTCTTTTCTTAGTGAAGTCTGTACTGAACCATAGACACTCACTCATAGCTGGTGCTCAGGGTCCATTTGTGTTAATTTATAGCTGAGTATACAGGGGTTTGTATTTGCAGGGTTGTGCCGTGCTGATAAAGCTCAACTACTTGAGTTTTCTTCTCTCTGAAAGTTGTGTTTTTGTTTTTTCTTACACTGTGTGACACTCAAGTTCTTCTGAGGTTTTTGTTTCTGCCTTGTGCAAACCCTTTATGCGTCTTACAGTTATTCAGGTCGGTTGAAAAGCCAGAAGGTGCACATGGTCCCTGAGAATGAGTTTCACCACAAGGAGCAGCCAGCGCGCAGTGCCACCCCTGCCAGTCAACAGAACGGCCCCGGCAGCACAGGCAAGCCTGCCACCAGCACAAACAAGACAGAGGAGGGGACGTCGGAGGATGGCGGTGAGTAGTATCACAGTTTAGAAGTAAACATCCAGGCCATTTGATGGATGGCATTGTACCTGAGTTGGCTTAGATCTGGTTTTCCTTTGTTCCATCACCACTGCTAAATTATTCTGTTTCCGATTTGTTGTGTGCCATTGCAGCTGATATTGATATTATTGTTACCCGTTTGGCCAGAGAATGATACAAAAATGTAAATAACTGGTTGAATGCCATAAAACGTTAACACTGGGATCGCTGCGTACAACTTTTCATATTTTTCAACTTGTCATATGCAGTATATGTTCCAATTGGTTTTTCTTTAACTGCAACAGGCGCTTCAAACCCAAACATGCATGTCAGTAGTATTAATAAAACCTTTCTTTTGTTTTTTTTTATGCAGATCGGGGAAAGGATAAATCTCAGGGGACCACAAAGCCAGTGAACAAAGCCAACAGTGCAGCGGCCAAAGTCACTACCAGCAATGGGAACGGTGCTCTCAATAGGTAGGTTATATCAAGAACTGCTGTGACACCAAAACAAAAAAAGAAAAACATCAAAACTTACCATTAGCAGTGATATTATGAGGGATGCTGTAATGCTGTGAGAATCTTGTATGAAATCTTTTTTTGAATAAATTTGTCCCTTTGCAGCACCAAAGCTGTTAAAGAACGGGACGACAAAGAGAAGAGTGGGAAAGAGAAAAAAGAGAAAAAGGAAAAGACACCGGGCAACACTCCTGAGACAAAGGCGGAGAACCGTCGGGAGAAGCAGAGAGACGAGAGAGCGGGGAAGGAGGAGCGGGCGGTACGTGAGGGTAAGGAGAAGACCCCCAAGGCAGACAGGGACAAAGTGAAGGCTGAGGAGAAGAGCAGCAAAGATGACAAGGCCAAAGCTGGCAACGGGGAGCCCATGGAGCCATCCAGGGAGCGCGACACCATCAAGGAGTCCAAGAACAAGGAGAAGGGTGACAGGAGCGCTGTGGCCGGGTCCCTCAAGTCACCAGTTCCCAGATCAGAGTCCGCTGAATCTGAGAGGGGTAAGGAGCCTTTACGGTTGTGTGTAATGCCGCCGTGTTCTCAATACCCCTCATAAAATATATAGAAACATTTTGACTACTCTGTCAGCCCATATTCAGTGTCTGTTAACGAATTGGACTCATGTTTTACAATATTGAAACACGTGACTCTAATTAGGTTTCAACACATTTAATCATGTAAAGAAAATGCTTATAGAAAGGAGGAATATCCCCCACCCCCTGCAACACGTCTGTCAGTCAGAATTGTTGGACGGAAGGAAACTGGTTGAGTGTGCTGCTCAAACTGACACAGCTTCCACTCTTCTTGTTTTCACAGATCACAAAAGACGAAAGCTCGACAGTCACTCTTCTCCGTCCCACTCCTCGTCTGTTAAGGTTAGTATGGCTTGAGGAAGGCTGTGCCCGTTTCTTCTCTATCTGCCGGAGCGTTCCCTGCCGTTGCACATTCCAGCAGCCCTGAAGATCACCAAGGAGAGTTGTCGTACATGCAGGCATGGCATCTGGAAATCCCAACCTAATCCATGGGATTTGGAAAGCATTCCATGGACATCAGCATAATATTTTCCAGAATTGGGAATAAAATTCCTCAAGGACTTAGCCAAGAGAATATTGTGTATATTGAGTATTTTCATATTGAAATATTTATCTATTTTCCTATTAATGAAAGCAGTCAGTGTGCCTTGGGAAGAAAGAAAATTTTTAAGCATTTCTATATTCCTTGTGGATTTTTTGCTTTTTTGAGAATACTCACCTGAAGTAAAATGGAAATGGCTTGCCAAATCAAGAGCTTTTGCCTTTTTCAATGGCAAAGTTGTTTTGTTTTTTTTTTGTTGTTGTTTTTGTTTTGTTTTTAAACATCAAGAGCAGTGTTTTACCACTTGAAATGGAACCCAAGATTTTTTTTTTTCCCTGTTTTTTGCGAGCTGAGAAGATTTCCTGGTTGAAGTGATGTATTTTGTTTTCCCCTCAACGTGCCCGGATCCAGCATGGAGTTCAGATGGCGTCCAGCAAAGCACTTTGCCATAGAAGCGCCTCTCTGCACGGCTGAGTCATCGGTTCCTCCTCTGTCTCCGTTTGTTAAAACGGCCTGCATGCAGCCTTCACGTCACACGATGTGTGTCCAGTCAGTCCTGCTGGCCCCTACAACGCTGCCCCCCGCTACTGCCAACCATCAGCATCAGTGGTACTACCTCCTGGCAAGCATTCAGTGGAAAATCGGAGCCACCAGCAACTGAGATCAACGGAGAAAATGAATGTCACAGTTTTGAATCAGCCAAAAATGCAGAGGAAAATAAGCCTGCCCCAACAAAGAGAGAGAGAGGGAAACAGTGGGCGAAGCCTGAGTCGTCTGGAGCATTGCCCAAACCACTGGAAGCTTGTGATAGGTCTTTATTTTACCCTTCCGCCAGAGAAATAGGCTCCATGTGTCTTATCCATTCCTGAACTGTAAGTGACAGCAACAGTTACCTATGTAGGGATGCAGTCAAGCACATTAAGAACTAAGTGATTTGTCTTAAACACACAGGCAGGCACATATCCATTATATACAGCACTTGCACTTTAGATGTATTGAATACCAGCTGCACTGTATAACTTTTATCATATGCTGCCTGAAATTGCAGACATGTCTGTAGTAATAAGACTAGCAGTTATTTCATATATGCTCAGGGTATTTCTATTTTAAGTATTGACATTCCAGATGTTGAGCCTATGAACTCTCCTCCATGTAATAACCTTGTCAAAGCCTTAGTCCTTGAAGGTCAGAGGTCAAGGGAGAAGTATGCTGTTGGTCCGGCCAGCCCCGACTCCCCACTCCCCCCAACCCTTCTTCCAACTCTCTACTGCTGTCTGACAACTTCCTCCCAACCCCCACCCCCTCCCAGCTCATCTGTCATCTCCATTCATCCCTACAGGACAATAGCAACGAACCCAAGGAGCCCGCATCCAAGGTTTGAACTGACTCTGCTACCTTCTCTCAGATTCTCTTATTTTCCTTGTCCAGGTGCCAAAAATATGTACAGCTGCTGACATGAAATAACCAATTTTGCCTCCATCTTTCTACGTTTTGTATTCTCACACTTTTTAATAAGGAAGGTAGTAGTGGGTTCATTCATGTGTCACCATTGTGAAACGTGATGGTAATCCTTAAAGCTGCATTAACTGATATCTTTGGCCACTTGGAGGCAGCAGAATAAGCTGAACACATTACATATCGACACATTACCACGTCTCTGAACTTCTTATGGGAAACAGTTGCCCGTTCGCATGTCCAGCAGACATTGAGCGACCCTTGTATTCACTTGGAGTGTCTGTTTTGCTTTCCACCAGTTTTCTAGTCAGACAACCGGTGCCTCTTGTGGCTGGAAACGTGATGGAGCTGTGAGATATAAAAACAAAAACAATAAGTCAAAAGAGGACTGCAGTCGGAGGATGACTGTCTGTGGGGTCATGACTACAAGTGACCCTGTTCACATAACACATAGTAATTTGATCTTTTGTTAATATAAAGAATATTAAATAGTGCAGCTTTAGGGTTTTCAATGTAAATAGCCAGTTTTTTAAATAGTATCAATCACCTGAACACTTCACAGCCCCACTGTCTTATTTTATAAGAGCTTAACAGTGGTGAGTCACTTTATGACAAACTAAAGTGTTGCCCACTGTATTGACATATGTATAACAGGTTAGGGACAACTCTCTTGAAGCATATTTCCACTTATCTTCAACTTGAGCCATAAGTCATAGTTTCTGAAGTGATTCATCACTTAGGTCATTGTTGAGTCCTGTTGACCAGGAGCTAACATTAATTCTCTAAGACCAACAGGAGCAGTAGAATTTAGTCAAAGCAAGTTGTGGTGATAATTGTTAACTGGTGTCTGTTTGGATATGAACACTGAGCAGATCCGCTGAGTGTTTATGCTTTAAATGCTTTTTAGATTTGGACAGAGCTTTATTCAACTGAGTCAGGTTTTTATTAAAGAGCCGTGCTTTCTGTGACTGACTCAACCGTCATGTGATCAGCGAACTGAGCAGAGTCAGCGTGATCAGTACTGTTTATGAAACTCCCCGACTGATGATCAGTGGTAGTGTGACAGTGTAATTTCCCCAACTTCTGTCTCCAAGAATTTTAAATCACAGTAATAGATATAGAGATATAAATAGAATTATCGGTCATATTTTTGGAATTGTTTAGATGAACCTGGGACACCAAGAAATATGTCAGTTGTTTGTCTTCTACACCCTTTTTTTTGGTACAGATGTGGGTTATTTACTTGTGACACAATAACCTAAGTATGTTGGGTCAATTACACTCAATGATCAGCACTCCTGACAACATTAAAATATTTTTTGCTTGTCTTGTTCTGTTCATATATAAATGTCTTTGCAGCACCACGTCAACTACAATTCAGTAGCCCGGTCCAAGAGCAGAGAGAGGGAGATGGAGAAGAAAGATTCAGAGAACGTACAAGGTCGATCCAAAGAGAAGAAGGAAGAAAAGGACCGGAAAGACAGGAAACGAGTCAGTATTTAAAATGACCACCGCATTTTATGAAATGGGGTTTTGGAAAGGTCATCGTTGTGAATTTATATAAAGCCGCCCCATTCCTCTGTATACCTCTTGTTCTAAAGTTAGTCGTTTCACAGTAGTTGGATGAATGAGGAAGTTGAAATCCGTACGGTCAGGATGTATTGTTACCTTCGTTAACAAACTGTATGTCACGGTGACTTTTTTAGGACCACGCTGTCAATGACCGTGAGACAAGCCAAGAATCCAAACGTAGAAAGGATGAAAATGGAACCAGTAAGTTTGTTCTTAACAAATCTGATGTATTGTAAATCTGGGCTTGTTTTGTTTTGTTTTTTTTATTAAATAAATAAATAACTAAATCTTCTCTTCCCAGATTCCTCCAAAAACAGCAAGAGCACGAGTCCTTCCTGTGACTCTCCGCTTTCAGCCGAAAAAGAGAAAAGCAAAAGATCCAAATCCTCCAGCAAGGAGAAGGCTGAGTCCGTGAAACCTGAGCGAACGTCCTCTGGAGGCAAAAAGGTCAACTCAGCTTGTCGCCCTCCACCAGTGTCACACACTCCCCTGGTCTGTTTGTAGAGTACACGACCTTTAATTCATGAACTTTTAGTCTTCTCGTCCCTCAGTTAAAGAGCTTTGACTGTTTCAGTTTAAGGACACGTTTTCATTGACTTATAGATTCGGACGTTATGCTAATGTTAAATGTGCTCGTATATTCTTATTTCCATTACTGCTGCTATGTTTCAATTCGTACTTCTTTTTGTGTTGATGTACTACAGGAGTCCAGACACGATAAAGAGAAGTCAGAGAAGAAAGAAAAGAGGGACAGCAGCGGAGGAAAGGAGGAGAAAAAGCAATATCCTTAAATGCAGAGACACCTAAATCATAGGTGATTCGTGTGAATATTTTGATATCGAAACGTATGGAGTCTTTTTACGTCGCTGCTGCTTTCTGCAACAGTGAATCACAGACAAATCAGCCGGATTTTACCTGCTTTGTTCAAGGCCACTTTTCTGGTCATTGCTGGTTGAGTTAGCATTTTCTGAAATTTTGTTAAATCTTGTGTGTTCAGTACAGGCACTCACAGTGCTAAATTTGTTTTCCATTATGAGTGAATTTCTTCCATTTTCATTTGTTGTATGTCACTAAACGCTCTCAAATGCAACATCTGTAACACTGAGAATCCAGCCAACAGGACTTGCCTGTAAACATAATTGGTTATGCTAATCCTCCACCTATAGCCATTTGACTTGTCTAATTTTAGCATTGCACTCATTGGCTCATTTCTGTCTTCAGTAACCAAGCTCCCCCTCTGACACAGTGTTGCCAAACTAAACTGATTATGTGCTTTTTGACTTGGGTCTCATAACTTCAGTGGGACGTTTCAGAGAGCGACTGTGTTCCAGTGACACTGTAACTCACTCACTTCAGAGCAGGCAGTTAAATACATACTGGCACCCTTCGTAACCATTACTAATGTCTTTGTCACCGGATATTTAACAGACTTTACCCTGACCGCTCCCTCTTACGAAGTCCGATTGAGCCGATGTGTTTAAACATCACAGCGAGCGAACGAGTGTTTCACGTTCTGCGTCTTGCGTGCTCTACCCAGGCGTCGCCACTCACACAAATTAAACAGAGTATTTCCTGTAGGTGAAAACGTGTCTGACGTGTCATTTCCGGACAATGCCCGGACCTGATTTGGTTCATATGAGAAAACAGTTTTAGACAGTGAAAGAGAAGCAGCCTGGCTGCTTAGAAAGCTTGTCTCTGTGCTATGCCAGAACATGTTTTTGGCAAACACTCAAGAGTTCAGCGCTTGTCAACATTTCAGTCTTTGATTAATTCACCATTTCCCTTAACAGTCGCACTCATAAATCCTCTGACAAACACAGATAATGTGCACTAATAAGTGAAGGTAAGACGCATTCAGATTCTTTAACAGCTCGATATAAACAGCTTGTGGTCAGTGTTTCATGTACTTTCTCTGTCTGATCTGCAGCAGAACTGGAGAAGCTGTGCTTTTATCTGCAAGTCATCTGCAACTCCATCTGTACTCTGTTGTTAACTCGTACTCTCATTTCTGCCTGTGTTGTTTTTCTGTAAACTCCCCGCCCAAGTGTTGCTAGCTGTAGTTGTTTCAACTTACAGATCACCTCGTTATTTTTTTCCATTTCAGTATACAGTAAAACAGCTGCAATGTTTTTTGTTTTTGTTTCTTTTTTTATTATTCAGTACGGGCACAACGTGCTGCTCTATTCACAATGTTATTATTCTAATTAGAAAAGTGGTTACTGTATGAAATGATCTCTTGGTAGCATCTGGTCATGGATTCAATAATCTTATGCTTGAAAATGTTTTTTTTTTTTTTTGTTTTTTGTACGCTGTCAGGCTTTGCTTTTTCGCTTGTCTTATTGGAGTTAACATGCTTTCCATACTCACTTACCTCATATCCTTTTGAGATACTTAGATACTTTTATTTATTTATCTCCACCTTTTAATCCGAGTAAGACAGTAGGCACAAGTGAGGAAAATTCCACAAAGGACCAGTTTGTATATTGTGTATAAATGAAGAGGGTAACATGAAATTCACATCATGTTATTTCTTTTTTGTTTTTTTTGTTTTGTTTTTTTTTTTTGTTTGTTTTTTGGATGTCCCTTACAGTCCTTTTGTGATTTTGTGTTAATCAGGTTTTTACATAATTTATATATATAAAAAAAAGCCAGTTCAACCTTCAAATGTAGAATTGTAAAGAAAAAAAAAATCAGACAAAAAAAAAAACAACGCTCTGTACTCCAAATGCAACTGTTTGAAATGACTTTTGGAGATTTTATCTGCTGTACTCAATGAGTGTAAGCTTTTTTTTAAAAAAACAAAAACCAATAAATAATAGTTTTCCTAGTGTGTCACTTTGATATTGTCTCTTACCTTACTTTCTTTCCCTCCTCACAAACAGGAAGCTGATTTTTTTTCCACCAAATAGTCAGTCAGCGGTTGTAGAAACTGTTTACTGGTCATACCTTAGATACAGCTCGATGGTAGAAACACTGAAATTAATTTAGATGAGGAGTCTTGTGACGCAAGACAGTTTTGTTTGAGGACAGTTTCACACAACTTTTTATTTGTCCATAGTTCAATTAAACAACTGACCATTTATTTTGTACCCTCTTAAATTCTAAATCCATCTGTGTTGACAGGTCAAAATGGGATCTGTTCATCGATTTCAGATTTCATTTTTTTTATTAAATCCCAGAAGTCACATGCTCTAAAATGACACAGGAGTAACACTA
Source organism: Toxotes lorentzi (assembly GCA_037833715.1). Taxonomy (NCBI): domain Eukaryota; kingdom Metazoa; phylum Chordata; class Actinopteri; family Toxotidae; genus Toxotes; species Toxotes lorentzi. Next base: position 8,177,070 of record JBBMJY010000004.1, read on the forward strand.
CATTTTAATTAATTATACATTTAATTGCATTTAAATAGAAACCTGATCTCTGTCAGTTTTCACAGTTCTTTGGAGACTGCTTAAAAATTCAACACAAACTAAACTCAGACTCAGAGATTTCCCTGCAGTTTGTTCTAGATGACATTTTTTTGAAATGACTAGGAGATCATGGGACCTATAAAATATATTCCTCTTTTTTCCTAACGTATGGAAACCTTTTAGCACCTTTGAAGGAAAGAAGAAAAAAAACTGAATACTGAATTTAAAATAAATCATTTTTAATTTGTCATGTCTAACTTTTCACCTTTTTTTAAATTTCCTGGCTTCCATACCAACATGACACTGGATGATTTCATTAGGTGTAAAGATTAAAGTCCGGTTTGTTGATTTAGCAAATGACAGTGGATTCTTGTGTTTTTCTAATGGGTAAAAATGATCCAACATTTACAACAAAAAATTTTACATGTAAGAAAAGAAAAAAGATGTAAGTCCAAAAGATGAATATAAACCTGCTTTTATTAAGGAAATGTAATAAAATCCTTTGTACATGACCTCTCCACAGAGGTTCATTGTGTCCATACATGCAACTCTCATGGCTGAGGTACTGTTACAAATGAACTGGAGAAACTAAAACCGAACTGGAGAAACTAAAACCAAACTGGATCAAATGTCGTTATCGGACACTAACTAAAACAGGGTCCGTTTGGAATTGCGGCTGTTGCAAAACTATCACCAAATTCACATGCACTTTATCCGGGGAGAAAAGGATGAGAAAGTCTGATATACTAAACAAATGTAGGTGCACATGGTTTGTAGCATTTTTTTGTTTTTTGTTTTTTTTTTTCCTTCAGTTTATAAAAAGTTCACTTATACAAAGAGACAAATGTTTCATTCGTAGCTCTTTCCTCAATGTACAGTTCACAAGCTCACCTTCTGCATAATGCATAGACACAGAAAGCTTATCACAACCAAAGAAGCTATGGTGTGTTATCATTTACCAAAAAATGTTGAGATTCACAGCTGCAGATACTGCATTTACATGAGAACAACTTCTAAGTGTGTACAAAGTGTAAACCATAAGCTCAGTTAAACCGTTTGAATATACCGTTACATAAAAAGGGGTCACTCTCCTAGTCTCTAAAGGATTTATAACTCTTTTAATTTCGACAGTATGGCACTAAGTGATTAAAAGCGGACCTCATTTCAATAAAAAAAAAACGGTCTTGTTTTAAAATTGTGGCAGTTGAAACAAATGCAGTCTCACGTGGTTGATTTAAAACAAGCATCTAAGTGAATACAGTCAGTTGTACGTGATGTCCAACAGGCTTTGAACGTAACACCACCTAAGCAGTTTCAGATGACCAACTAGTTTCATATTATTGATATTTTCTGAGGAGAAACTGGGGTACAATGTTGTCAGGTTTATTGATACTTAGCCTTACTGATTGATGCTTGTCCTAAATATTATGACACTGAAAATAGTCTTATAGTAAAACAAGAAAATGACTTTACTTCACTAAATATAACATTTATCCAACTTAAGATTTCACCACAAAAACATGTCTGTAAAGGATTCCAATGACTTAATAAGTACTCCAGGATGTTTTGATTGCAAATCATGGCTTTTTTTTTTCTTCTTCTTCTTCTTCTTCTTCTTTTTCTTCATAATAGAAAACAACTGAAATTACAACAGTTCATCTAATTGTCATTTGAAGTAATGTTTTGCCCTAGTTCCACAGATTTTTTTTTCTTTGTTTTTTATGTTTTCAAGTGAATTAAATTTCAGTTGCATTGCCATGACGCTGAAATGCTCCATAAGGCACTACAAGAGGCAAATCCCATGTTTCCAGAAGCAAAAGTCCTGTTGCGTCATTGCCCTCTGTTAGTGTGACGGGTCTCACGACCCAGAATGAGCACTTGTCGACTTGTAGGCTTGTGTCCAAGCTGATGAGAAAGAAGGCTGTTGCCTCCAGGATGCCAGCCTCGGGGTGTCGGGGTCACACAGAGTGGCTGTTTCCATCCAGACGCACCAGTGGGAATTGACACATTTCATCACTGCAAAAGCCAAGAGATGTGCGAAGGATTAGGATCAAATGCAGTGTTATATCTAACACTCTAAATCTGGCTCAGCTCAACAATGGAAGTTGCCCTGCTGCTTCAGGAACATAAGTTAACTGAACTTAAGTTGAATATTTAGGTCAAAGTGAGCTGTGAAAGCACAAAACCAGCAGAGTTAAGTTGGTTGAACTTAATAATACAAGTAAAATGAGCTAAAGGTATTGAGTTCAATTAACAGGTGTTTGCTCAGAGAGACGAATCGGATATTTTACAAGTGTCTTTTTTCCTAAAGAAACAAACACAAAGGGGTCTCTGTGGAGTTTTACCCCTTTATGTTTAAACTAACACAGCATGGAGGAAACAGCAGAAGACTTACCCTCTAGATTTTAACACTCTCTGTCCCATACACGTTGTAGCCTTCACGGTACGTGGCAAAATTCTGGGTGTTTGCCGGAGGGGCTGGCTTAAAGTTCTGGGCGTTCTTTGCCAGCTTCAGTCTTTTGGTTTCTTGCCGTGACTTATAGCAGAACTCTATCAAAGCCACGGTCATAGCCAGGCCAAGCCCTCCGACCAGAATATAGAAGACTCCTGCCACGTTGCTCAGGCTTAGAGCGCTTGTCTTGTCCTGGGGGAGGTAAAGACCACCATTAAGACTTTTTTTTAACTGGCACTCTGAGGCTGACCTCAAACAACATGTATACCCACATAAATCCTGTATGTACATTCTGCTGCACTATGACTAAAGAGAAACTCTGAGGAGGTTGCTAATTGTGTCTACAAAACCCTCTGAGGTGCAGTTGCTTAATTTAGCCTGTAAGTGAGATAAACTGGAACAAATTAAAATGTGTCTAATTCCTCCTCTAAAGTTATGTCTACTCTAAAGAGCTGGGAAGGTGAATGTAGAGAGAGCGGCTATCTATCCTGCTTTATGGTCTCTTTACGAGACCACCTCTAAAGGAAGGCGGTCGTGGTCGTACAGGTCTACAGATTAAACCCTCAATTCACTCTATCATACTGTAGCTGCTCAACTTCAACACAGTGCATTTGTACAAAGTGGCAAGCTGTGGAGGGCGAATTGAACCATTTTGCTGCTATTAGAAGCCAAACAGTAATATTGAAATTCATTTATGTGAGTTTTACCATTTGCATTCTAGTCCTGTGAGACATTTCCTAGACCCAAAGGCAGTAACTTCAACTTTTTATACCCAAAAATCAGTTAACTGGCTTATAAACTTATTTAAATAAATTACAGGTATAGAAAAAATGTTCCTTACTGTGACACTCCATCTATGAGACATGACTATTAAATACAATTTGACCACTTTGTGCTCAGATGGTATTTAAAGGTCAGTTTGGACTTTGTCAGAATAAGGATGCCTTTGGGAAACTAGCTGGCCATGTCGGAGTTAATAGACACAGTTTGCATACAAATGAATAAGAACACCAATAAACTAAATTTCAATAGAGGTTTGGATGACAAAATAGCAGTATAATGGTTTCAATTCTATGAGTCAATTCTTTAAAGTTTTATGGTATGAATAAAAAAATAGTGTGTTATCATGCTGTCATTTTTTTTTTTTTTTTACAAATCTTGAATTGTCTACATACAGCAGGAATGAAGTCATGTTAATGTAATGAATCATGGTCAGAGTGTAAGTAAATTAAGCGACTATGTGTAAAGCAAGTCTACTTTTTAATGTTTTTCCACGTGTTGTTCTGAGGGCAGATGTGAAGATGTCTGACAGAATGTATGCTTTAGATGTTTGCATATGAACAGTTAGGTCAAAATGCATTTTGCAATCAGTATAAAAAGACCTGCAGCGACTGACCTTACTTCCAGAGTCCTTGGTTCCACATTCACCCTTATCGTACCACCATTTGTTTTTCAGCTTGTCTAAGATGCCTTGTTCACTGAGTTTCAATACTGCAAGGTTTACAGGAGTTCTTCACGTGGGAAATAACATAAATAACATTTTATTATGTTATTTTATGTTATTCAACTTTTTAAACTACTTTATACTGTGCAAAGCGATAGAGTAGGGTCCTGGCCAACACATCACAGATAGCAAGCAACACTACAGTATATATGTAAAAATATAAATATATGACCTTTCATAATCCATGACTACCCTAGCATGCCAGACCCCAGCTATATCGCTTTGAGTAATCGGCACACACTGATCACAAGAAGAGGAAAGATTTGAACTTGCAGAATAAAAGCAGCTGCTGCATAGCTTTCACTGAATGAAAGAAAACAGAGGCAGTAATTGCTGAGGGCACTTTTCTTTTTCTTTTTTTTTTTTTTTTGCTATGGGCAGCCTTTTTGATGTTTAGCAAGGTAGATCTAACAGGAACCCTTTCTTGACTAACAGACAAAACACAGAAGTCCAATTTCATTAACAGCTATTCCAGGCTAATGTCTCACAAAATCACCCCCCTTTGAATCACAGTAAACATCATTTGTACCAACCAGAAAAAAATTATAAAGAAATTTTGATTGTTTTACTTCTCAAGGTCACACTAAGGTAGGATGAGGTCAAGAAAATTTGCTTGCAAGTGTCTCTTGAACCAATTTTTCTTGAACCAAATCCTTGAGGGAGAGTCGAAGTTCGGGGTTTTTCATGTTTTGCGAGACATTAAGCTCAATTTCCTTGACTGCCTGATTTCCAGGCTCATTTCCTTTCAGAAAAAATATGACTGTTTGTAATCCAACATCATCAAATATACTGCATTCACCACTGTGATCTTTGTATGTCAAATCAAATGCAAATACTGTTTTCTGACACACACACACACACACACACAAAAAGATAAATAAAATAAAGTCATGCATGATGTTAAGTGAACGATCTGCTGTCCTGTTCTCCAGTCAGAGCCCTCTGAGAGGCAAAGTTATGATGTTTGTTTAAATATTGGAAATTACCTCACAACAGCAAATCAATCGATGCACGACTTGAAATGAATTTCATTTTTTTTCATGGCAGAGGAGAAGTAGGGAACTTTTTGGACAGTAACGCATTTTGTATGTTTAAACTGTGTTCTCATGCAGCATTTTAGAGACACAATGAGGATGAATTACAAACAAAAAAAGCTTTAAAGTGAGGGTCTTTTTATCTCCCATTTTTCTGCAAAATAATTCTGTTTAAGAGCGTTGTATTCATCAAAGCGTAAAACACTTTTTTTGTAATTCATGTCTCGCTTTCAAGTGTTTTTGTCTCCCTGTGACGCCCTCAGTGTTCAGACAGGGCTCTGCGCCTCAGTGCAGCACGGTGACAAAGAGATAAAGTAACAGCACCTTCAGATTAAAGATTTAGAATCAAAGCTGTATGACAGCAAACATCCTCCACACTAAAGCGTCTTTGAGCAAGACACTGCTGACTTGTAGCTGCTCTGACCTTTGACCTCCCCAAACAGAAAAGATCATTTGTCCCACAGTAATTGATTCACTGTCATATTTATTCATAAGCTTTGTTTTCCTCAGTGTTTGAACATTTTTGCCCGTTAGCCACACAGTGGTGACTATGTCTGGTTAAGATTATGGCTGATTGTAATTGGACAATGTTTACAATGTCCCACAGCATATAGGGCATAATGATCTACTCCAGTGACCTGATTTTTCTTGTCCTATGTTCATTCTATGTTCATTCATTTCTTGTCCTATGTTCATACAAAGACATGTTGTTGTTATATTGTTAGTATTAAACATTTCTGAACTGCAACCATCTGCTGGTCATCAGATAAAGACCCCCAGACACACCACCAGGTGGTGGCCATGGACTTAAATGATACACTGAAGTTTAGAAACACTACACCCTCCTCCTGTGAGTCTGCTCAGCACCAAACTGACATTAAATCACCATCTGATCCATACATACTGTATTTCTATGCTTAGAAACTTCTTGACTTTGTTGTTCATTGTATGAGGATGAAAATGGAGAAATTATGTGAAATCATTAAAGATTAACTACATAAAAGCACAGAGCTAAACTGTCATCATCCCTGCTGAGGCCTTTTAAGAGAAATCATGATGGAGGCTGACGTGGCTGAAAGGCTGCTGGCAAGGGGGCAGAAAGAACGGAGACATCTTGAAGCAGCATGTCTTTGTAATTACTTTGTTCCAGACGTAAAATTATGGCATTAAAGTACTTTCTTCTCTACTCCCCATTGCAGTTTGGTCTGTATTGGTGGATAACTCCACACCAGTCGCTTACTGTTTAAACAGAAAACATTGTGAGTTATCGCAAAACTCTGATATAACAGCAGCTGGTTCACAGCTCCACAGAGAGGGAAGTCAAACAAAACATAAAATGTGTTTTATCAGCTTACCATTTACTTTAAATCCCCCTATTTAGCATTAATAAGCAGTATATTAACATTTAATACATGTTCATAATAAGCAGTGTATTTATTAAATGTTTATACATTGCTTATTAATGCTAAACAGCAGGATGTAAAGATTTACCATTTTTATGTAAGAATAAATATTTGATACATAAAAATGATAAAAAAGATAAAATATTAAACAAATTAGCAGTATATATATATATACATACAAATACTTTGCTGTCTCTCTCTCTCTCTCTCTCTCTCTTTCTCTCTCTCTCTCTATATATATATATATATATATATATATATATATATCCCCTGCACGTATA